>JAOUQW010000034.1:26097636-26109181 GCA_028565825.1 Olivaichthys viedmensis | reverse complement strand
CATTCCATATATGATAAAAAGTTTAAAAAACGCAAAAAGTGGAGATACATGTTTTTCATTGGACAGCGACGATATGCATTTACCATAGTCACAATATCTTATTTCTACTGATACACCATTTCACTGCTTAATTCACTGCATTTGACATTTGACACACAACCCACATACATACTGTACCTAATAGACTATACATTAACTGTTCGCATTAAAAAACTTCTAGCTTACCTATTTGGCTTGCAAAACATTGCGATAATTAATCTACGTTTGCAAAACATCCATTCTCCAATCCTCGGCCAAAAAATAAATAAAAATAAAAAAGAATTTGCCCAATTCCCAAGCAGCCCAATTCTGCGTGAAAGCCGCAGACCTGGCAATATTTTCTGTCATCTGATATTTGTTTGTTTTACTTCACCTTTGTGAATTAAAGAGTGCTGTTTATTGTGACATTTTAAGGGAACTATGAGTAAGGGGCAACCAAAACCAAAGTAATTTTGCACTCAGACAGAACAAAAGTGAGGACACAAAAAGGCTCCACACTAAAAACAGGGCTTTTACTGCCTCCCACAAGGTGCACTTTGCTTTAATTGAAACCTTGTGCTAGGAAAGAGGCCGAAGGCTTTGCTCCTAACCAAGTCGAATGCTAAGCAAGAGTAAAAAAATATCAGGGCACAACTCTTTGAGCGTATTGATTAACCCAGTTTATCACAGTTATTTTAAAGTCTGTACATAACCCAAGCAGAACTTATGAAAGGTCAGAAAAAATCTACTGAGGTTCAGAAGTCTGAAAAAGTAACTCCAGTGTCTGGGTCGAAACAAGTTCAAATTGAAACTGCTTTTTATAAACACACTTGACACTTTAGCAAATGCAAAAAAAAAGCATAACTGTCTTTTCCTCTCAAGGTCTCTCTCTGTTAAGAGACGATAACAATTAACACTGTGTTGTTACCATTTGAATGAAATGTGTGGTGTTTACAGATAGACTTCAATCTACGATGATTTTCTTAAACGTGAAATAATGTATTTAAGAAGAATAACTATCAACGGAGTAAAATGTTGTATTAGTGTTTGACAAATCCTAAAATAAAAACAGTCCATGCTAGCAGATTCAGACTTCTGGACCCTAACGTATGTAAATGTTCAGTATGTTTTGTATTGAGGAAATGTTTTCTTTTTAGCCTATCAGAGCCAAATAAGACAAAAGAATTTGAGATTTTTTTTAAAGATCCAACGCAAAGTTTAAATTAAAATGTGCTGTATTTGTTGTGTTGGAAGCTTTATTTCATTGGAAATAACATACAAATAGCTTTAAACCATCTATATTACGACACAGTCTTAATTCAGAATGGAAAATGCAGTGAGCAACTAACAGCGAATAAATAAGTGCCACTTTTAATTTTGATTTCTTAAGCAATGCCAATACGTTTGTTGCAATTGGGCGTACCACAGACTGAGAAAGCAAATTTTTTCAGTCCATTGGGTTGGAATGAACCATTTTTTTCTTTTCACAATTTTAACTTACAGCCTCTCTCTCTCTCTCTGATTGGTTGGTTTTGACCCAGTTCTATTGTCCAATGAAAATTTAGCCCCCCATACACACAAACACAGCTCTCAATGATTTTGGTGGTATAAATATTTTAACGATATTTTTAGGCCCATCTGTTTACAAATTCAAACAATCTCTTAACCAGACATTATCTGCAATGAATTACATTGAACCTCGCTTTTTTTTTTTCCAGCCATCTAAATTATGAAAAGAGCCATATCCATATCCAGCCATAGGTTCTCAACCCCGGATCTACTATATCCTCGATAATGAGGCCAGAGTTGGGTTTTTTTAACATACTGATCTGTTCCATCTCCTTTCATCAAGCCCCATTATAGCACTAAATTATCAGCGTCAATTTACTTCACTATTGAACATGTTTGTGAGAGGCACAATTGGAATGCTGATGGCAAAATTGCATGCAACGGGTGGAAGACGTGGCACGTGGGACAACAAAAGCCTGTCTGCTGAATCTTTGATGCGCGGTAAACCAATACCGCAGATAATAGCCGGGATTCAGGTTTGCCGAAGATGTCTGTCGTTTAAGCAAAAATTGGTGAGTTTGTAATGAAAGCATTTGTCCTACATTTTTGTGCCAGCGTTATGATTAATTTAGGGCAACTTGCGCCGAGTAAACGCTTCTTTATTCTCTTGTAAGTGGACAAAATCAATAATTCACTGGTCGCCAAGTTCAGAGTAAAGTTCCTGTATCGGCCTTGGAAGATTGGGATGTGGGCACGATGTGCTGTCTCAGCCTCTGCTGCGGGTAACCAGAGCGAAAGTGAGAAAGAGTGAAGACAGAGAGAGAGGGAGGCCAGGTTTCTATCCAATTAGTTAACATAAATGTGGCATGATGGTGGAAAATGTCAAATACATTTTGGGTATTTGATGAAAAGGTCAACTTATTTGCATCAGTAAAATAAGAAAAGACTGCGCTAGATAAATAAGGAAGTAATTAGGCACCCAGGTCACAGAATTATTGCAATTACAAGCTTCCAATTAGGGAAAAATGTTAGTCATGTTAATCATTACAAATAATAATTATTAATAAGAATCTCAATTAAGTAACTGTAATCTAGACTTCCCTTTTGTGATATAATTGGCTGGCTCCTATCTCCACACACTAGAAACATGGCTTGTGGCTTGATCAGCATCAAGTAACTGCCACGTTATATCACATCATTTCACTGGAGGATACCATTTCTACCCCATTCCGGCAGCCCATAAAATATCACACAACATTTCATAAAGTACAATGTGGGAATACTGCCAAAACTCCAGAAATGGAGAAAGAGAATTGTAAAAAGAAAATCGATTATTTATGTGAGGATTCACACAACTAGTCCCCCATTCGCAAGAAATCCAAACGCCTCTGTGTGTGCATAATCTGCTTTCCAGCTCGGAATTGCAAAGCCCTCATTGGTGGGAAGTGAGAATGGAAATAGGTTAAGGGTTTTTGTAAAGTTCTACCTGAAAACAGTGGCATACGAATGTATACTAGATTGAAATGCATAAACATAGCATGATCATAATACAAGTATACATGTATTACAAGTATTGCATATATGTTTTTCCTCCTGTATGAGCCATATTAAGATGGCATTAGTTTCTCGGGGTGATGCTGTAATAAAATATGCATCCTTGATCAAATTCTTGTGTCTGGTCGGCTATTAATTAACGTGGCACAGGTTTCTTTTCCTACAAACTCAGATGTTTGCATCCCACGTGGTGATATGATCCCATTATTGGCTCATGAATATTTATAGAAAACTATCAATCGTGATATTGCATTACACGCCAAGATAAATGGAAGGCTTTAGCCGTCATTAGCTGGTACAAAGCCTCACTTTATATGCTAGCTAATTGCTTGATTGCGCTTTCTGTTGATTTACTTTATATCCCCCTTCTATTAGTGAGTGATGTGACTCAAATTTTGAGAGACTCTTCCAATGCTTTTAGTAAAAAGCCCATTATTACTGGATGGGTTTACAAAAAAATCTCTGGATATGTTGTCAAGATAAATAAATACAAAGTGTAGAAGCACTCAAAAACGCCAGAGTCAACAACTGTTTATAAAATCGCAGTGGTGGCTATCCCACTGGGAGAAAAAATGATCACAACACCCTTGAGTTTGTCAAAACGGTAGATATTTCAGGCTGGAATTTTCTTAGATGTGGAGAGAGAGGAAGAAAAATTTAGATATTTACGATCTGGATGGAACTAAAATCACTGGTTTTTACCTGTAAAGGATCAAATTGACCCCAGCTCCCTATGTAAAACTAATGGTGTCTGAATAGATACACAGATCCAACAATTGTTTGAAAAACCTGAACTGACCTTCAGGTCGAGGGTAATCGATTTTCTGTGCTAGGGAATAGATATAGTGGAGCTGCACTTGTTTGTCAGTTAGTGTTAACATGTTCTGAACTCCAGTTAAAGTAATCTCAGACCTTGACTGAAAATTGAATAAATTTCAGTTGAATAAATGAGTCGGCATTTGATATGCAAATTGAAAATAGGATTCGGTCATAAAACTTTGTGCAGTGGAATCTTTGTATCAAGTTGCACGAGGTGGTTATGTCCCAAACCCAAGTACAGTACAGTGAAATTGATTCTTCGCATATCCCAGCATGTTGGTAAGCTGGGGTCAGAGCGCAGGGTCAGCCATGATACAGCGCTCCTGGAGCAGGGAGAGTTAAGGGCCTTGCTCAAGGGCCCAATATATTAATAGTATATATATTAATCCGATATTAATCCCAGTATATATATTAATCCGCACGTTCTAATATGCTTGGTTTCTATAGTAACAACTAATTCACAGGGACTTCACATATGGATAATTTAAGCCTAACAATAAACTGATTTTTTTTAAATGTGGTGTTATTTAACAATGAAAAACGTATAATCATTGCTGTGGTGATGCTTTTTGTAAGGAGAAGGTTTATTGAACATTTATGGAAGGAGACTCTCGGTGTCAACGCTTTGTAACAGTCAGAGGTAAAGCAGTTCCTTTAGGTTTTCCATCAGGAAACTTCAGTCTTCAGGTCAGAGCAGTTTGTGCTTTGCGGTTTATCACTAACATGAAAAGCTGCCTTTTTTTCTTTCTTATTAACATCAAGAAAGAGAAAAAAAAGAGAGGCTGGTGAGGAAACAACTGTTTATAGCTGGTATAACGTAAGGGAGAACATGAACTAACTTGTTTCGCGGACATTCCACAACATTAAATTTAACTATAAACGGATAAAAAGTATGACGTGTCTTTTTTTAAATAACAAATAATAATAATAATAATAAAATACTCCTCCATATCACACCACCCCGTCGTTAATTATTTTCCTATAACTGCACGTCCCGTCATGTTTTGCATTACATGAGTCATTTTGATGTAGAGCCAGCCATGTTGGTTGCTGTTTTTTTTTTTTTAAAGACAAGGTGAAATCAAAATTTACGTTTTTTACCTTGTTAGCTCGTGTCCTTGATCAGATTGTGCACCATTCATCTGTACTAATCCCGTAAAAGACAAAATTCTTTTTTGTCCGTGATCTTTCACTAAAGTGCAGCGACTTTTTCCCCCTAAACGTCTCTGATATTCTGATTACGTCATCCGATTATGGGAGTCGACAAAAAATATAAAATAACCCAACTCATTTTATGTCATTTTTAATCAGCCTTTTCTCAGAGCATTCAATTTTACAGAATGGCCCACACTTTTACCTTTTAAGAAGGAACAGCAGCAACTGGAGAATCCTTGCTGTATGTACAATGGCTAAAAAAAAAAGCACATTATATTGTATGTATGATACAGGGTAAGCTATTAACAAATATTCTGGACTCCCGGTGACTTGCTCCTCATGAAAGCTCAGCTAAAGCTCAGTGTTTTTTATTCCATATATGCTTTTTATACCAAAATAATACTGCAGAATCTGTTGGTGTAAAAAAGAGCTCGGTGATGCTGCACAGACTGCATACTGCCACATCAACGAGGAATTAATCAATTAATTACAGTGGTGGTTCTCAAGGGCTTGGGCACCATTATACTGCTTGTTTTCTTTTCCTTCGCTGCTGTGGAGAAAACATTCCTTGCCAAAGCAAGAGAAAGTGAACAAAACCCCATTTAAAAGACCTGTGGTTGCCATGACAACAAGTTAACTTATTTCCACCTCCAGAGTACTGTTTGGGGATGTGTGTGCATGTTTATGTGTGTGTGCATGTGTTTGTGTGTGTGTGTTTAGGGATCGGTGGTCTATCAGGAAAAAAAACACCATATCTAAGTGGTTCTCTGTGGTGAAAATGAACTGCTCATAGTACAGCTTAGTTTTGCTCATGGAGACACAGTGATGAACAGGAACCAGGAGGCCAAACACACACCACTGCGTTTAGTTCTGAGTGTGTTTAGTTCCAAGATGTGTTGGGTTCTAATATGTGTTTAGTTCTGAGACAAGTTTGGTTCTGAGAGGTGTTAAGTTTTCTATTTGGATGTTATGTATTTGGTTCTGAGATGTGCGTAAGTCAGAGATGCGTCTGGTTGTCAGATGTGTTTGGTTCTCAACTGCGTTTAGGTCTGAGATATGTTTAGTTTTGAGAGGTGTTTAGTTTTGAGAGGTGTTTGGTTCTGAGAAATGTTAAGTTCTGAGACGTGTTTAGTTCTGAGCAGTGTTTTTCGTTCTGAGACGTGTTTGGTTCTGAGCAGTGTTTAGTTCTGAGACGTGTTTGGTTCTGAGCAGTGTTTGGTTCTGAGCCGTGTTTGGTTCTGAGCCGTGTTTGGTTCTGAGCAGTGTTTGGTTCGGAACAGTGTTTGGTTCTGAGACGTGTTTGGTTCTGAGCAGTGTTTAGTTCTGAGACATGTTTGGTTCTGAGCAGTGTTGAGTTTTGAGATGTGTTTAGTTTTGAGAGGTTTTTTTTCTAAAATGTGTTTGGTTCTGAGAGGTGTGTGGTTCTGAGATACATTTAGGTCTGAGATGTGTTTATTTCTGAAATATGTTTGGTTCTGAGATGTGTTTGGTTCTGAGCAGTGTTTGGTTCTGAGCAGTGTTTAGTTCTGAGACATGTTTGGTTCTGAGCAGTGTTTAGTTTTGAGATGTGTTTAGTTTTGAGAGGTTTTTTTTTCTAAAATGTGTTTGGTTCTGAGAGGTGTTTGGTTCTGAGCAGTGTTTGGTTCTGAACAGTGTTTGGTTCTGAGACGTGTTTGGTTCTGAGCAGTGTTTGGTTCTGAGCAGTGTTTGGTTCTGAACAGTGTTTGGTTCTGAGCAGTGTTTAGTTCTTAGAAATGTTTGGTTCTGAGGCACATTTAGGTCTGAGATGTGTTTATTTCTGAAATATGTTTGGTTCTGAGATGTGTTTGGTTCTGAGATACATATAGGTAAGACACATGTTAAGTTCTGAGATGCACTTTAGAATGTGTTTGGTTCTTGAGAAGCCACATTCAATTGGTCAAACTGAACATTATAGACGTTTACCTGCCGAACAAGGCTCATGTGTTTCCCTAGGTTATATTCACCTGCTATTTGATGATCACTTATTTCCTGAATGTATTGCATTACCTAATGTCACCGAATCTATGTAGAGTCTGTGCTGACACTCTGTAATGTTAGACCTACATCAGAGACAGGTGTCCCAAAACCCTGGCAGCTGCAGCCACACAGATAGCAGCCCGTCCTGGGTATTAGCAGCATTTTAGACACGGCCCAGGACTCAGCTTATGTTCCACAGTTACAGAAAATAGAGTGAACCCCCAACACCCTAACATATTACTGCTCTGGAGCTAAACATAATCATACCCTACACACATACACACATACACACACACACACACACACACCCTCCCCATCCCATGGAAAAAGATGTGCTGATCCATGAGGAATGAAAAAACAGCCTAAAGGTGTGTGTGTCCACAGATTCACACTCAGACCGCTGAAAGGACCTTGCTGCATCCTACACTTTCCCATTTAATTCACCCAAAACCATGATACACTTTAGCTTATACATTTGTGTTTTCCCTACAGGCAATAGAAGAGTAATAGTCCTTTACTCTATACCATTTAAAGTAAATAGCCTCCACATCCCATTAAGTAAACTCTTGTGTTTTCTCAGTAAGAACCAAACTTGCAAGGTCCAGGGCCTTTTCAGAATAAAAGCGTTTTTAATCTGTAGATGCTGTCAATCAACTCTCCCGGTCACTTTAACTACCACAAGGATTCAATTAATCCCAACATGAGAGGAACAGCAGTTCATTTTATCGTTTTTCTTTTTGCCGAATGGTTCACCATCGCTCTGTTTACTCTCTCTCTCTCTTTGTGTGTGTCTCTCTGGCCCCGGGCGCTATGCTGCCTGAATAACAATAGCCCTGGGCATCGCTGCAGCGTGAGCTCTGAAATATCCATGCCCATGACACATTCAACTTGCTGATTGTAGACTTTGGCCAAGGTGGAGTTCTTGGCAAACAACACAGAGTTGAAATTTGGGAACAGTGCGAGTGCAGGCGTCATGCAAGAGTCAAAATGTTTTTTGTTTCTCAGAATCTATTAAGTGGAAGTAGAACTTGGCAAAACCAAACTCTTGTTAACCCAGTGTTGCACGTCAAAGCACAGACTGATCTGCTGAACCCAAAAGGTAATAATACTAACAATGATTGATTTATAAGAATCGTTTTAAGTCATCATGTTCTAGTATGTTTCATATGTTTCCACACCATTTCAACAACCTATCTGTAGCAACGACATGTGCAGAATACCAGAACAATCTTATTCCACCTACACACATCTCACACTCGCCTTACGCCCACTCAGACTCACATTAGATTTCCTATAACTGGAACAACAGGTTGCCAGCAACCGTTGCCTCTCTGACATTTAGAAGACATGAAATCAACGTTAACACATACAGTAGCGTGTGACGTGGCCGTATCGAAATTTAATATGACAGGATTTCCACTGAGGGGCTTTTCACAAAAAAAAGGCACTGCAGCCATTAAAAAATGACTATAATAATAATTGCACATCAGTCACCCACATCGGACTTAATTTGCCTGATGTGAAATTGACCTTTGCAATTTGGCAGATAATACGACACCTAATGCAAATCTAGACAATGTGACCTCCAACCGCGTGTAACATTATGTTACACTGTCTGGTTCTAACAGAATGGGGCTGAGGGGGAACAAAAACACAACCTGCCAGTGCAGTCAACCAACAAGGAGAAATCCCATTAACATGCTCCAGCAATTGAATTGAATGAGAGTGGAAATTAAGCTGCATGCGAAGCCCCGAGCTTCATAACTGGACGGCTGAGGTAGTGTACCTTATGCTAGAAGTGAAATTTACTTGGCACCATCTGCATGCCTGTGTAATTACAGCCCCTTGGGGACAGAGGGAGGCTCACGCTAACTAACTGTTTCAGCTTCAATTACGTTAAGAAAACCTTGGCCAAAATTCAGAAACACAAAGTTAATTTCTCACTGAGCAAAAAGCATATATTATCATTTCAATGACCTTTTCGCTGTTTAAACACACTAAAAGTAATATTAAACATTTTTTTATAGAAAAAACAGAGAGAAAATGCGGCGGTAAGCTTCATGTGTCTCGGAGGAAGCACATGTTAGCCCTCACCCTCCCCGGTTGGTGGCTGTCGTGCGATAGGAGAGAACTAGCTAGTGGGTGGGAATTGGCAACGACTAAATTGGAAGGAATTGGAATTGCAATAGTGAAAATATACAAGTGTGCACCAATGTTTAAGCATCTTTTACATTCAACAAGAATGGCAGTTGTTACTCACTTAAAGAATTGGGGTGTGTGAGTCATGTTGTTCTCCTGTAGGAGTCTCCTTCTTTCTCTCTGCAGTGACTCTATCTTTTCTTTCTGTTCTTCAGCCCCGGCAACATCTCCCTCCTCAAGCAACCTGAAATGATGTCAGATGTGGTGTTTGTGCACTGGTTAAACATAGTTATTCATTTTCAACTTGAATTGCACACTCTCAGTAGCATGGATGTTTGTATTTGGTTAGTAAATGTGTTGCTGTCTGCTTTGGTCTGAAGAACATCTGTAGCAGGCAATGTATGTGTGAATTTGTCTGTAAAAGTGTGTGTGTGCATGTATACCTCTGATCTGGTCTGAAACGTGTATCTGTTGGGGGTAAAAATGGTCTAATGCTCTCATTCAACTCATTTAATTCAACAGTAAATTGAGTGAATCCGTAGTACTGCTCGTAGTCTTCAGGCAAGGGGTCTATTCTCACCCAAACACACACAGACACACACACACACAAACCATGCGCTCAGTGTTAATGTGTTATCAAGCCTCAAAACCACAACAGACAAGTCGTTATCCAAAATGATACTGGTAATATTTCTATGTGAAAGTGAGAGTTATATATTTTAATTGAGTATTATAATCAAATACTGTCACTTTTATGATCTAGTCACTCACTGGCTCTCCAGATGCAGATGGCTGAGGGTGGGTCCCCGAGGTACAAGGCCTCATTCCATTTACCAAAGAGCGAGTGCACCACATGGCCCTCTGAATCAGTAACCACTGCCTCTACCTCATTAGTGTCTGAGCCTCTGGACCTTGACTAAACAAAAGCATTCAAATACACAAAAAGTAATAAATAAAATAAAATGTGAAAGCACTGGTTAATAAATAAAAGAAGATATTAAAATTGACAAAGATACATAGAGAGGCCTGCAAACATGAATTTTAAAAATCCTTTTACTCACCATACACACCAATGTACGTATACAAGGAATTTTTCAGATAAATATGTGTTCTACTGTGCTCCACCAGAGGGAGCTATGGGGTGCTCTATAGTTCAGATAATGTAGTTGTAGCCAAAATGCTGAGACAACTGTAACATTTATACATACCATTGCATTCATTTTGTTTCAAATACATTTTATACTGATTACATTTATATTGTTTTAAACTAAATTATTTTTCAAGTTGTTAAAATAAAACATCCAATCGTGTGCATTCATGCTTCTAAATTATATGTTTAGAGGGAAAGCTTCCCAATAAATACAAGGCATATTTAGTCCCATCTGATTATTATTTTTTTAAAGTGAAGCTTGCTAAAATCCTGACTATTGCCGCTGCATGAGGTATCAAAAGTCAATACTACAACGTGGTAAACGTGTATTTACATAGACCAACAGAAAGTTGATGCTTTTTTGCACAAATTGTGCATGCCAATATGACTTGGATAGGCGAGATGCGCAAGGTAGCTAACTTGAACGTCAAGTGCATGGCTACAGCAAAAAAAAAAAAAGGTATTTTTTACGCCCGTAATTTGTGGAAAAGACGGGCTCAAGGAAGGAGGTTTTAGCATATTTTACCTGCCCTGCTGATGGGGATAACTTGGGGGAGAACTTATGACAGACGGAACTATCTACGGCAAACCTCAATGATGGTCGGACATCAGCAGCCTGCCCACCAAGTCACGATTTCAGAACATGTTGAATCAAGCCATGTTTGATTTATTGAGTTACTTGTTTTATTTAACATATAAGGAGCTTTACATAAATACAAATGAGGAAATCTGAAATAAGCTCCAATCAGAATAGCTTTTGTATTCGATCATTGGATTGATTTCAAATTTTATGCATCTATCATTTTGGCATCTATCGTCGTATTACTACACTTGGTATCGGCATCAAAGGTCCAAATTCTGGTATCATGACAGTCCTAGTCAAGTCGATTTTCTTTAATCCGAGCAAAAAATAAATGGGAACCAAACGTAGGAACTAAAGCTGTGAGACAGCTTTTGTGTGTGGGCACTCGACAACTCAGACTACACAACTAATTCAAGGAATTTACTGGACCCATTAATTTGGAATGTCTCTTCGCCACATCATAAGTAATTTGCACATAAATAAGAACATCTCAGTTTGATTTCTCACTGTGTTGCTTGCTGCTGCCATAATCAAATCACCACCTTCTATAGGAAATGACTGGTCACCCATCACCAAAAATTGTGAGAGAAGAGACTGGGGACATCGGACAACCCATGTAT
>JAOUQW010000034.1:26044909-26055289 GCA_028565825.1 Olivaichthys viedmensis | reverse complement strand
TGAAGGGCTTCTTCTTTTATATCCTCCTGAGTAACGGAGGATCGAATGAGACTTCATCCCTCGCCCTTATCTCTTCTCTATTTTAAATAATTGGCCTGAAACTAATTCTTGTTTTTTTCCCACCTGGTATGTTGCTTTTTAAGATAAGCCAGTATCAGTCAGTTCCTCAGCTCCCTTCCTAGACTTTGTTCCATTGTTTTTCGAGGTCAGAGATGCAGTAAAACCACAGGACAAAAGGCCCTCAGTTATATTGATTTTTCACATTTTAGGTTACACCATTGTCTACAAGCTAACTCATTTCTTATTAAAAATTATGGGCTCATGTCCCATGAGTATACTGATTTTTCACATGTTTATGTTGATTATTCATCATGTTAACTACAAAAATCCACCACACTATCTTAATGCTGACAACCTGCTGGCAAACGGAACAAAAAAATTGTGCTCTCCATATTTCACTACCGAAATTTCAACATCAATGGGAACGTTGAATAAAATTTCACATTAGCTGTCTGCTTGACACAAGCTCCACAAACAACAATGAAAATAACAAGAAGATGTATGTCATGCTTAAACTCAGTATTGATTAAAGCCTATGGCAGAGACAGGCTTATTGTTCTTCAGATTGTGCACAATTCATCTGTACTAATCACGTGTTAACCAACCGAGAGTTAGCTCGCGCTCGCAGCGATCCCAATTAGCAAGCAGCATCATGGGTAGAGAGTGCATCTTTGGTTGTTCATCACCAAAACCTTTATGTTTCCCCAAAATCCCCTGGTTACGGCCCCGGTGGCTCGAATTTATACATTTTGAAGAGGGAGGAATATCGGGGAATTTGGCGTTGTGTACGAGGCATTTCACCCAAAAATAAATATTACCATTGTGACACATTGAGATGCTCGCAGGGGTTAGCACCAGCGTTAGCCTCGGCCTTCGAGTCACAAGTCAACAAATCCCGATCTATAAAACCAAAGTCCCACCCCCCCAAACATGCCGGTTCACTTGGAAATACATCACGTTGCGGAAGAAAAAGGCGTTCGAATTTCCGTTTCACCTTGTCTTTAAGTTTTCCGTCGTGGGAAAGTCTTCAGGACAGAGGAGTTTGTGTTTTGCAGTTTATCGGTAACATAAAAAGTTGATTTTTTTTTGCCTTATTAACTTCAAGAGAGAGAGAAAAAAGAAAGTCTAGTGAGGGAACGACTGTTTATAGCTGTTAGAACGTAAGTGAGAACAAGAACTAACTTGTTTCGCTGACGTTCCACAACATTAAATGTAGCTATAAAAATGTGTATTTGTTGGCAACCTGCTGTGGTATAAGCAGAATAAAACTTTGGGGGCATGCACTTCGCGTCAAGGCCTCATCACACCACACTCGTTGATTATTTTCCTATAACTGCACGCCCCGTTGTGTTTTATTCCTTACTTGTTAACCTCAACGGCCTTTGACCTTATATCGGAATAGGTCCTCTGTTGTCACATCTAAATTAAGGTAGTACCTATTGCTGTACTGTATCTTAATGTAGTTATAAGTGGCTGCTATATTTTCTATTATATTTTATTTTATTTATATCGTCGCTGTCCAATGAAAAACATGCATCTCCAAAATTCCAATTTTTCAGGAACACGAAAAAACCCTTATTCATATCATTAATCAGACACAATAAATCCAAAATTCACAGTGTGATTTGTCAGCTTTTCATCGGTCATTTAGATGTTAACTGCTTAGGGGTAGATGGAGGTTTTTGCCCACATTCCATATATGAAAAACAGTAAACGCAAAAAGTGGAGATACATGCTTTTCATTGGACAGCGACGATATGAACATTTTAGTTGTTTAAAGATTCCCCATACGTGCCTACATGTTTCTTTCCTGTATATAGTTATACAACAACGTCTCTGTGGCTGACACAGGCTCTGTAACTGGGAGGAAAACAACAACATGGACCACCAACATCCAGCTAGTCAGGAGAAGGAAGCGTCTTTACACGCCTGTCAATCACGTTGTCTGTCAACTAGTACATAGTCTATTGTACAAGTCAACGTTTCCTGAATTTCAAAAGTCCTCCTCTGATTATTTTGTACTGTCATTTGTTCAACATTAAGTGTTTTTTAGGAGTTTTTTTTTTTTTTTTTTACAAGAGCAATGTTCTTATGTTGGCTATTTAGCCAAGTGTACTCAGTTTACCTGTATTATATTTAGGTGCCATACAGAAACAGTTTGAGGCTTCAGTAGAACCAGCTGAAAAGGATGGCAATTTGCCAGGATGCCTGTCAATCATGTTGCCTGTCAATCAGTACGTGGGGGGGGGGCGTCGCTTTGGAGGCAACACCGAAAGCAGGGGCTGTTTGAGTTTCAAACCTTACCTTAATCAGCCCATGAAGCTTTTATTTCTTTCTTTCTTTATTTATTTATTTATTTTAAGCAATGATGCGAATACCTATTCCTTCCTGTGCAAACGTGCATTCGTCGAAAGTTTCTCGACAGAGAGCCGTGGTGCTTGTGAGGACATGTAGAACCCTGAACTAAAGGGACGGAGGAGTCCTGCAGCAGTGGAGCGGGGGGCTGTGGCGGGGGGCTGCAAGTTGCACTGCAGGGGTGGGACTCCGGCAGTCGTATCCTCTCTCTCTCTCTCTCTCTCTCTCTCTCTCTCTCTCTCTCTCGGAGGGAAAGCCTCACCGGTCACACCAGCGTCCACGACGCGCTCTGAGCCAGAGCAGAACCTGTTAACGCGTTTAGTTGCGCGGTGAACAAGCAGCTGGACCCTTATGGAGAGAGGCGCGTGAGAGCCCGAGCAGGGAGAGCTGGGAGATCCTTCCCCCCTCCTCCAGCCCCTTTGCTTGCACCGAAAAGAAACTCTTCTCAGGTAGGATTTCCAGCCGCCATTCCTCACGCACGGCCTGCTCGGCTCACGGCAGAACGCGTTATGGCGAGTCCAGGGCTGTTCCAGGAGAAAGTGCGCTCATCGAGCAGGGCTTTTTCCGCGCGCTGCCTGCGCGTGATGCTCATTAACAGAGATGCAATCTGTGTATATATAGCGTGTGTGTGTGTGTGGTTTATTATTGTGTACATATATACAGTACATATGTATATACTGTAGACATGATATCCAGATTCCGTGCATCTTATATATATATATATATATGTATATGTATATGTAGGCTATCGTGTTTATAGGACGTCTATGTGCGTTCGTATCTTTTTTTTGAAGGTTCTGGACATTTTGTACCGCTGATCCCACACATTGGTGGTTGGTGGAACCCTGTTCCTTTCTGTAGGCTGTCCAGAAAGTGTTCAGCAGGAATCAGCACCCGCTCGAGCACTTTGCCCAGAGGGAGCTGTCCGTTCAGCACCGCACGCACAGCCTGGCCTCACATCAGAATCAGAATCAGGATCAGAATCAGAATCAGAATCAGGATCAGGATCAGGATCAGAATCAGGATCAGGATCAGAATCAGAATCAGGATCAGAATCAGAATCAGGGTCAGGGTCAGGATCAGAATCAGAATCAGAATCAGGATCAGAATCAGAATCAGGATCAGGATCAGGATCAGATTCAGGATCAGAATCAGAAACAGGATCAGAATCAGAATCAGAATCAGATTCAGGATCAGCATCAGATTCAGGATCAGCATCAGATTCAGGATCAGGATCAGATTCAGGATCAGGATCAGAATCAGAATCAGAAACAGGATCAGAATCAGATTCAGGATCAGGATCAGATTCAGGATCAGGATCAGAATCAGGATCTGAGTCAGGTTTATTGCCAACTAGGTTTTCACATACAAGGAATTTGTTTTGGTATGTTGGTGCATAACAATAAACATAGAATGGAAATAAAAAGAAAAAGCAAGTACCATAAGAACATAAATATAGAAAAGGTACAATAAAAGATATAAAATATAAAAATAAAAATAAGAATAATGAAAATGTGCAATGTATATAAAATATAAGAATAAAAAATGTGCAATGTGCAATATATCTGTTTTTGCGATATGAAAATGGAATGAAAGAACGAAAGAAGAGCTGTACAGATTGTGCAAACAATTAGACAAAGAATGTGATGTGTGAGAACCTGTGCGTTAATGTAACGTGTTGAGACAGATGTGGAGGCTTTACGTTAATGTAACGTGTAGTGGCCATGGAAGTGGGGTGAAAGTCCGTGTCAGTGGGGGTCCCGGGCCTTGTTGATGAGACCAGATAATATCGTAAAACGAAAATTTGGCACATGCCAACTATCTAACACTGTATGATGACCTAGAAATGGTGCCTAGAAATATTGTGATAGTAACATAATAGAAAATAATGATAGTATAATGTTACTATCACAAAATTTCTAGGCACCATTTCTTAAATAGAGTCGAAGAGCATGTTGACCGATGTTGCTATTTAGAGCAGTAGCTAGTAACTATTCCTTAGTCAAGAACGTTTATAGAACTCTCATTTGTTCAGCACAGGGTGTCGTTAATGTATTTTCCGAAAATATGTTTTTACATTTTTTTTTCATGTAACACTAAACTCACAGTGCAAAAAAAAAAAAAAAAAAAAAAAAAAAAGAAGAGCTTCTACTTTGACAAAAAAAAAAAAGGATTAGAGAGGAGGCAAAGCAGGTACTTAAAGATTTGGCAAAAACACAAACCATGAAACAAAACACATCGTACTAATAATCCCTTATATGTCCAGAAGTGATTTATAAAGTGCTTGTCCCCCCGAGCGCCAGTGCGATATACAAAACGCAGGGCCAGAACCATTAATCTCCTCTTTTTTTTTTCTTCTTTCTACCAGGGCTGTAATTTTCTATTTCAAATTTTTTTTTTAATGCAAACTTTTTTTATTTTTTATTTTTTTAAAAACCATTATTTCTTTGACCTTTTTATGCATAGTTCCCGGCACTTAGAAAAACATAGGTGGAGTCCAAGAAAAATTAGGCACCGAGTTAACTCCAAGAGTAGATAAATCTTCTGTCCTTTAGAGGAATGCCTTCGTTCTTTTTTCCCCCATTTTTCACAAGTGTTGCTCTGTGTTAGACGGATAAACTTTTCCGTGTTGGTCTTACATAAGTGGAACTTTCATGCGCTTTATACATCTCTATCTTCTATCTCGATTTAACAGATGTTATCGAGTCAGGCATTGGGGAGGGTGAAATTTCGATTGCGTTAGCATGTGCAGGCTGACTGACTTCTTTGGCTTGGGCAGATTTGGTAGCAGGAGTGACAGCATGCTTGGGTGGATTCCTCTTCTCTAAAGATAGAAAAGGGTGGTGGCCTTTTCTGCGGCGCGCGCCAAGTGAAAAAACATACAAAATCGAAGGGACTCTTGAATGAAAGCGAGGCGAATAATGCACAATTTTACAGATGTAAACTTCCTCCTGTGTCATTACCATATTTCAGCTGGATGGCGTGCGGTTTTGCCGTTTGTTTTCCTAATGTCCTGGACTGTCTCTGAGCTTGAAGCCAAATCCCTTTAAGACGTCTTTACTACTCTGTGACTGTACACACACACGTATATTTACTGTTAAAACCCAGGAAATAATATTGCTTCTTTATTGTCACATATACAAGTACAAGTACAGTGAAATTTGATTCTTCGCATATCCCAGCATGTTGGTAAGCTGGGGTCAGAGCAAAATATGTAATACTTCATCAATTTTGACTGCTACATTTAACAAAAGAATCCTTTTTTCCTGACATATGTTTGTGTCACTCTTCCTGTTAACTGTTGTATTATTATCACTGCCATTTCAATATGATGCTTTACCTGTCATCTCCTTTGCTGACTAAACAAAAAACTTAACCAATAAAAAAGTGCTCAGACCTTTAATAGTAACATCATTACGAAACATCTTGGAAATCTTTGGTTGCTGCCTTATACTGCTGCATGCTTGACTTACGAAATGCAGTCTTTCCCGCAATTGCATTGCCCTATCTAAAAAGCTCATCGGCAAATCATTATTACCTTCCTCTTTCCATTTTATCACACCACACCATAAGCTTGTCCACCTGCATGCACTTTTAGGACAAATCTTGCATTATCTCGAAGCGAGGAATCGCATGACAGCAACGAACCCATGACTGTATGCACAGTGTGAATGTGACTGGACTCCTGGATGACATTTGCGAGTTGAAATACAAGCTCCATAGCAGCACACACAAGCTCTCTCGGCTATGTGCTGACACATACAACCAGAGGACGGAGCTAAAAATGGCCAGCTTGGCTCTCACGTCCAAAAGAAACGACTCGACACAAGTCTGCATGACAAGTACAATGGCAGACTTGTGTATTTCTGTTTGTATTCTGTGCCTGTTGGATGCTGTGTGTTTGAATTGCATATGGAAAATGGCAGCATTAGGTGTTATATTGAAATCCCTGTGCAGACTTTTAGCTCATTCTGAGGCAAGTCATGAAATAATAATTGGACAAATGAGACCGACCTGGATAGGTAGCGTCTGCTCCTGTCAGTAGCCCAAGGCCTGCTTTAAACAGATGTTTGCTTGTTTTCAATGAAAAGCTTTTTGTGCGGAATCGCTGAAGTCATGGTGGAATCGAGTCCATCTTGAGTAAATCTCTCCCAAGTTTTCCAGTAAGAGTTGCTTAAAACATTCTGACACAAGCTGCTGGATGTGAGACAACGTCCAGCAGTATTTTCCAATGACACTTTAACACGTCTATGTTAATGGTGCGCCCGGAAATGGCCCCATCAGCCCTTTTATAATGGATTTTAGACTTAGACTTAGCGCCTGCTACGCTTTTTATTACTAGGGCATCTGTCCAGAACACTGTCATGGCTTGAACACTGAAAGACAGAGGGGGTTCTGATGAAGCTGAGATTTACTACAGACGTTCACAGCAAGGAAATTAACACATCATAGCCGAGTAATCAAGAGCTCTGGAGCTCGGGTGTTTCAGGATCTCTAACAGAAAAGAAAATCCTGATCTTATGTATGTGTGATCTAATACATCCTTTCCTGCATGCTTTGTTCTCGGGATTGTTTTCATCTTGTCAAGCGTGAAGTGTGTTGCCTCTCTGGGTCAGACTGGGGGAAGGGCACAAAATATGATAAACCTATAATAACTGAACACTGATATTCAGGTATAGATTTCCTTTCAAGTACGCCTGAAGGAGACTTTTGCGGTAACAGTACTGTCAGTTTATTATTACTGTACATTACTTGGGGCCAGACTCAAATGAGGCAAAACTTTTTTTTTCTCTGTAATGGAAACCTGTTAATAGACACCCTAAATGGATCTGTCTGGTATTATGTCATCATTCCTTTGTGCATATAGCATCAATTCACCATATTGACTCTAAAAAGACACACAGTTTGCATCAACTCGCAGATTTTACGCAACAGCATGATCGTTGCTCGAGGTTCCCAGCTGGTACCCGAGTCTGCCTCGCCAAAAACCTCAGTGCTTTGTGTGCCACTTCAATGAGGACAATCAGTCATTTCTCTTCTCCGGGTTTAAGGTCCCTGTCAACAGCCCAGGCATGTGGGCAGCTTAACAAATGTCAGGCTCGTTTCCAATGAACCTCCATATGACAGTGTCAAGAGACAGAGTCAGCAGTATCACGATGTAAAAACAGGCTGCTTATTCACTGCTGCATATTTCTGGCTCATACATAATCATATATATAATACAGCATCCCTTGCTGTTAAAAAAAAAAACCTTGAGAGAAAAGCTCTCTTACCTTGTTCAGGCAGCTTTATTCCCTCCACATGCTGCTTCATTCATTCAAACAATCTCTTCTCTTGCCAGCTTGTTCTTTTTCTGCCCTCCTTTGTTTCCTCTCAAATCACAGACTGCATTCTAATCATGTCCTTATTTCTCTCCTGCTGTGAATGTTCAGAGTGCAGCTTTGAGGAAAGGAGGATTCTGAAGAATCTGATGCTCGGAGATGGAAGCTACCGGTGTATTTTCCTGCTCTTCCTCTCTCTGCTCTTCTGGCAGACACACGCTCTCGTTCTCTCCAGCTCACGACGAAAGAAGGAGGGATGCAGGCAAGAAGCAGGCACAACGAAGTGATGCTTTTCTCGATGCTTGTCCTCTCTGTCCTTTTCTCGTTCTCTGATTAGCGAGATGGCAGACGCGGAGGCAGGCTGTCACAACGCATGGAGAGGCATCTGTGAATGTGATTATGTGGCTCCAAAGTTGCCTCTTCGCCGAGGCTGAGAGCCCCCCTCCTCATGTTGAGATGGTCTTGGTAATGGCATGTACCATTACAGCTCGGAGCAGGGTGGGCTGTCGCAAAGAGATGAGGAGGAGGGGGGAGAGAAGGAGAGGGAGAGTGAGAGGGAAAGAGAGGAGGGAGAAGGAGGTGGTAGAGGACTGTGTGGGGGGGATTCAGATTCTGTGTGTGTGTGTGTGCGTGTGCGTGTGTGTGTGTGTGTGTGTGTGTAGGCACCTCTCCTCCTTCAGCTCTTTTCCCTCTCTCTAACCTGTCAGGTTAATGCAGTAACACACTGCATCCAGCTTATGTCTCTTTTATCCTCTATACGTCTGCACAATGAATCCTCTCTGTGTCAGAAGAATTTTTGATCCACACACCACCTCCAAAGTTGCAGATATTGTATGTGCATGAACTCCCTTTCAGAGAATTTCAGATCTCTCTTAGGGATGCTTTTTTACGAAACCCAGATATATTGCTGTTCAAAGTTGTTCTCAAGAGTATATCGCCCAACAGAACGTATATCCACTCGAGATACTTCCTTCAGATCAGGAACAGCTACATTTCTGCAAACTCTGGAATTCTTAATCAAGTTTGCGCTGAGGTATCACCTCTTGCAGCCTCCTTGCATTGTTTCAAACATCTGATTTTACGCCCATGAATAATGCATAAACAAGCACAAGGTAATTAATCCTTAATCAATTCTTCCGTCAAGCACTAAGCTCTAAAGCCAGAACAACAGACCCCTTGATTTACAGCTGATGATACAAACTGCGAGGGAATATTTATCAGTGATTGGCCTCTAATGATTTCAGGGAATTATGTTTCTGGGAAAACTAGCACACCACACTTTACTTTATACTCCCGTATAGAAACCGAAGTTTCTCCCAGGCAAATAAAGGTGTCCTTTTTTTAAAACAGGCATGTACAGTAATATTTTGGTTGAAATATACACAGAATATACATCCTCATGGAGTGAGGATAAATAAGGTTAGAAAGTAGACAGACGAAAAGAAAACAAGAGACAGGGAACAGTTGGGGCATAGTTACACCCAGGGTCTTGGACCATCATAGACATGCGAGAGGGCAGTAACATGGTGAGGCATTTAAAATAAACACTAGCTCTCAGTGGCCAACCCATGGATGGAATAATGAGTCTGCATTTGCTCTGCCTCACCCCGAAGAACTGACATGATTCATAAGTGACACATTTGATGACTGACCTCAACCGCAGACACCTAGGACACACCAGACTGGGTACCATTTGTATTTACATTTATTCATTTGGCAGACGCTTTTCAGTGGCATGGCCACATGGGTGGCATGGGACGGCAGTGGCAACCCTTAAATAAAACTCTGACCTCAAATCACATCTCTGAGAGGTCTATTAGTCCTATGCAATTAATGCAGACTTAATGAATCATATGTAGCTCCTGTTGACTTAAATCATCATTGGACCATTGTTGGTATTTTGACCAAATCTCTTGTGTATTAGAAATTACAGAGCTATGAAGCCAAAATAGTAATGTAATTGTGTGAAACAAATCAGATTTTCTGCAACTGCAACTTTGTCCTATACATAATTATAGGTGTTGCCCCCCTTAGTGTGGTCTTGCCCCCCTCTTTGCCACCCCATTTCTAAAGATCTGCACATTCCACTGATGCTTTGATCCAAAGCAACTTACAAGTGAGACAAAGTGCAAGCAAAGAGCTAAACTCTTGAGAAAAACCCTTAGTGGTTCTCTGGCTGTTCTGAGATTTGAACTCACAACCTTCTGGTCACAAGCACAGTTACACTAGCACTCTTCCATCTAGCACGCTAAAGGGTTCTTCAGTTTGTCACTCTGGAGAAGCCCTTAAAGGTTTAATATAGAACCCTACAACAGAGGGTTTCCTGTTCAGAAAAGGTTTCAAGTAGAACCTCTTTAGAAAGCTATTGAGGGTTCTGGATATAAAACAAACATCCAACAATCCATTTATTTCTAAATGGGGCCATTTAAAAATTTGTCTGTTGTAATCTTTCTGTTCTGGAGTGGTTGCTATTGCATATATGTTGGGAGACTCCAACTATTGTTCATGATTTATGATTAAACATTAGAGCCTGATATGAAATGATGTCTAATGTCCCCATTTAATACTGTTCTGTTGTCCTGTTTAGCGTGCATTGCCTTGTGTATTTATTGTTCTGTGTATTTATTGTTCTGTGTATATTTGC
>JAOUQW010000034.1:26022458-26038766 GCA_028565825.1 Olivaichthys viedmensis | reverse complement strand
GGCGAACACCACTAGACTCTTCTGTAATTTTGGGTTAAATGGTTAATGTGCATGAAATGGTCATCACACATGTTTAAAGGGGCAATCTGGTATATTTACAGTCTGACAGAGAGCCACATTAGACTCTCTCTCCCTCTCTCCCTCTCTGGGAAGGCAGATGGTGAGGTATTTCTTGCAGCGGCAATCTCCTGCTGTGGAGAGAAGAAGCGCTGTGTATAGGAGATGAAACAGATTTAATACAGTGCAATCCAAAGGGTTTAGCTATGCTTAAGTGATGCCACACATATGGCTGAACATCTGGGGGGAGGTTTGAGCAAAGAGAGATGTCAGCTCTCTCTCTTTTAAGTCTTATTATTTCTGGTTGATGAAGTTAAAACACAAGATTTTTTTTTTTTTTCGTTTTCGGCTTTCTCTAATTTCCTGTTTTTGCATTATGTGGTTAATGTGAATGCCAATGTATGGGTCAAATATGATACATGTCTTTTTTTTGCATTTGAAGGCTGTTTATTTTACAGAAAGTTAATAAAATGCATAAATATTATATGATATCCCACTCTTACTTCTCTGATGTCTCATAAAGGTGTACCCAGGGAGAATTGGAATTTAAATAAAAAGAAATTAGTTCTAAAGGGAAAAATTGGCATTCAGAATAACAGTCTGCAGTAAAATTCTAATATTAAATGTTTAGGAAATGTAAAAAAAAAAAAAAAAAAAAATCACAATAGGAGTCACAATGAAAGTACAAATGCATCTTTATTTTATTTATTTATTTGATCTTTTAATCAAACTTTGTATTTACTGTTTTAAAAACTAATTTGTCTTTGACTGGTGTACAGTATATGTAGACCCACTGAAGTACTAAATGACATAAAAGATAAATAATTAAATGCATTCATTTTCTCAGCAAAAGCTTGCAAAGCCTTTTACATTGCAGTAGAGTGCAATGGCAACCTGTTTTATATAGTATTTAAACATGGCCTGTCTGTCACCCCATAGTTTTGTCTTAAATAAAGAGAGTTTGCAAAGATAAAATACAGCCCACATCAGCATCAGAATCAGTTTTATTGCCAGGTATTGTCACGGTGGTGTAGCTGAAGCAGGACACAGGCACAAGCCATTTCAAAAGAACAAATATTTATTTTCAACATCTAGTTATAACGAGACTACACATAACATCAAACATTCAAGCCCGCATCAGAATCAGAATAAGTTTTATTGCCAGGTTGACAGGCACACGAGGGCTTATTTATACAAGGACTAATGAGGTATCAGAACATGGAACAGGTGGAAGCATTTAAGATACGTGACGGGGAAACAGGTGACAGACATAACACAGACAAACATCAACATAACGCGCGTGGTGATCGTCGCCGTGGCTACCACCATCCGTGTTCGCACGCACCTCAGTGCGGGGGGGGGGGGCCCGGACCCGTAGGCCCCACGTCCATGTTCGGGTGGGTGCTTGGAGGCCGGTGCTGCGTGGGGGAACGAATCCCACCCCACGCGCTGCCCGGGAGCGGAGCGTCGACATCCTCCCTGGGACCGGGAGGCGGAGGGACATTGCCACCCCTGAAGCCTGGGGGCAGAGCATTGATGTCCTCGGCGGGGGCTGGAGGCAGGGAGACATCCTTTACCCCGATGCCCGGGATTGGAGCCACCTCCGCGCTGGCCATCTTCCCCCGAGATGGTGAGCCCCTGGAGGAGCTCCGCCAGCTGGTCCATCACGGCATCCGAGACCCGTGGGACGCCTTCCACAGCATCAGGGAACTCTGCCACGCTTCCGCAATGCGAGGCGGCGTGTGTGTGACAGGTATGTTACACATATGAGGAAGTGGTCTTGGTGAGTGCACATGTAACATACTAGATAGACAACACTGGACAATTTACAAGCGTGTAAGAAGTACAAGAATGGATAAGAGAGTAAAACTAACCTAAGATAAATAAGATAAATAATATGAGCTACAGGAGTACGATGGAAAAGGGGTATGAAATAATTTTGAATATGTACATATGTGCAAGATGTGCAAAATTTAAGTGACCTGTACAATGTTAAATACAGTATAATACCAAAAAGATGTTGGCATTGTGGAATAATAAAGTGATTTGAACATTGTACATATGTACTGGTGAAACAATTGTGCAGGCTAAAGTGACAAGTGTCCACTGTGATTGATGAGGGCCACAGCTCTGGGAAAAAAGCTGTTCATGTGCCTGGTTGTTCTGGCTTTGATGGCTCTGAGTCTTCTGTTGGAGGGAAGCGGTTGAAAGAGGTGATGTCCGGGAGGGGTCGGCTATAATCTTTCCAGCACGCTTACTGACCCTGCTGTCGTAGAGGTCCTGAAGAGTTGGCAGATTACACCCAATAATTCTTTCTGCTGTCCTCTGCTCAGCCCACTATCTCACATTTGCGCTGTATTAGAAACTCCACTCAGATATGTAGAAGACCAAGCTTGTAATAGCTTACACATTCCTTCGCATTTGTGTTCATAACAACCCAGACAGTCGAGGCCCAAATACAGACATAGGCCTACCAGTAAAGGCTTAAAACCTGAATGGATTTACCTGGTTACCTGAATTTTCTTCACTTTCTATGCTAATAAAGTAGTTTAGTCACTCGATGCTATTGCAGAATTATTAATTTGGCAGATACTTTTATCTAAAATGATTTAACAAGTGCGTCAGAATATAATTCAAACACAGCAGAGCAGTTGAAGGTTAAGAGCTTTTGCTGGAGGGCCCAATAGTGGCTCCCTGACTGTACTGGGATTTGAACCCACAATCTTCTGGGCACTAGTATAGAACCTAAACTACTGAGCCACCAGTGTCACAGGGTCCAGATTCCCAAAAACATCTTAGTCTTAGTACACTATCAGAAAAAAAAGTACTAAACTGTACCTTTCCCTGTCGCTGGGGTGGTACCCTCAAGGGTACATCTTTTGTACCTTTAATATATATCTTTCACCTGGAAACATGAATATGGTATACCTTTAAAAATGATAAAAGGTACATAATAATAATTGGACCTTAAGGGACTGTTGTACCTTTTTAGAGTAAGACTTTAAAAGTACACTACATGCACCTTCCTAGGTAAAAAATAGATACTAAAGGTACAAAAGGTGTACCCTTGAGGGTACCACCCCACCGACAAAGGTTCAGTTTAGTACCCTTTTTTCTGAGAGTGTAGGGTTGTGTTAATAAACAGAGACAGTGTGTATACTCATGCTATCATCTTACACTGATCTTTGAGAGCTTGGCAACAGGTCATGAGCTCAAGAACAACTGATAACAAGCATGTTTGTGTTAATTAGAAATGGTTCCTTTTGATATGTTGACAATGTGGAAAACAAGGTAATATCTGTACTAACTGGCCTAGATAAATAACATCTATACCAGGATGACGTTGCTCAAGAGTCAGTGTATAGACATTTATTTGTGTTTGCTACTGTATTTGTAATTTGCGCAATCTAGGGGCTAGCTGAGGTACATGCTTAGAAAAAAAGTTGAAATCTAGAACCCCTAAGGGTGTTTTGGTTGAACATTTAATGGTTCTATGTATAACCCTACAACTGTTTCCCTATCATAAAGGGTTCCAAGTAGAACCCTTTTAGGAAGCTATGAACCTTTAACTATGCAAAGAAGCCTTGGAGACCCTTGAAGGTTTTTGTTTCCCCTAAGAGTGTATGAGGTACTCAAAGGGATGTTAAAGTCAGAATACTGATTTTTTTATGAAAAATGCTCCTTAAGTTTAAACGCTTTACTGTAAAAGTACATTCTCCTCAAAGTTGGTAATTTAATATGGGCTTTGATGCATTTGTGCATGAAATGGTTTGTGCAGTGAATTATTACATGATAAATTTAGTAGACAAGTATGGATATTCAGTGGGAGACATTGTCAGTTCCAGGTCAAGCAATGATTCTTGTAAATATAAGCATTATAAGTATTAGCAATGTTCAACAGAATATGTAACTAAATGCTAATTCAAGCAGAAAATCTGCAGTAATTTTATAAGGATAGGAGTCCTTTCATTATAGTCATTGTTCAGCCTTTGATAATAGTGAGAAGGTAAAATTTGGGTAAAACCATGACTCATAAATTGTTGGTGTTGTTGTTTTAGTGTTGTTGCGTCAAAAAAAATTTACCTTCAGAGGTGCAGAGCTGAAAGACACATTTTGGTCACTAATGGAGAAACCGATTTAGGGAGCAACTTTAAACCTCAGTGTACAGTATGTTTCCATCTGATAATAGAGAAGTGCACCAAAGTGCCAACAAAGTTGCCCCATCTGAGGGATGCTAATACGATACAGTGGTGCCTGTGTGAATCTTCCAGCAGTAAAAGCTATACCAAGACCATATTAGGGCTGAGACCCTTCTCTGAACTGTTGAATAAGTTATCGATAGATGTGCAAATGGAGCGAAAAAGACATTTATGGTTCTTTCATGGAAATGGATATCACTATTCACTATGCCGCAGCCTGACGACATGCCTTTAGCTCGCCATCAGGGTCTCCTCCTTTATCCAGCTTTGTCTTTAACGCTGTTAAAGCAGCGAGGCAAAAAGCTTTTTCATCAGATTGCCGGGTGTCAGCTCGCAGATGTAGTGCTTATTATCATGTTACTGCTGAGTGAAGAATAGCAAATGCCTGGAAGTGGAGATGAGATACGTGCACGCTCCCCTGCGAGTATGTATTCGTGAAAACCATCGGCATTCCCACGGCATCAGAATTTTTCTCCAGGAATAAGGGTTACGTCTTAGACAATTTATACTGTGAAATACATGTTTCTCTAAGACCACATTGTGTGTATGTAGCATTTATGCATGATCAAATCTGAAGGATTTTTGGCAAACCTTGTCAGTAATGACACACAGCCATAAAAAATATATGCTAACATTTTTTCTTAAGGGTGGTGTTCATAGGCCTACATGAACATTAATAAAGGCTTATTCCAAAAGGCGTCAGCTGTCATAAAGACAGCTTTCGTCAATTTTGATGTCAAGTTAACATAAGAATGTGTTACAGGCTGACATATGTTAGAACGTCATGACAAGTGGCTCAATGTACTGCTGATGAATACTTCTAAACAAGGCTCTGCAGTGTCTCCTGAACTAAGCACTTAGTATAAATTAACTAAACAGTATAAAACTGTTACATATTAAAGGTTTTGACAGTGGCAGTTATTACACTGTAATAACAGTTATATATAGTTTCTCTGGCCCTTAAGAAAAATGTATTTCATTTTATTTATAAGATTTGTAGTTTTTTTAAACCTATGACAATGCCATGATGCTGTAATGACAGAGATATGTACAGCATACTCACTCTGGCCCTTAATTAAATTGAGTTTAGTTTTACTATTTGCAAGATTTTAATGAAAACCTATGACCATGTAATGACAGAGTTATGTATATTTTCACCGTGAAGCCAGTTGTCATGACGTTGCCTTCAGTAAAGCTATTCCACACATTCCGTCTACTTTTGAGAGTTACATAATGGATCTTGACAGTTGACAAGTCAGGGTAACTGGCGTCCTCAATTCATGAATGCAAAATCGCCTCAGTTTTACATAATGTAGGTCAAACAAACAGATAAGGCAGAGTGAAAAGACCGAAGGCCCTGTGACCTAAAGCCATATGGTAACATTATTTTCATTCCCTTTATATATTTCCTCACTGCTAAAGACCTAGAAAGATGACTTCAATACCCCAAAGTGTTGCATTTTGCAGTCATTTCTACAAGGATGGGTTGTGTCTGGTTTAAGGCGCTGTATCTCAAACATACCAGCGCATTAATGCAAAGTCCTTTAAATGAGAACTCGCACTGGGAACGAGCTGAAAGCTTTTCCACAGTCTGCTGATTTAGTAGAGCAAGACTTGTGGAGTGCAGCTCAAACCGCTGACACCTCACAGGATTTAATATGAGCTCGAAGTCAAGGCCCTGACAATCATCTCTTAGCAGGGTGTTTGCTTGAATTTTCATTGATCTTTCCATTGATCTTCAGGTTGGTCAAGTGCTTACACTGACTTCATTGGTTTTAGAGCTCATCCTCAATCTCTGTCATTCTGCACCACTCAGCTGCATTCATGTGTTCACTGCTATTTTTCCACCCAGAAAGCATACTAGTTTAGGCTACATTCACACTGCAGGCCTAAGGTGCAAAAGGGTGGATGGAGGTGCCAAAATCTAGCTGCACAGAAAATACACATATGAGCCCAATTAATGTGAAGGAGCGTAATTAAATATTAAAATTTACTCTGGCCATATTTCACTGGTTAATGCTGGTTATCATAATTGCATTATTTCTGTTTGAGGCGGTTGTATCTGTAATCGTGAAAGTTATAATTTTGTCTTTTCTAACAGCACAATCGTGAAGTATTGAGAAATCTTTTATGAAGTATCCACCTGTCATCGTACCTTTTGGAAGATGTATTTACTGTATGTACTTCATATAGGAGCATGGAATTGAATGCTCTTTAACTGAAGTGCTGGGGGTCCATTTGCATTCAAAACTATTATAAAGCACCGTTCCAATACAACTTCACTTATTTACGAAGCCCATATGCCACCCAAATACATGATTTTAATGCCATCAAACTAAAGTGGTTATCAAATTTGCATTTATAACACTGTTATGAAGCACTGTGTATATGACATTAATTACAACTACGGGTTAAACTGTGATTTAGGAGGTGGGGGAGCCAATAATGTGGGGACAGTACCATTCGATTTATGTGTTATTATATGGAGTTCTCAAGATTAATATCATGGAACTGTGATTAAAACAAGTTTCTAACTACAATTGGGTGTCCAAACCTTGAGTATTCCTTGTTTGTCAGTTTTGGCATCAAAATATATGTCAAAATATCTTCTGATTATTTTCTACAAGAGTTCATGATATAGTAAAGGTTTTAAAATAGCAAAATAAACACTATTTACCATAATGATCAAATGTATGAACACAGCAGTTAACAATTGCTTTGACTGAAGGAAAAGATTTTGCAAGTTTCATTTTACAATGAAAGCATTTCTCTATTAAGCAGTGTGAAACTGTATTACATCATCATCATCATCATCATCATCATCATTATCTCGCTATGATTTACATTTTTATTAAATTACAATACCAGCTTTGCTTGCCATTAACATGAACCAATGGTGGGGGAACTCTACTGCATAACATTGATGACATTTCCAAACAGTGCAGTATTTGTTCACATTTCTGTAAAGGTAACACACACCTCAGTACCACAAAACTGTGTCCCTTTGTCCAAGACACTGTTGAAAAAACTGTGCATTTCATATCGGATGCTGTGATTAAGAGCATAATAAAGGCATAACAAAAGTTAATTTTGCAAGGTTTGTGATGCGTTTCTATATTATTATCGAAATATATATCTATATTATTATAGATATTTCCATGATTTTATTTGTTTACCATCATTAATACGGAAGTGTGCGACAGAATAGGACCGTAAAGCCGTTCACGCATGCACGCGCATGCATGGCGCAAATCGGGCAGTGGGGCGTGGATTGGGTAGTGAGAACCCCTCAAATTTAACCCCTGATTACCACCAATGGAAATGCATTGACATGCATATAACATACATGCCACATTTGAAAGCGCCCCAAATCAGAATTGAAAATGCTAGATTTAATGTGATTTTTTCCATTCACGGCGTCATCAAAACAAAAAAACATGTCACGTAAGAGAAAACTTCTACCTGCAATGTGAATGTAGCCTTAGTGGCAGCTTTGCAAGCCAGGCATCTGTCTATCTGCCTATTGTGTTACTCTGTGGTTTCTTCTCACTTTTACCCTTTCTTCTTGAAGACATCTAATATCTGTCTTTTTTTTAATCCCAATGGTTCTGCTTTTCACTTTTTTAACAATAAACTTTAAATCATGTATTCAGATCACATAGGACCTGCACACCAGACTGCGGCATATCTTTATGATCTGGTGAGCAATATCATGCAGTGATATCTGGGCCATGCAAATTGGCTGCAATCTACCCCGCTAATGAATCGCATTAAGAGTGACGGAATGGCGTTTCTAACTTGAGAGCAGATTTATGGGTTCAGGCTTTCTGAGTTCAATCCCTGGCTTCAGTCACACTACGGCGATGAGCGTGTAAACAGATTTGATGCCCGCAGAACGGTATTAAAGTCCACCTTCGTAAATATCTGGCTGTTTGTTTGGTGGTTGAAAATAGGGATATTTGAAGTGCGCTCAAGACACGTAAATAAGTGTAGATAAATTATGTTCTTGTGTTGGTATGCTATGTGTTAAAAGTGTGGATTTCCATATGTATATTTACAGTAACATGCTTTATGTGCAGAGAAATGCTGCAATTGCTCTGTTAAATCCAAGCAAACTAGCACAAGTTAAAAAATATATTCAGCAGATTATGTAGCATGTGAAGTGAAATATATTATATGCCATTATGGTGATGGGTGCTGCCTCAGGAGCTCTTTGGTTTTAGTTTATGTTGAAAGCCTCGGCTCTAGCGCAAGGCATTATAGGAATATACAGGGAATGCAGCACATATGTACATATCGTCGCTGTCCAATGAAAAACATGTATCTCCACGTTTTTTACTTTTTATCATATATGGAATGTTGGCAAAAACCTCTATCTACCCCACAGCAGTGAACATCTAAATGACCAATGAAAAGCTGACAAATCACACCATCAATTTTGGATTTATTGTGTATGATTAATGATATGAAAAAGTGTTTTTTCGTGTTCTTGAAAAATTGGAATTTTGGAGATGCATGTTTTTCATTGGACAGCGATGATATTTCAAATTATGGTTAATTATTAAACTATTAAGTATTGCCTTTAAGAGTGGTTTTAAGGACAAGCATTCGGATACACGTTCAGGCAACTGGAGTTGTTTTTGCCATTCATCTGAGGGGCTTCATCGGTTCTACTGAATGATGGGATACTATCTAACATTTACACAGTGTGTATGATTCACACTTTTTACATCATGAAACTTGTCATATTCACAAGATACCTGGGTCTGAAGGCATAAAACTGCTGGGTGAAAGATATTAGGATGGAATTGTAAACAGATGATTGGTGTTGCAGACATACCCCCACTGTCCAGAGATGGTTGTTCTGACTGATGGCCTCCTTTACTCCCCTTTCAAATGAATTGTCTTCTCTGGCCACAATTTGTACATAGTTGTCCTTAAATGATTGTCCCTTGTCCTTTCAGGTGTAAGTAGAACATTGAGTCTTGAGGAATAAGCAATTGCTTTGTATTGTTTCATAAATGTAAAAATCTCCTTACTGCCCTGAATTGCTCCGATTGTGTTTCGTGACTGGTCTTTTGGATGTACAAGATTCTGTCTGATTGCGTTGCTTGGTCTGAAATACACAGGAATGCATTGTTTGTTTTCTAAAATTCCTGCTGGGACTTTCGGACACTCTAGCCACGTAGGGCTAACAATGTTTTCAGTTTGCTCTGTTTTTCCTCTTTGATTGTCAGGTTCACGTTTCTGTCGGACATTGTTGTTTTTAAAAGGCCCAGTGTGGGCAGCCACTCGCTTTCAGAGCTTCTAGGAGATCTTGGAACTGGAGTTTGACACAGGAGTGCTAAATCAAATTCATTCCTGTACAGTGCTGTCCTGTTTAAAATGTTCTTGTTTTGTCCCATTCCTGTTCATTTTTGTTCCACTTTGTTGTCCTTTACATCTTCCTGCATGAACTTGATGTGTAGCTGTCCACTGAGTTGATGTGTTCAGTGAAGGCTTCCACCCAGATGTCATTCACTGGTCTTTTTTCCCTGCAAAGTGTTCAGAGTTCTCTTTTTCACTTCTTTCATATACAAGTTGGCTACAATGTTTTCGTCAATAAAAGGTTCTTGTATTTGAAGGAGGTGGTATTCCAACATGGTTTTGGAATACATACCTTAGCTTTGTTCCACTACCCTCATCCTGTTTTTAGAGTTTCAACTGCGGCTGTAGTTGGCATGCACATAAACAGTAATATAGTACTCATCTGTTTTCACCCAATTACTGGGCTACACAGTATAAAATTAATTTTGTTAAAACAGGCTGGTTGAGGAATATGTACTTTTGGTATTGCATATTTTTAAGTTGGATGTGGGATCAAAGTGTGTCTGTTCTACAGGAGGAGCCATCATGTCTTGGGGGTCCTTCACCATGCTGCTCTCCCTCCTCCTGCCCCTGACCTTCACCCTGCTTCTCAGTAGCCCTGTTTCTGGGTTTAACTCTGTCAAGAATCAGGATTTCTCTGTGGTATGGAATATGCCGACCTCAAAATGCGAGCGCGTGTTCGGTGTTTCACTGCCCCTGCAACAGCATGGCATCATACACAATGCGGAACAGAGCTTTATGGGTGAGAACATCAATCTGTTTTACGAGCGCCGGCTTGGTTTTTACCCCTACATCAGTCGCGAGGGCTTCAGTGTGAACGGCGGGATTCCTCAGAAGGGTGATCTGGACGGTCACCTCGCAGTTTTGGACTGGCAGATCCATGTACTTATGCACAAGAACTTCAGTGGGTTGGCTGTGGTGGACTGGGAGAAGTGGCAACCTCTGTGGAGGCGCAACTATAGAACCCGACTGGTCTACTGCTTTCTGTCTAAGCAATTGGTGAGGCAGAAACATCCGGAGCTGTCTGAGAAGGAAGTGACATTAATGGCGACGACTGAGTTTGAGAAAGCAGCAAGGGCGTTCATGGAAGAAACGCTGCGACACGGAGTCGTAACCTTTCCCAGGGGATTGTGGGGGTTTTATGGATTCCCTGGCTGCTATAATGACCACGGGGCGAAGGAGAGTGGGTACACAGGACAGTGCAAACCTGGAATAGAGGCACTGAATGACAAACTGGCATTTTTATGGCAACAGTCTACTGCACTCTACCCAAGTGTGTATGTGCGGCGTGTGCTAGCGGGACACCCGAACACACGGCTTATGATTAGGCACCGCGTACTTGAGGCATTCCGAGTGGCTTCACGGCCTGGACTTCCTCGACTTCCCGTTCTACCTTATGCTAGAGTGGCCTTCACACAAACTCTGCAGTTCCTAAACCAGGTATACACCCAAACACACACTGTTTCTGTATTTGATGTAAGTTCACATGCCACTCCTCCATTAAATTCTGCCACATACTTAAACAGTATGGAAATGATCATGATTTTATAGTTTTGAAACACAAAATCAACAAATACAGCAACGCCACACCTGAATGCTAGTACATGAGGGAGAGCTTTTTGAATTGACAGGCAACATGATTGACAGGCAAATAGAGACGCCTCCTTGTTCTTATTGGTTGGGTGTTGGTGGTTTTTTCTACCATATACAGAGCTGGGGTACCACACAGAACCAAGTTTCTCGTCTGAGCAGATGTTTTATTGACAGTTGCCAGAATGTGAGAAATATTACAAAAAGGGTTCTGACTTAAAAATTGCTATACCCACCTTTAAGTATAAGCTCATGTATTTTTGGTAGAAGATTACTCAAAGGTAAAAGCAGCTTTTAAAAATTCAACTCAAATAAAAGTATCTAAGTTTGAGTCAACTTAAGCATTGGAAGTACAAGTAAAGGGATTACAATCCATGTAGGGGATGTGAGCATCTGTACGGCGTTTCACTGCCCCTGCAGCAGCATGGCATCATACACAACAACCACATCTCTGTAATTCTTCTGAAGAACGGCTCTTGCACTGAAGCTAGAATAGACCCCCAGGTTAAAGGGTGTCGCTAATCGACTAATGCCTAATACAGCTCACTCTGCCTTTAAGATTCACTGGCCTGGTCTCCCTGAAAGTGCTGGTCATGGATCATTCTTACTTTAGTCACCAGCAGCAAGATTTTTGAATCCTGCGGCTTGTGTGTCCTGCTCCTGCCTGCAGAGTCCTGAAGAAAGGCATTGCCTACATTTACATTTTTTTAAATCAGTTAATCAAGTTATTTAGTAACTAACTCAACAATATCTGAACATGTTCAGTTCAACATGAACCAAAAAATACCTATTAACGATGAAAGAAATAATAGCCTTCATTATTGCCTAAGCTTAAAGATTTTGGTTTCTCCACTTGCACAAACACAGTAATTGTCATTTATTTTACACAATCCTATTGGTTAAAACACCTTAGACAAGAATCGTACGCATGCCTGTTTAGTTCGTTCGGCCTGTGCCCTGATTGGTTGGTAACGGAACAAGGCTCGTGGGAGGCCTATAATCATTTAAACAATTGTTTAACACTGAGAAAAAGTAAGCATTTTTAAGAGCGAGAAAGGCTGTTTTATTTATTCTATTCATTTATTGTTATTGTTAGGCTATTTTGCAAGATTTCTCTACTGTCTTGTTTTGCCCTGCACTGGCTGCTTGACTGCCTGCAACCTTACAAATTATAGTGCGTCCGGCAGGACCTCGTCAACTCGGAAACTCAGAAATTTTCGGGTTTACCACAAGGAAGTTGCACTCGAACAGCCAATAAAGTGGTAAATGCCAGTTGTAAACGCGAGCTACTTCCATGGTACCCGAGTTTACGAGTTGTGATGTATCGCAGAGCTTCACTTTGCTTTACACACGTGGGTGACGACCAGCAAACAGACAAATGTTCCAGATTAATGGTAAATATACACATATAGTTTTCATTTCTCTATCATAATGTGTGTAGCCTACATGATTGTATTAGTTAGATGGTTAGATGGTCCAGCTTCTTGATATCCCAGTGGACATACTCTACGTATTGTTCACATGATAAATTTAACAGTTACCGATGAGCACCCAAACGCAAACACCTGGTACTTACGACTTGGTTCACGGCATTATTTTACGAGTTGACGAGGACCGCCGCACTATTAGTCCCCCTGCTGCAAACTGTTGCGTCGGGTCTAACAGTAATGCAGGCATCTTCCTGGGGTGTGCCATTTTCACTCAGAAAGGACTGAATTAAATTGTATGTCTCTGTGTGTTAGACAGATCTGGAGAACACACTTGGAGAGATTGCGTCTTTAGGTGCTGCTGGTGTGGTGTTGTGGGGTAACCTGGGGTTTGCCAAGTCCAAGGTCTGCTTTTCTACATGGTCTACTTTTGATAATAGTTGTTAAACTCTTATTGTGTGTGCGAAGTGTAATTATCTGTGCATTGCATGGACAAACAAAACCAGGTGAATGTGTGCTACATTGCTCAGATATGGATTTTGGTGTGATTGTAGCATATCTCTCTCTGTCTGTCTGTCTCTCTCTCTCTCATCAGAACCAGTGTGTTCTTCTCCGTGACTACATAAGCTCGGTCTTGGGTGTGTATGTGGACGCTCTGCATCGGGGTGTGACACACTGCAGCAAGAGGCTGTGCAACGCTAACGGGCGCTGCGTGAGGCGCAACCCTCACTCCGGTCACATGATCGCCATGCTTGACACTAGTAGTGAACTTGACCATGACCTAAGGTTAAAGTTCAAATGTGTGTGTTATGAAGGATGGAGTGGAGAACAGTGTGAGAATAACATCATGGATGCTGGTATGGCCAGTGTTATCACCACTTAGATACATATTTTATACAAGTTTTAAGAATGTTCCAGATAAACATCTCTTAAGTCTACCATTGAATAATTTGATTTCTGAAAGGTGTATTAAGTTTTACCCTTTACAATAAATCAGTTCCAGCATGAAGCAATCTTTTCTTACTTTTTATTGTTTATTTAAAATACAGCTATTTCTGATCCAAACAGCTTATTGTCCTTATGTACATGTTTTTCTAATATGTACAATCATTTAATAAGCAGTTATTTTTACTGGCACATGTTTATCAAACCTCTCTAAGCTAGTGTGCTGTTCTAGAGTCGTTTTTTACCTGATCTTAAACAGCACTCACTCTGGAGAAGATGATAAATATTGATAATGGTCTCATGATCACACACTGCTTTTGCAGTCCACTGGTACAACTGATAAAAAAGAATGGCAACAAAAGTCACACATATAGATATGGTTAGTTGTGGAGCAGTTTTCGATGATCATCTGGTGCGTTTCCCCAGACGTCTACAAAATTCAGGAAACTCTTGTTTATACCCCTCATCTCAGTATTCTTTTATAGTGATACTTTTTGCTCTATACACTCTCAGAAAAAAAAGTACTAAACTGGAATTTTAAGGTACAAATGCTTTTAAGTAAGATAGGTCATTGTACCTTTAGTTGAAGGAACATAACTGTAGAGGAACATCAAGATACAAAATTGGACCCCAAGGGCCACTGTTGTACCATTTGAGGGTGTATTCACATGGTTTGTAACATTGGAAACAAAATGTACCTATACAGTTATTTCGTCACATCATGCTGCAGTGCCCCTCTATACAACAGTTTCCTGGACACAGATTAAGCTTGGTCTTCAGCATGTTGTGCTCCTGACTCTGTTGCCACATTTATCCTTGATCTTCTAATTCAGATTATTTGAATAAATCCAACTTTCGTATATACTTCAAAAGTTTTCTACATTAGAAGAAGCTGAATGAACGCAGGATACGGACCGGCGCCATTTTAAACGTCCGTCTACGTTATCAACGGCAAGTGTAAACCGGCCCTTAGGATGACCCCTGGGAACACTGCTTTAGATACACTGTAGATGATGTTTCTGGGTGGTCAGTGTCTGTTCTCCAATGCTGTCAGGTTTCTCCGCAGAGTCTGGAGCTCCTGAAAGAGGAGGGAGATTTCTTCTGTTGTTTCCTGCCTTTGCTTCAGTACCTCAGCTAGCCTGTGTAGAGCGTTGCTCTGCTGGACTAGAGGAGTAACACACACAAACACAGATCCAGACTGTAAAACAGGATTTATGTGCATACTAGCACAATCTGACACCTTAGAGGTAAAGCTAAATGGATTGTTTTTTTGTTTGGGAAGTCAAGTTTACAAGAATTTGGTGATGGACTTTATTCTGTCTCCAAATTTGTCACAGGGTTAAATGTGACCAGAGTTAGATGGAGCTCAGATCTGCCTCTTTCAATGTCAAGGTTCATACAAACATATTTTTTAAAAAAATTCCTTGACTACAACTGTTCGACACTTTGCACAAAATATAAAAGCAAACTGTTAGGCCACACAATCAATTCTTTATTGTACTTTTTCAGTCTTTAGTCTAAACAGGTTACTTTTTTGTAAACTTTTACTTATGATTCATTTACAAATAACCCTTTTGGACAAAGGACTTGAAAATAAGAATGAAAAACTAAAAAAAGGCTGGGATAAAAAAAAGTTGGTACCACCTGATTAAAAACAAATCAGACTACAATATTATATAGGTAAATTTGTGAGGTTTTAAGTTATTTTTGCAAATTTCCAAAGTCCCAACAGTGATTAATGTTAGAGGTATGAAACATGAGGGCTAAGAAATGTTGGTTGGACACACAGTGGATCTGAAAATGGGTTAAGTTATTGTAACTATATGTTTAAAGTATGATGGCAAAAAATGGCAAATTACTGTAGACCCTCTCTTAAACAGGCCTTTGCCTTATTGATCCCAATTTAACTCATGAATATACAGCAGCTATAAAACGAGTCGCAATAAACAGAGAAAATTGAATAATAGGAACAAGATAAAAGATGAGATTCTCTCACCTAAGAAGCTAAAGATGAGAATGACGGTGAGGAGGATCAGCATGACAGTCACACAAGTCAAAGAGTAGCGCCACCTAGAGGAAGTGTACATATTGCTCAAATGGGATCTTCTCATTTGATGCCTTGTTTGACAGACAACTGGTCTGTCTATCATCTGAAGGTTCCCATTGATGGATGGAGGTTGAGGGCGGGGTGGTCGGATACCTGAGAGAGGTATAGGTACCTGACATGAGTGCCTTTGGTGATGGTTAAGAAAATACATTGAAACATACACATTCATTAGTATTGTTGTATTTGTGACCAAGATCTATTGAGATCAGCTTTAGTTGGTCCTTAATCTCGGATTCACACAAACACACACCATTCAGTACCTTTGCTGTGCTGTTCAGGGTGTGTGCGGTGCAGGTCACTGATGGAGTCCACAGAGTGAAGTTCAATCTCAGTCATGTCTTTATCACTGATCCGCACAAACGCAGGGGGTGGAGACGGAGATGACTTGATCGACACTCCTGCTCAGAGAAAGAACAAATGTGTATGTACAGTGGGGTCCAAAAGTCTGATGCCACATTGAAAATCTACCACCATGTTTCACTGTGGTTTTGATACACTGTGGTGTCAATCTCTCTTCTGTTCGTCTCCTTACATAAATACTTCTGTTACTGCCATAAATCTCAAACTTGGATTCATCAATAAATAGGACTTTTTTCCAGTGATCCACTGTGAAATG
>JAOUQW010000034.1:26003125-26017171 GCA_028565825.1 Olivaichthys viedmensis | reverse complement strand
AACTTATTCAGAAGTCACAACCTAAAGTCAATTAAATATAAACCAAACAACAATCTATTCTGTATTCTATTTTAACACATTGTATTCTATTTTGATATTCCAGATATAAAATAACTGCAGGTTTTCCTGAACTGAAATTGGTGTCTCTTTTGCACATATCTCAACCACAGGTCAAGTTCTAGCATTTTAAAGTCTGTTTACCCCCAGAAGTAAAAAGGGAGAAAATTGCATTTAAAGATTCCAAACATTTAAAGATTCCATTCCATTTCCACTAAAAGACGCAGATACATTGATTGTCTAAAAGCAACTGCTATGTGTCATGGTAAATCCTGAAATAGTCACACCTGACAATCCAACGCCACAACACTCATTGAACTCACCTGACACACACATTACTTGCGCATATCCATAGTGTTTATATACCCCGGTCATTAGTTAATTCATTGTAGTCTTAATTCAAGTCTTGCCATTTCTACCCGATTTGCAATTCTGAGCGTTTATTCTGTTTCTGATTCCTGGTTATGATATTTGTCTTTTTTCCGGTTTATTGTCTTTTGCCTTACCCCTTGGATTTGTTTGCCAATTTGACTGAATTACTGGTTTTTGATCTTATTGCCTGTTTTACAACAACGATACTGAATCTCCCTCTGCTCAATAAACAATCTGCACTTGGATCCTACCTTCGACTTCCTTGATTTAACTTTAATTTAATATGTAATAAATAAGATAATAAATAAGACAATAATAATGTTTAATAATAATATCCTTTATTTTATATTTTAAAAGGGTCAAATAACATATATACTGTATATATTATTAGAATTCATTGTATTTACATTATAAATACATTCTAAGAGTTTAAGAGTTTAATAACTCTATTATCTATATTATCTCAGTTGGGATTATCTTAACCTGTTTTAATATTATTTTAGAGCCTCATCGTCGCTCGTCACTCGATTGATCACTGTTCGCTCTTACATCGGTGATGAAATAATCACTGATTAATTTGGCAAGTTCTGTCTGTCGTCTAAATTTCCCATAATTAAATTAGGTCATTGAAATTTTTTACAACTTTGTCCGCTGCCATCTGGCGGGTCTGAATAATGATTTTTTTTTTAAAGTTGCTTCCAATGACTTCAGACGGAGGCACTGCACTCGACTGGTCTCAAGAACAATTCCCGAGTCCTCTTACCCTGAGACCGAGACAAGACCGAGTCAAAATCATGTCAAGACCGAGACAAGACCGAGACCGGACTCGAGTACTACAACAGTAGTTAGCCATCTACCCAGCATTTGTAATAAGGATTAGAAACGTTTACAAATATCTAACAAAATCTATGAAAAAAATGTGCATATATGAATGCTTCCTTCTTCTTATTTGGAGACTTCCAACTCAAAGACAGGGGCACAAAACCTTTGAGGGAAGTGCAAGTAACAGGAATTACCTTTTTACTGCTTTGTGCCAGCGTTGGAAAATTGGATAAAACTACATAACAGCTTTGGTAAGAATTTCTGTCATGTCTGTCTCATCCTAAGACCTTTAGAGTGTTACGGCTGTAGTTTTGAATTCATGTTATATAGTCACATATACAAAAATGATTTGATGGAATTTAACAAGTGCCCTTAGACTTCCATTATAAGTAAGTTTAAAGTAAACAGATTTTTGGTTCTTTTCTCAGAGCAGGGAAACGTGTCGAAATTATTGTCCGTGGTAATCACACATACGCTACAGATGCGGTAGATCAAGATTAGTTTGAAAAATGCTGGAGTACACCTTTAAGTAAAAGTGTGATTGTAAAAAAAATATTATTTTCAGTTCCTTGAGTTGTGGATTATGGACACAAATCCTTTCTTGATTCCTGAATACATCCTTAGTATTTTAACAGGACCCGTCAGCAGGTCCAGACTTACATTCCTCACACTCGTAACTACATACATCCCCTATTTACAGTTTCACTGTAGTTACTGAATTAATCATAGTAGTTACTAGATAATATACTTTAAGATGAATAACAGAATAATAAGCTGGGACTTTAGGGGGTTAAGTCACCACAAATACAATGAACTAACACCACAAAGACACATTATGGACCTTCCCTGGAATAAATTTTTTCCAGAATATCAGTTATAGATTTTTTGGTATACAGCTTATTTATTTAAGCCCTCCTCCATTCTGCTGCTTTATTCAGCACAGTTCTGTCTGAAAAATAAAAGTGAAGGGCTGACACTTCCGGAAGAGTTATAGCATGGCCTACTTTCAGAAGTCACAACCACGCTGAATACAAATTAAATCGACGGAGTGTAGCTCAAAATTTGCATGCATGAGAAGAAACGTTTCTCTCAGTGTGTGTACGTATGTGATGCGAGCACTTTCTGTGTTTACCAGTAAGAGGAAATTGACTGATCCCTTTCCAAGTCACCTTAACTTATAATAAGAGATTTACAATTTTCCCCGTCTTACACAAGTGTCTGCACGAAAACCCAAATGGCAACCACTTGCACACAAACAGTTGAAATTGGCCTGCCAGGTGCATTTCTTTCCATCATAAAGCAAGGCAACTTTAATAAAGCATCCTCTTCAGACCAGCTCTTTCACATCCCCAGAGCACACATTCACTCTGATTATAGGCCTCAGACACGGTGATCATCTTTTCACATTTATGTCTGACATTTGGTGAGATGAAATTCCACTTCAGGGCCAGAGATTGCATGGTGAGGATTCATTAGATATGGTAATGATTTGTACAAGGAAGCCAGTAAAGCAAGCACATTTGTCTGTGATATATGTTATTCTGTTTCCTGACGTCAAATAGGAGGAATTTTAAATATTGTTGGACCAACATCGAATTCGAAACAGTTGCAAGATACATTGCAAGGGTTAAGGTTAGGGTTTGCAGCGAGGTTAATGTTTGTGTCTTTTCTTACGAATTAATTTATATGAAATCGAGTAGTGGTCTCAAAGCACGAATAGCATCTCTAAACCACTTCAGGAAGGGAAACAAGGCCAGGATGGGCTAAGACATACCAGCATTTCACAGTGGATCACTGGAAAAAAGTCCTATTTACTGATCAACCCAAGTTTGAGATTTATGGCAGCAACAGAAGGGTTTATGGAAGGAGACGAACAGAAGATAGATTGATACCACAGTGAATCAAAACAACAGTGAAACATGGTGTTGTATTTTTAATGTGGACTTTTGGACCCCACTGTATATAAAGTACAATCCCTGCAATACCTGGGTCTTAAATGATATTATGATTAGAAATATTACATATTTCTGTTCAGCTTCAGTCAGTAAGTTTTAGCTGTTATAGTGATATGCCTTTCATTCAATCTGTGGTCCATGTAATTCAGCAGTCATGCAGTTTAGACATACTACTCATATCTCATAGATAGAATGAATACTTAATACTATATACTCTTAGATATACTACATTAATGTAGAAATATAATGGTAGCTCAGCTGTTAAAAGTTGTGCACTAATGATGGGAAGGTTGTGAGTTCAAATCCCAGAAGTGCCAAAGAGTCACTCTTGGGTCTATCCATCAAGGTCCATAACCCCATCACCAGAAATCCTGCTGGTAGGATGTAATCCTCATTGCCCTGTAAAACAACAAATATACCAGGTTAATTAGTGTTCACCAGTTTGTTAACGTGGATCATTTCTTTCTGTCGTCAAACTATGTGTACATTTGTAGAAAGAAATTAATAGTCTGTCCTTCTGCCTGGTGCATGGGCCTGATGGGTGATAATTAATTGTCATACACATAATTGTGATTCATGATTTAATTGTCTTTTCTGTTGACTTTATGCCACTTTTATAATATAAGCATAACAACAGTGTAATAATGCATATACACAATCATTTTATCAATACTCAACATTACATTTATGTTTGCTTTAACATGACACAAATATTAACTTAAAAAGCTTAAATTAAAGCTTAAACTGACAGGAGGAACTCCGTCTGGTTGGTTCTGTGATTACTATAGTCTATCTGCAACTTAAACACAAGTTACCAGACCTCAATGTAAGGCTTAAAGGGGTTTTACAGCTGCTCAGCTCTAAGCATGGATTGCATTCTGCCTCATATTGGATAAAAGCGCCTGCCAAATGAATGAATGTGAATATTTTTGCTCTATAATTCCTATTTAAATAAGTTTGCTCTATTCATGAAGCAAGTCAGATAAAAAACGATCTTTACCAGAATAACGGTAGTTTTTAACCAAGGTCACTGTTGGATAGAATTAATTTCACATCACATAATGATAATGAGTCTGTACCAAAATTCCCATAATTCTCTGCAGCTGAATGTTTGATGTACTGAGCATCAATAGAAACAGTAACACAACACATGCTTACGGTTGTAGCCTACAGATGACTGATACTGGCTTTAGGTTGTAAAGGAAAAATACCTTGACACGCTATGAAAAATAGCTTTAGCAATAATTTTGGGGGGCTGTCATAGTGTAGGACTAATGACAGGAAGTTAGAGTTAGTGCAGAGTGTGACGCCAGATCATCAGTGCAGTTTCTGTCACAGAATCCTTCTGTTTACTTTCTGTTCTCCCCCCCCCCGAGTTCCTGCTCCAGCCCTGCCTTGAGCACACCCCCTGTTTATTGTTTGTTCTTGTGTCGAGTGTGTTCTCACCTGTAACTTGTTCTATTGTAATCCCTACCTGTGCATATATACCCTTCTGTTTGTCTCGCATGTGTTCACAGCATGTTGTTCCTAGTCATCTATTTCCTACTTTCCTTTACAGGTTTTTTGTGTTTTGTGTATTCGCCATTTTCTGGTTTTGACCCTTTCCTGTCTACTTATGATTTACATTTATAAGTGAGGCCAATCCAAGCACAGACCTGAGCAGTTGAGAGTTAAAAGAATTTGAACTCACAACCTTCCACTGACTAGCACAGACACCTACCCGCTGAGCTACCACTTCCCACTTTACCTCTGTTGAACCTGATTGGCTCTGATTTGACATTTGCTATGGACACTGACCATGATTCTGAGGTTTAGCCTAAACCAGTGTTTCCCAAACAAGTCCCTGCGGATGGTCCATGTTTCCAGCTCCCAACACACCTAAACCAAGTAATAAAGAACATTAAATACCTGGTACAGCTGTGTTCAGAGTTGTACCTTTAGTATGTATCTTTTACCTGGAAATGTGAATATAGTGTGCCTTTAAACATAATTACACCTTAAGGACCACTGTTGTACCTTTAATTTGCTTCTAGAGTAAAGATTTAAAGGTACACTACATGCACCTTCCCAGGTAAAAGATACATACTAAAGGTACAAAAGATGTTCCCTTAAGGGTGCCACCCCAGTGACAAGAAAAGGTACAATTTAGTTTTTCTGAGAGTGTGGGGTCTTAGAAGACCTGTTTGGAAAATACTGGCCTAAAGAATGGTTTGTGGTTCTTTCTGAACAGGCTTCCCATAGGGGTGGGCGAGGCAGTTTGGAAAAGCCACTCTCTAGAACAGAAATGTCTGAATGTGCCGCACACCTCCGCAGCAATTAGCCAAAAACGACATATGAAGGGAGGCGTGTCGACTCTACTGCAGTAACGAGATAAATGCATTTGAAAAGAGGGTCTCCAAGACACAACAGTTAGTTTAAATACATTTTCCAGTAGGGAGGTGGTAGTATTGCTGATTTTTAAGTAGTTTGAACCATAGTAGTTAAAGTATTTTAGCAACTGAGTAGCAGAGGCCCCTACATAAACATTGCATCCTTTTATTTTCCAAAGATACACACAGATTTTTAATCCATCTAGTTGTTTTTGTTGGGTTTTTTCGGTTAGTTGGAGCTGTTTCTCATGAAGCCAGTATTTGGAGACAACTGACCAAGTTTTTGTTAATTATGTGTTTGGCAATTAAAAAGACAAGAACAAATTGAGCTTCTTTTGAATATGATTTATTATTAGCAGAAGATGTGACAGCAATCATGGATGTAGCTTTATAAGTTAGGCTTCTGTTGCCATGTAGTTTTTAGTGTAGCTAGATATTTCTCTGAAGGAGAGCTTTAATATACAGTAGCTGAGCTACATTCTTGAATAGTAGCCTAACATGTACAGTAGCTTATCTAACTATATTTTTAAAGTTCTCAGAAGGTATCAGAAGCACTTCTGACGAAGCTTGAACCAGACTTAAATAAACAGACTTTGTGATTTCATCCACCCGCCTCCTGCTCTCTGTTGTTACAGGTTTATATGTTCCACACTCAAGCAAATAACAAGGTGGTAGGTGAACTATTGAGAAGCAACCTTAAATCCAACTGAAAATTGCTGAATACAGCTCTAATGTCATTTCACTGAAAATGAGCCCCTTCTTGGCCTAATACGACCCTTCCATTAGCGTCCATTTCTCACACACCCAAGGTGGCGACTCGTGTTCCGCTTGAATAGCAGGAGATCATCTGCTAATGAGGGTCAGGAGTGAATCACCACGCCTGCAGCTCGTTTGGTATTTTCATGACATCTTCTGTGAAATCCACATCCATAATGAATTGTAGAGCCACACATTAAACATTGTGGCATTTATAATGCACAATAGAGATAGTTTAAGGAATGTATTGCTCTTTTTCATTTTAATTCCCAGAATGAATGTTTCAGTGTAGTGTTATAGGAAATGTTTTGTAATTAAATTCTGGCGTGGTTTATTTTTTATGTGTGTGTGTGTGTGTGTGTGTGTGTGCGTGTGTGTGTGTGTTTAGAACCACACATGGAGCGTCTGGGAAAATTAAAAAGTTGGACAAAACCCATTATTAACACACAGATGAAGGAAGCACTGACTGCAAACACCTAATTGACAGACCGAGCATGAAAAACAGATTAGGGCTATTTTCTCTCTAAATTTCCCATTCTCTTGTATTCATATATTTTGATCTTCACATTTTCTCAGAGACAGTGAACATCTTTAACAAGGTGACCAAAACTTCCAGGGACCGGACCTTATATCAGATACTGAGTAGATTAAACAGTACACAGATTACTAAAATTAATATTGAGTGTTATATGCTTCCAAATGGAACAATCTAATCTCCCTTGTTAAAATCTACCATGTAAGGTGAAAGATTGTCGAAAAAGTTGGATTGGTATGATAAAGATGAGTCGAGACCTATTCTCCAACAATGCCATCTGTTTCAGATATTTCAGGCTTTTCATACAAAGTACTCAATATAGGCACCAGTCCTCAATAGCATAATTGTTCAACTGTACAATAATCCAGTGACCAGAATAGACACGGAAATTGTTTCTAAATCGGCTATATGGAATTTTCTACACAGTATGTAATTATGGTTCATTACACAGAAATTTAAATACTCCTATAATTAATATCTAGCTTAGAAAGACCTACAAAGATACTGAGGCTTGTTAACCTAAATGGTTATGGGATGTTTCATCCACTAAAACCTGCAAGATAAAAGGATACCAGACCTATGTGGACCCATTTTAGGTGCAAGCCTCCCTCTCTGATGGTTCAAAGCACCAAATCGGTGTCTTTGAACACATCATTCATGCATAATTCTGATTAGGGTACAATCTGGCTAAATAAACGAATTGTTTTGTCAGACTTTTTGCTAACAGTTTCTCTCCTAGATAAAGGTGCTGATCTGGGGGTGCACAGACATAGTGAGTTGTGGTAATCTGGGATGTCTCACACGATCATTATGGTTTACTTGACGGTGGCGTGGAGGGGTGCTGATGTCTCAGGGTTCCATCATGCCTGTGCTACCTTTTGGTTCTCCCTTTTGAGTTAGGATGTCATAGCTAGACCTGCTGGAGTCCCTGCTTGCACTATGATTACCATATACATATATACCATATACACCCTGCGTTAGGTATTGTTCTCCCATCATACCTAACAATCTGTTATTTCTGTCTGTTGAGCTGTACGTGTGCTCATGCTGCCAGATATGACACTAGTATGATCCAGATACACCACCCCTGCTGTGCTTCCTACTGCTTCTTTGCCATTTGCAATAACAATTCACCTTCCAACTAAGATGAATAATCTCACCTGAATGCCCCAGAAACTTGCACGTACTTCCCAAGAACTGCCACTGTGATTATACGTTGTTTGCATGTTACCTAAACCTGTCTCATGCTGTACCAGTTCTGTTTGCCTTTCCTCTCTATGACCCGAGTGCTGTTATACTGTAATTCATCATGAGCTTAGTTTCCAAATCCCACTATTTGGTGTCACCCAGAGAAGGATGAGGTCCCCTTTTGAGTCCGGCTACTCATCTCATCTCAGAGAGTTTTTACTTTCCACTGCCTTTGGCTTGCTCATTAAACCTAATTTATGCTTCCCCTTCAAACAGGCTTTCAAAGGCTTCAGAAGGTCGTAAAAATACTTCAGAGAGGGCGAGTCAAGGCAGTTCGGAAAAGTCAATATAGGAAACACAAATGGGCAGGAGCTTAAAGTCTGCGTCTTGGACAACCTCTCCTTAAACACATTATCCTCACAACAGCATTGTTGGGCAGTAGTGTAGCCACAAGTAACCAATCTATTAGTTTAAGTACATTTCCCAGTCGCGACCTGGTAGCATTGTTGCTTCTTTTTTTTTAAAGTAGCCAGTAAAGAAGCAAACAATTTTATGGACAGAGTAGTGGAGAAGCGTTGTCACCTCATGCCTCCAGGGGCAAAAACATGCCTGTAGGTGGATTGTCTACTCTAAATTGCCCCTAGGTGTGAATGAGCATGTGAATGTGTGTGTGTTATGCCCTGCAATGGACTGACATCCCATCCAGGGTGTATTCGTGCCTTGTGCCCAGTGTTCCCCATATAGGCTCCGGATCCACCGCAACCCTGACCAGGATAAAGTGTTTACTGAAGATGAATGAATGCATAGTGAAGATAATGTCAGTCTTTATTAACACTACTCTCCTACTCAGTTGATGAAATTTTTTAACAAGTTATGTATTGTCAATAAAATAGGTAAACAAGTTTTTACATGCATTTTTTGTCAGTTGGTTGTCGTTGCTTTTCTTTCGAATAAATGCAATGCTGCTGTTTCTTATGGAGTCAGTGTTTAATGACGGTTTTATGGAGTAGCTTACCTAAGTACATTTTAAAGTAGCCCAATTTACATTATAAGCCGAGAACAAGTCATACAAGCATTCTACTTTAAACGAGGTCTGAGTCAAATATAAAATCACTTAGTAGCCTACTGATTGTGTAATATTGTAATGCATTACGTCTACAATTTATTCTGAACATGCTTTCAAATAAATGTTTTGCACTGGATGGTGTGATTCCAAGTTACTTATTTAGTCAGGCCTTTAGTTTACAGTTTATTTCTTAGATAAAGGTGCAGATCTGGGGATTCATGGACAGTTATGGTAAACTGGGATGTTGGTGCTGTCACCCCACTTTGTCACACGATCACTCAGGTTGGTTGATGGTGGAGTGGAGGGGTGCTGATGTCTCAGGGTGCCATCCTGCCTCAGATGAGACAACAGAAAAACTGCAACATCGTCATCTCAGTTAAAGCCCCGCCATTTTACTATTGCTGAATTGAATTCCACACTTAGATGTAACATATTTTTCCTGATGCTCCATATCTCTTAAATAAATCAACAGCTATACTGCCTCTAAGCTCACCTCTACCTCCTGCTCAATCACCAACAATATATTCAACTCCATCTCGTTATTTCCCTAACACTTGCTACAAGTTTACATACCGCTCATTTAGACTCTCCGATCATACTGATTGTAAATTTCAAATTGCTTTGTGTATTGCCTGATTTAGTATATATCAACCGGAGAATAAAAGTCATCCCAAATCCAACTACAGTAGGGCAATAGGTAAGGCAAAGTCTTACTCCGCACAAACCTAATTATGTCCAGTCTACTCTGGGTAATTCAGCTAGAATCCCTCAGCAGCATGTTTATCGAGTCTGAGATGTTACCCCTCTCGCTTCACTGCTCGGTCGTATTGAAATCAATGCAAGTTTCTGGGCCATTAATTTGCCTCTATAAAGTTAGCACTCTGTGTTTAATCTAAGAGCACAAACATCAAGCTTTGTCCTTGTTTCCTTTTAGCCCTGGAGGAGGCGAGCAGAATAGTGATGGGCCGGTCTCCCTTTAGCAAGAAAGACAGAGTAGGGGCAGGTGCACTTTTTTCTTTCCATTGACTGAAATAAAGTTATTTGAGCTGTAAAAAATCCATTCCTCCTCTGCATTCATGGATTTACCATAGCAGAGCTCAGAATGCTTCGTAGATCAAACCCAAGGCGGGCTACTTCAATCAATACACTATTTGGGATTAGTCTGTCTGTGTCCTCCTCCTGGCATACAGTGAAGCCAGAATCCATGACACCTTTCACGCTGTCTTTCAGCAGTAAGCAGTGCAAAGACAGGTTTATCATAACCGTCCATAGCCAGCCAGAGCCTTCCTCAGTGCAGGAGGGAACGCTTTTGCAGGTCGTTTTTTTTCATGCAGCTATCAGACTGTTTAACTGAATCCTAAGCGTGAGTCTGTATAGCCATTCATCCATCTGCTAATGTGCGAATGTCATGTAGTAGTTACATATATACACACACACTGTATATCTATCCATAGATAGATAGACAGATAGAAAAAAGGCAGAGTCTACACTGGACTTGGAAAGTCTCTCCATCCAGGCTTTTTCAGGGGCCAGATGGTGAGCCGACATCTACATCGCAACACTTCGGAGCACGGCGCTCTAAATGTCAATGATCCTGAATAAATAATGAGAACAAAAGCATGCAGAGCCAAACAATGCACATGAGTTTAGCTAATGAGATCCCAAAGGTGACACAAGCAGCCCAATGGCAGCATGAACGATTGTCTCCTAGTGTGATAGCAATGTTGGGTGGCACTTCTAACGAAATCTAGCACCACATATTCAAGCCCTTAAAAACAACAAATCTTAGAGGTCACAGGCTTAATTTAGAAATGTTAATGTTAAAGCGTTCGCCCTATCATCTGGAGATTGTTAGTTTGAACCCCGACGATGCCACCGCCATCCGAGGCCGGGAGTCTAAGAGAGCGTAATTGGCCCTGCTCTCTGGGTGGGAGGTATGGCAATATACTTTCTCTCCTGTCGATCAAAAGCGGCACCAGCCAATCATGGGCGTCTGTGAGCTCGTGCATATGGAAGAGGACAGTTGGCGCTTTCCTCCGTGCGCACGGGACTGCCCTGTGACGTTGCATGGGCAGCAGTTCGAAAATATTCGGCGGTAGGCTTCATGTGTCTCGGAGGAAGCACGTGTTAGCCCCACCCTCCCCGGTTGGTGGCTGTCGTACGATAGGAGAGAACTAGCTAGCTAGTGGGTGGGAATTGGCAACGACTAAATTGGGAGAAAAATAGGGTAACAATAAATAAAATGTTAATGTTGGTTTTTTAGTACAGGTGGAAAATTGACACCCTTGCAAGCTCAAATACCTGAAGATAAAAAAGCCCTGATTTTATCTCACACACAGGGAGCACAAACGTATTTCTATTGCTGACATTGTTCAAACTGCTAAATGGTCTGTTTCAGAGCTCTATATGTAGCCGGGTTATTTTTTGTATTTTTAGGGTTCTTTATTCCAACAAAGAAATTACTAAATAAAGTGCTATCAATAAAATAACCCAATAAAATATCCAAATAAGACAACCCAATAAAATATCCAAATAAAATATCCAAACAAAATAACCGAATAAAGTACGGTAGTGGCCTCTGTTTCAATGAAAAGAAACACAGCAAACACTATTAACCACTTTTCACATTACTTTTACATGTACACCATGAGTGGTTTCAACAGAGAAACATAACTCACTCAGTTAGTGTGTCTTCACACACCAGTTCACACATGGAATACAGTCAGATTATACTTATTTCCTAAAGACAGTTTTTAAAACACTGTGAACTACATATAAAATCTGAATCTCTAAAACAATATACAATAAACCCATTTGCATAATTATTACAATACCATTTTCTAAATATTTCACAGCAATAACTGCGATTAATCAATAATGTGCAAAAAACATTAATAGAACTACAGCACAATCCAAAGCACAATTACACTACCATCTAGTGTAATTAACTCATCATCTAAGATTAAAGCATGAAAAATATACTCACAGATACTCTCATATGTTCTTATATGCCATTTTTGAGCAATATCCAAGCAATAAATCTGAACCTTTATTCCAATAAACACTCGTGGCGCCCAAACCCTAGTCACAGCTCAAATGCTCATCTTGCCTAAAGCCGTGGTCACACCATAAATCTGCCCAGCTCAACACTCAGACATCCCTCTCTTAATGCGACAGAGCCTCTTTAGTGGACTAAGTGCATTAAAAACACCACTTGGCTACATTAATGTTCATCTTCTTTATTGACCACTGCAGAGCCTGGGGTCAGAATTACTTTAAAAAATAAAGTGGTTTGAATTGATCTGAAAGATCTGACAGGAACAGTTTGGGGGCTCTAACAACTTCATATCAGAGAGGAGATATCAGGGGTAACAGGTGCAGGCTAGCAGTTTTCTTTGAGAACTCAATTATAAGTGCACACTGTATGTGTTAATTTAACACTGTATTTGTTAATTCCACTTTAGAGGTTTTACAGTGTAGACCTGTTTAATAGGCAGTACATTAAGACTAACATAATTGTGTTTGGAGGGTGAATTCAGTCCAGCTATATTTACTGAGTTTATTATTATTATTATTATTATTAAGTATATAGTATGTCAGTATATTCAGTATATGGGTTTACAGTCTGCTGACTCACTGGTAAAATCCACTTTGTGTCCTTTGGGACAGGGCTTAAATTCGAGGTTCTCAAGAGCTCAGACTTCTCCTGGTTGGAATTCAGTGAAGCCATTTCAACATGGCTGTGTCCATAGTGCAAAGTAAACACAAGAAACATTAGCTTGTGTTAAGGCTTTCAAGCAGACTTTTGAGTTGCTATTTGTGTATGGTTTGCTTTAAGATCACTAAATACAGGAGAACAGTTTGATTGAAAGGTTCATTTGTTTTTGTGCAAGTTTTTGATCAAACTGAATGCTTTCATGTTTTTGTTTCATCACTATTAACATTGAATTACCATAGCCTACATCATACATCCACTTTTAAAATAAATGAAGCACTAAACAAACCACTCTTCTTGTACATTTTTAAAAGCTATTTGAGAGCTCCACACAGAATCCAAATAAGTGCTGGCTTACTGTGAGGCTACATCTTTTCTGACCTCAAACGGTTGAGGTTGTGTGATCGCTCTGACGTTGGAAGTGGGAAGAGTTGGAAGTTCTCAATTGTCATTATTGCAGCCTAAGTCCCTTCCCAGCTAACGAAATAACGTCCTCGGGATGTCCTCTGAATGTCCTCAAAAGTTATAAGGACATTATTTTGTAGGGTCCAGCAAGTGGTACAAAGGACATCCTTTCGGACGTCTTCATAATGTTCCCATAATGTCTTCCTTCTACTATAGACACATTTACAATACATATGACCAACATAGGACCCAATATGTACATTATTGAACGTCCTCTCAATGTCGTTATTGCATCGTCATTTCAAGTGCTTCTGTAATTGGATTTGGATAAGAATATCTGCCAAATACCATAAAATTAAATGTAAATGTGAATGTAAACATATAACAATGTGTGATGTGTGACAGTGTAATGAGTACTATTAGGCAACATTCCAGTGTTATAGTTCACACCGAGCGTCAGCAAATAAATATGAGAGTTATATGTCATTCAATGCTCTGTAAATGAAAGTAAGTGATTAAGAAATGACCTCTATAAAGCCTTGGCCACAGTGTGCTGCAATAAACACTGGTGGTTATAATGAGCCACCTTTATTAAATAAAACTATGAAGATCCTTTCAACCTGACGTCACATAACATTCGTAGGAACTCCATCAAGACAAGGTGATTTCATAAGAAAGAAAATCTATAACTTATCTAAACAACTGAGTGGTGGCTCAGTGGTTAGGGCACTGGGCTACTGATCAGAAGGTTGAGGGTTCAAACCTCAGCTCTGCCAAGCTGCCACTGTTGGGCCCTTGAGCAAGGC
>JAOUQW010000034.1:25945200-25958910 GCA_028565825.1 Olivaichthys viedmensis | reverse complement strand
GGAATTTAAAAAAATAATAACTTTTACCATGAATTTAGTCGATCAATCAAGGCATGTTTGGTGTTTTTTTTTTTTTTTTAGCTTTGTACTGAAGCTACTAAGCTAATGTAGCTAACAAGTAATGAAAGTCTGTCACCGAAAATGTTTTTTTCTGTAAATATCAGCCTCAAACCACATCCAGTTGTTCAGTGATCACTCAGACGTGCCGATGTGGTTTAAGGACACTCTCATCTGTGAACATGGACAAAACGCCACCCTGTCGCTGAACGCTGGAACGTTATAGAGGCAGCCATCTTGGACACCTTTTTGCTATAAGACGAACAGCACTAAATGTGTTTAAAGGGTGTTCGGTATGAGCATATAGTAAATAAGAGTCCTGGGACAAGCATAATACGGCCTTTATGATTACAGCTGCAGTCCGTAGGAGACACAAGTCTGCAGTTGGATTACATAACAACTAAAAAAATCGATATCGTTGATAAGTTTGAGGGGGGAAAAAAATGGAGATCGAATTTTATTGCCATATCGTCCAGCCCTGTGTTAAACCTGGACACCTGACGAAGTTATATAATAAAAAAATAAGAAGAATTTTTTTGTAGTAGACTCTTTTCTTCAGACTTTTGAGCTTAAGCGAGTCAGTGCTACACTCTACATGGTGGTCCTTATGGTTCCCCTCCCCATTATAGTCATATATATATATATATACACACAGTCGGGTCCTATTAATCAGGCACACGATCATAATGGAGCGATTATGCACGGCTTTATGGGAAGGTCTTAATACAGCATGTGGCTCTTTTGTCTACGGAATCTCGAAGTCCCTTTTCTGCATCATTCACAGCTGCGGGTCTTCTCCTCCTCCCCGTCAAATGTAATCCACGGATAGAGAGGCGAGCGCGAGAGATTAGCACGCTGTCTGTCACACCAGCATCCTCCAGCTCGCACACACACTCACGCCCACTGCATACACATCCACACACACGCAGAGGGAAGCAGAAGGGCTCAGGGGTCATTTACATCATCCCGTCTTGCGTTAAATGGACAGTCTTCTATTGATCGACCCATTTTGGAAGTGATATTGACATTCAGCTTTTGTGTCGTAACTAGTGGGAGGGGATCGCAGCTCCCTCTGGGATCAGACTGTCTTGTTATCTAATTACACCGCAATGTTTAAGCGTTAAAAGCGGCTTTTCACGTCAGATCCAGCATCTTACAGTACCGTGCAAAAGTCTTAGGCACATGTAAAGAAATTGCTTTTAAAATATAATGAAATGAAAAGTTCCCGAATATAAAGAAGACAATAAAGAGTTAAAAAACTGAGACAAATCAGTGTGTGGGTGTGAGCAGACTTTGCGTTTTTAAAACTGCATCAATGCTCTGAGGCACACTGTTGTGCAGTTTTATAAGGAAATCAGCTGGTAGGTTCCACGAATCTTGTAGAACTTGTCACGGTTCTTCTGCAGAACTTTGGCTCTCGCTTGCTTCTGTTTCTGCAGCTAAAATCCCAAACAGCCTCGATTTTATGTTTTTATCTCAAAAAACAAAAAGTGCTCGACTTTAATATCTTACTGTCTTTAATGACACACAAAAATGTCTCTAACAATTTTTTTGGGGAAAATGAATGTTTGGAAATCCAAAATTTGCTCTTTTTCTCATTACACATTAATGCAAAAGACATCAAACAAACATCAAAGACAAAATGTAGATAAAAGATTTGGACTTTTGCACAGTGCTGTACATCAGCGTGCTGAATAACATTGACCTTTATCAAGCACAGTGCCAGGATTTCTGACTAAGCCTCGCCTACACTTGGTTACAGTTGCTATCTAGGCCCCGGCTTCTAAGAAAAACAAGATTTGCGACACAACAGATGAGTTTTGGGGATCAGGAAAAGTTTGCGGGGTTTTCAGAACACGTTATGAAGATATAAATGACGATATAAATAAAAATCTAAAGCTATAAATGACATTAAATTCACACCGAAAGCTGACTGATGAAGTGCGTGCTTAGCTAACGTGCTAAACGCTGTATTAAAGACGAATTAGCTCGCTAACTTTTAACATGCCAGCGTTCAGGTTGCTATGGCTGCGATTTTTCGGTCATGGCAGATAGAAGAGGTTGCTAAGCAGTGACTGGGAGGATTAAGAAATAAGGCGGAGCTTTGATCAGTCATTATTAAATAATCATATTTATTTATAGCTATTTAATAGTGCTTATGTAAGCACATAGTGTTCCGGGGTTTTCGTGGTTTAGGGACTGAGCCATTCTTAAGATAGGGTATCAAACTCTTAAAGTTTAGCAACCAAAGGTTTCTTATGATGACGCATCATTTTAGGTTTCCTGTCAAAGAAAACAAATTGAATAAACAACAAAATATATACACTTCGTACTCAATAAGAAGGAATTAATTTACGGTTTGGTTACATCTCCCGACAGGGGCCTCAATGGTATGTTCCACTCATATCTTGTCAAAGTAAAATGACAATAACACAAACCTTTATGAAATTCAATTCAATTGTTCCGTCACGGCAGCGTTAAAAAAGTAAAGTGCAAATTAGAAAGTATATTTTTGCACTTGTTAATTAAAGAAAATGTTGCACGTAAAAGTATGACATTTATAACACGTACTGTATACCAGTAATAACTATTGAAATAATGAATATTGCAATTAAAAAGAGCCTAAAAGTGCGACAAGTGACTGCAACAGTCATATAGTATGTAGAGTATAGTATATTATCAAACGAGGGTAATAAGTGACATCACACGTTTGCACTGGGAATGGGAATGTGCTCCTGAAGCGCTGCGGTGAAAGAGACGCTGGTCTGTTTTTGATGTGGCTTGATTTGGCAGGTACTTGACGTGATTGCTTGATTCTTGCAGTGGCCTCTTGTTTGTGGTCCGTCTCCCGGAGGCCTCGTTTACACACACACACACACACACACACACACACACACACACAGAGAGCAGCTCATAAGAACCTAAAGATCACAAGAAAGCACTTTTCCATGTCTCTCTCCAAGTGTGTGAATAGAGCGGGATTGTTTCAGCCATGTTGGATTAGTTACTCAGGGCAGGGTCTGTTTATTTTGTGTGTGTGTGTGTGTGTGTGTGTGTGCGTGCAGTTGGCATGTAGCCAGCATGTTGCTGGGATCATATCTAAGCACGCGTGTGCGTGTGTGTTTCAGGGTCGGCGCTCCCGCAGACAGAGGCGAGAGTTTCGAGAGAAGTATATGAAAGGCAGACAGATCAGCCCACCCAGGTAAGCCAGTATAAGCGTTGCATCACCGACATCAAAGCCAAAACACCGTCACCCGTTTTAACACCCTTCACTTTCATGGTTAATTGCAGTTATGCCAGAAGAGACAGTCCGACCTATGACCCCTACAAACGGTGAGTGTGAGGATGTTACTCTGCTTTGGTGTTAATTTGCGAAGCGCACACGGCTTTAGCTGTTAGAATTACTCTACTAATGGTAACATGCTTCTTTTTTTTTTCTCTCTTTTTTATTTCCACTCTCACCCTTCCCTCTTCCCATGACAGGCCCCAGTCCGAGTCGAGTTCAGAGTCACGCTCTCGCTCCCGTTCCCCAGGCAACGATAAGATCACCTTCATCACCAGCTTTGGGGGTAGCGATGAGGAGGGCACCGCGGCTGCACAAGCCCTGCCTGCTGCCCAGTCAAGCCACGCCCCCTCCAACCCTGCAGGTCATAGCAGGGGCTCCCGGTCGGTAACTTCCCTTTTCTGCTTCCCCCTGGCTTTCTGTTGGATGTTTTCTCCTGTCAGTCTTGTGTGTTGCACTGTGACATGCTTTGGGTAGTTTTGTTAAGGTCAGGTCACAAGCTCGGCTTGGGTTTGGCGTGTGACATCAGCGCGCCTACTGCTTGACCCACTTAGCACAGCTAGACTGTGTGAGGACTGTGATTGCATAAACACAGGCATAGTAGTTTTCAAGGTTTAGGGCTATTGCACAGATATTTTGTAAACCTATTGTTTTTTAAGGTCCCATATTAAGACTAAAGGATATGGACTGGTGAATCACCGCCGGCATAGCACTTTAATTAGTGCCCTAGATACCAGCCCTTTAGCATTTGCCGTGGCATAGAGAGTGTGCGTTTTCGGACTGTTTTGCTATGGCCGCCCGTAATTACTGTGTGTGTTGGTGTTTTTTTTTGTGTCTGTCCAGGAGGAGACGCTCCTCCTCCAGCCGCTCATCCTCCTCCTCCCGTTCTTCCTCACGCCGCTCATCCCGTTCTTCTTCGCGCTCCCGGTACACACGGCGTGCGCGCGGCGGGCGCGACAGAGACGGGCGCCGTTCCCGATCACGCTCGCACTCCCGCCGCCGCTCACACTCCCGGTCACGGCAACGCGGAGGGGGAGGCAGCAGCTCCAGGAGACGCTATGAGAGGACGCGCTCCCGCTCCACAGACAGGGACAGGGACAGAGGCAGACATTACTCATCACGCAGAAGAACCAGGTGAGAGAAAACGCATGATGAACGGAACCACAGCATAAGACGCGCTAGAACACGTTATGGTTTGTTTTGCTTGCATGTATAACGTGTTTCTTCTCTGTAAGTTTGCAAAATGTCAGATTTTTGGGCAATAGTTTATCCACCATGATTTTTGGATTTGTCTGATAATGGGAAAACTCCAGGTGTACGTGAGTTAGGCAATAATTGTATGCACCTTTTTACAGTTTCTTTGCAACCTGACAATAAACCCACGATCCACTATACAGTTATGTTATTGCAGAGATGTAAAAAAAACTTATAAAATCCCCAAGCGATTATCACATCAATATTAACATGTGTTTAATAACTTTCTTATTGGGCATGTGCCTTTATCAGATCTCTTGAAATCAGATAATGGTTTTAATCTGCTTTAAGCTATCACACGATGCCGTTTACAGGACGGCTTGAATAACGTGGTAACTGATAATGATCAGAAAATGATTGGATCGTTAGTGTGCATCTAAACGCATTGTGTATCTGCACTGATGACCGTTTGTGCCACTGGGCACTTGGTCTGTCACGTAACTTCCCAGAGAGCAGTTTTACGTACTCATTTAACGTTTGCGGCACCTCGTCAGCAAAATGAGGTCACTCTGCTTTTTTTTCCAAAGATGTTCCTCACCGCACAGCCGCTCTCCCTCTGCAGGTCTCGCTCTCGCTCTCGCTCAGGTGACCGCGGTCGCCGTGGTGGCCGGAGTTCTGGGTACAGGAGAGGCGGTGCCAGCAGCAGTCGAAGCCCGTCTCGCTCACTTCCTGCCAGTCGCAGCTCTTCCCCTTCCTCTCGCTCTGCCCAGCTCGCCACCACTGCTGTGCCAGACAAGCTGAGAAAGTGAGTCGTCCTTGTTACCACCACTGCAAGACAATTACAGTAGATTTATTGTGCTATTCAAAATCTCTCTCTCTCTGTCTCTCTCTCTCTGTCTCTGTCTGTCTCTCTCTCTCTCTCTCTCTCTCTCTCTCTCTCTCTCTTTCAGGCCTGAAACTCCGGGTGGTAAAGAGACGGGAGCTGCCAAAGTCAGTAAGAATTTGATATGGCTCATTTTGTTGCTAAAGACCACGCCTCCCTCACTCCTGACAGGCTGACGCAGTTGTCAATCAGTTCCGAGGCGCCTGCCCAACTCATTCAATCCCAGCTCCTCAGAGAGCCTCCGATCTCATTTGAAATGTCTTTTGATTGGTTGTCTCCATGGTGATCGGCTCTGCCAGTGCGGCAGCGACCACAGTGCCCTCTGTTCCCAGAACACAGTGGTCTTTTCAAGGGCACCTATTTCTGAACCTGTCTTAACCCTCATTTATGCCTGCGAGTGTGAGAGCGCTTAGCAACGGACAGTATCTTAATATAATCAGTGTGTGTGCCCTTTTGAACAATCCCAGGATTTGTCTCACCCTGTACAATGTGGAAAGAGAGCGTTGCAATGTGTTAAAAGCTGTATGAGAAGAACCCAGGTGCTCTGGCCTCAGCAGTGGGGCATGCTGGGACAGGCAGTACAACACTACTCTCACTTACCTGCATGCGTACACACGCTCACAGTAAAACAGTGTGATGGCAACAAAAAGGAAAGATGTTTCGTTACAAAACACCCCCCCCCCGAGTGAGTGTTGCATAAGAAAGAACTAAAGACTAAATCAGCCACTTCCTTACACACCCACACTGCACAAACACCTTGAGGGGGAAAAAGAATGGCCAATGCTGTTGCAAAATTCTTTGCTGCCATTGAAATATACAGAGTGTGTGATTTAAACACTCTTCCCACGTCTCCTAATCTTTTGAAGGCACATACAGCTTTGAGGCTGATGTCATCTGGATAACTGGGCTCTTGTGTAAGCCCTGTTGTATCACAATCCCCCTGCGTTTCTCTCTCGCGTTCTAATAACCGCATGTCCCTTACAGCCCAAGATGACCCCCCAAGAGAAGCTGAAGCTTCGCATGCAGAAGGCCCTCAACAAGCAATGTGAGTCTTGCACCCATTACGTCACATGTAGCCACAAACGGTGTACTCCAAAGGTTATGAGAGCCGATTTTTTTTTTTTTTTTTGGTTTTCATCTTTCAAAAGTGCGCCAAGGGATGTGTAAAAAAACAAAAACCCAAACCCCTAATGTAGTCGATCAGCCAAAATGTGTTTGGTGTCTGGAGTTTGCTGCTTTAGTTTGGCACTGGAGCTATGAGACTAATGTAGATAACAAGTAAGGAAAGCTTATAGCCTCCTGTGTACGTCACCTTAATATCATCATCTTTGGCTCAGTAATACCATTTGTACGTAAACTGTTTCATAATATAGCGGAATAAGTCTGCATTTAAAAAAAAAAATTTATATATAAATCATGTACTGTATTATCACCTGAATTTCTCCCATCGTACAATTCCTCAAAACTTTGGGCCAGACCTCCAGAGTGATGCTGGCATGAAGTGATTACCAAACTGTGCTGAAGAAGAAAGTGATTCTATCTTCACACTGGCTGCCACTACTGTTTTTAGCTCTGTGACGTCCTTTTGTAACCTATTTTTGTAGATAAGTGTCGTACAGTGTCAGAAACCACATTCACGTCTGCTTGAGATCATTAAACGCGGTTTGAGGCCATTGTGCAAACAGCATGACTAAATCATCACACGGTGTTAAACTGGACGCATCAATTTGGGGTAGGGGGGGGGAAAGATGTGTAAATTGAACATTAGTTTTGAGTTAAGGGCCTTGCTGTGTGGAAAAACCTTAAACACCGAGCTACCGTTGCCCTGTTTATACTTTTATGGTCATTTATTAGGTCATCAAGTCTCGTGTGAAAACGGGAGACTGAACACAAATTTTGCACGTGGGAAAAAATAGATATTGGCTTTCAATGTCTCGATGCATTTTCAGATTCTGTACATGTCGCACCACAGAGGTAATTATAGTTCATGTTTACACTCGGTGCATTTGGTATGTTGTGTGAGTGTTCATGCACGTGTCATGCGAGGCCAGAACTGAAACCCTGCCACGTTTCTAATACTACAGAGAGACTCTAGTGGGCAATGTTGAAGGTAAAATAAACTCTCGTATTGTCTGCTTCTGCAGCCAAGGCGGATAAGAAGGCAGCACAGGTCAAAATCCAGCAGCAGGAGAACAAGCGGCAGGCGAGTATCCGGTGCTCACCTGTTTTTTTTTAAAGCCCTTTCATAGCTCATATTTCTAACATACTCTCATGACTTTTCTTTTTTTTTCTTCCTCTGCTTAGGAACGAGAAGGAGTGCTGAGAGCTATGGCACGCAAAATACGCATGAAGTAAGACGCCTTTATTGAGAAGTGTGTAAGACATCCCGTGTTATGCTCTACTCAGTAGCATCACGAGGTGGCACGCGTAAGCTGATGAGCATTGTGTGTTGTAGGGAGCGAGAGCGACGGGAGAAGGAGAGGGACGAGTGGGAAAGGCAGTACGGGCGTCAAAGCCGCTCGCCCTCCCCCAACTCTAAATACAGTGAGTAATTCCCCACGTCTCTTAACCGGTGCCATGTTTTCCGGCAAATAAGTCGCTACGGCGTATAGGATGACTGCTATATTCGAGTCTGGTTAGAGAACAATATTAAGATATCGTTAGATTCTAATTCTAAACCTTTTCCTCCCACAGATCGGGATTATAGCTCATCGAGAAGGTACGTGGAAAATTACCCTCCGATAAATAATAAAAGGGGGGGGTTTAAGTCCTGTGAGCTAAACTCGGCTTCTGCTCTTTTGTTTTGCTGCAGGAGGTCCCGTTCCAGATCACGGAGTCCACACTATCGGTACTGAACGCCGAGCCCATTGCTGTGAGAGGGACGGTATTTGGGAAGAAGAAAGCAGCAGGCAGACTATGTAAGGCACATATGTGGAAGATTGGAAAGAGAGCTGAGAGTCAGTTTAACTGATTTTGAAGAACTGGGTCGGAGAGATGAACACAGATTTTATTTTAAGTAATCTGCCTCCTGACCTGTACCCTATTTAAAAGGCCAGACTACCCTGTGGTACAAATTGAATGTCTTACTTCAATGGAAATACACTTCTTTTTCTTCTTTTTTTTTTGGTCTTCCCTCGCCCTGTTCCATTTCAGAGCATACAGAGGTACCCTTTTTTTTTTTTTTTAAGGATATTCACCTAATGCAGAAAAAAAGTCAGTTTATGAACGTAAATTGCTTTTGCAGAGAGGTTAGTTGTATATGGGATGAATTAAATCCAGTCTGTGCGCTCCTTTTGTACCTCTGACACAGAAATGGGAATCGTCTTGACAAAATATTTCAATGCAAATGAAAGAGCAGCACCACCTTTTTGTATATAATAAATTCATATAAGAACCTCTGTGAAAGTTCGTGGCGTACAAAGCTTCAAATCCGTGACGGGGCGGCCGTCGATCACATTTTAAAGAGGAACAGTTCACTCGCACGATGTAAAATATCTGTCCGCCATCAGTAACGTTTTACCCAGAGTAGACTGCGATGCTCAAATAAAATGCTTCCAAAGTATGATGAAGAATCTGTCTGAAGACTGTCATTGTGTGTTTTTTTTACTAATGAATCTTCTCACATTAAAATATACCTGCATGACTTTTGTATTAATGTACTTGCTCTCTGCCCAAAGCCTTGATGTTCTTGCGTTGTACCACCAGATGGCGCAAGTTCAGCCTAAAAAAAACAAATCCAAGCTCCATAATATCTTTAGAGGGTATTTTTAGATCCTTTTCTTTCTTTTTTTTATCTTCACCTACTCTTGTTTTTATTACAACATAGCATGTAAAGGTGTGCTTCTAGGTTTGAAAAGTTTTAAAACTGGTTTGGTTTTGACATGAAGCGGACAGCAAAAGCAGCGCGCTCATAACCTACCTGTGTATGGGCGAGATAAACCCACTTCCTCCTCACCCACATCCTTTAGCCAGTAGATGTGTTGTATTGGTGTAAGGCAGTGCAGCTGTGCCTCATCAAAAACAACTATTAATTGTGTTCTGCAAGACAGATTTAGCACAACTACCCGTTTGGTCGTTTTTGAGTGCGACTGACTTCATTCTGGACAACATAGGCCTGTTTAAGATGACTTGAGCCTTATTTGTGCTTTCTTTTTTCTTTTCTTTTTCTTTTTCACCTCAATTTCCTGGCAAAATGTATATCTATATAATGACTCCATCCACGTGCAGGACAGACCGAACCATTCACGCCTTTGAAAGGGAGAGATTAAGACCCCAGAGGGTCTCCATTATTATTATTATTCTGCATCCAAAGTTCAGTCTCAAACTTTTTTTTTTTTTTTTTTTTAAATGATTATGATTATTATTATCTGGAGTTACAATATAAGAGCAAAACCAAATGCACCACCCGGATTTCTGAGTCCGTTCCCCTAATCCGACGCCCCTCATTCTGAATTAATAGGTCGCAATAATATAATGAGGGTGTGTGTGTGTGTGTGTGTGGAGGGGGCGTGGCCAATGTTTTGAGAGGAGCGCGCTGGGCGTGGTTTATGCTAATTAGTGACTCCGACTCCTCCTCCTCGGCGGTGGTGGTGGGAGTAGCTGCCTGAACTTGAGCGCTGACGGGCAGAAAGGCTGCGACCGGCGGAGATAAATAACTTCAAGACGCCGTTGTTCTCGGTGTTTTATTTGTTGTGCGACACTGTTTGAACCGGTGGCGTGCTCCAGTCTTCCAGCCGGCTCGTCTAGGTTCTTTATCGCCGACAAAAGAGCCGATCATGTCCAGGCGCAAACTCGGAAGCCGACCGCAACACCTGAGCGTGATTCAAGGTAAGCTGGACAAACTCAGTGTGTGTGTGTGTGTGTGTGTGTGTGTGATGCATGCATGTGTGTGTGTGTGTGTGTGTGTGATGCATGTGTGTGTGAGATGCATGATGCACGCACTCAAAGTTCACGTGGGTTGCTGGGTTCTTTTCTTCTCGTCGCACGGATCTGCACGCAGGCTTCTGGCACTAAAACAAGTGGCCTAGGCTCCACGCGCATGGTTTCATGCGAGCTGTTGATTTGATACACGTCCCACACCTGCGAAAGTCTCGCGTCAGAACCTCGACAGTTGACCCGACGTGCGGCGCAACTCACGCGCGCGTTCACGACCGCACTGCGTTCTGCATAACCTCTTTATGGTCCAGCGTGGATCATGCGTGATCTTTATAGTCCAGCGTGGATCATGCGTGATCTTTATGGTCCAGCGTGGATCATGCGTGATCTTTATAGTCCAGCGTGGATCATGCGTGATCTTTATAGTCCAGCGTGGAGACCCGGCGCGCGCGCGACGCCTACTTCCTTATTGCATCTCCCCAAGCAGCGTCTTTCTTTTTCTTTCTTTCTTTCTCTTCTTTCTTTTTCTTTCTTTCTTTCTCTTCTTTCTTTCTTTCTTTCTTTCTCTTTTTTCTTCTTTCTTTCTTTTTCTTTTTCTCTTCTTCTTTCTTTCTCTTCTTTCTATATTTCTTTTTCTTTATTTCTTTCTCTTTTTTCTTCTTTCTTTCTTTCTCTTCTTTTTTTCTTTTTCTCTTCTTTCTTTTTTTTTCTTCTTTCTTCTTTCTTTTTCTTTATTTTTCTTTCTTCTTTCTTTTTCTTTCTTTCTTTCTTTTTCTTTCTTTCTTTCTTTTCCTTTTTTTTCTTCTTTCTTTCTTTTTTGTGTGTCTCTCTCTCTCTCTCTCTCTCTCTCTCTCTCTCTCTCTCTCTCTCTCTCTCTCTCTCTCTCTCTCTCCAGCAGTGGCGATTAATTCAAGTTCTTACGTTTTCACTTTTTTATTTCTTTATTCATATTTATTTTATGTCATTTCGTTGCGGTGTCGTGTAGACAGTCGTGCACCGAAATAGTTCTTGTTTCTTATTTCTTACCCCAGTAATGGACTACACCGGTTCAAATAATGGAAAAGGGTCAACCGTGCAAGATCCACTGTTTTCCATAGACGGATCAGGTTTTTAATAAAAATAAATAAATAAAAACACCCCAACCCAGGATCACTCTAAACCAGCCCGAACTGTACCCCTTTTGTTCAATTATATCACATATACTTTATCTTTTTTTCGCAAACCAGAGCGAAGGGGGAAGGAAATAGCTTGAGGTGGAATCAAGGTCAATCTGGCAACCATGCGCGCCTTTACCTGACCGCAGGACGGTGCAGCCGCGCCTTGTGCGCAAAAGCAGCAGCAGAAACAGGAAAGGTGACATTTCTGGGTAACCACCAGTGCAGTCCTGCCCATCCGTGTTGTCTGTGCCTGCAGCGGCCACGGGGCAGGGCCGTCCTGTCCGGAGATGATGGAGGCAGGACCTGTGCAGCACCTGCAAGAACCTTTTATTAAGCACAGATATCGGAGATGTTGTTCTCACTGAGATCTGAGGTTTTTTTTGGGCTGAGCTAAGGTTTCTGTTTCTCCTGTAGCTTCAATAAACAATCATTTTAATGGCTGTTTTTGCTAATCGCCAACGATTCTAGAGGGCACTGTAAATGGGTGGAACTGTAGGCCCGTACGTCAGGGGTCCAGCCTGGTTTGGTGATTTTCTCCTCTCTAACGCAACTTGTTTAGAACTGCTCGAACACTAACTGATGAGTCAAGTCAGGTGCGTTTAAACAGGAAAATCGACAGACCTGGACATCCCTGGTGTGAAAAAACAAACAACAAAAACAAACAGGAATGGTGATCAATTTAAGAGCTATTTATTCAGCTTGGCTAACTTCTGGAACCATTTCTAATGCTGCTTGTCAATGTAGTCCTACTTGATTTAACTAACACCTTCACTCTTATTTTGAATATACAGTGCTTATGTGTGGCATGAAAGCCACATTGCTAAACACACACGACTTTTGAGAACATGCCAGAGGCGACTGAAGTGTTTTGTGTGTAAAGTGTCATCGCGTTGGAGCGGTCCGCAAGCGTGTCATCGGTGTATGAGAGCGTTTCCTGTCTGAAAGCAGGCAGAGTGGCAGAGGCGCAGGAAGTGGCCAGCATCTGCTGACCAGACAGTGGCCAACTGAGGGTGCCAGATAAGCGCACAGAGAAGCGAAAGTAACATTTCACCAGAGCGCGTGAGATAAACAGGCCAGTTAAGGGCTGTCTGAAAGCTGGTTAGGTTGGTCATTTATAGCGCTTCAGGGGAATGCATGTGACTGTGGTGCGGGCCGAGACAGTGGTTGTTTGTTGAAAGTTAATAAGTACTTTATTGATCTATTCTACGGAGGAAATTGTCATTTGGCCGCCTAATAGAGGTGTGTATCTGTCCTTTTGAGATGACCTAACGCGCATCTCGATCACCAATCCCATGTATGAATGATGCATTTAGAGCAGGCAACAATTCAGTGTGATTTCAGTATTCTGCAAAGAGTTCTTAATTGAAAAGTGTTGGCTTTGAGGAGTGGGAAGCCACGCCTCCTTCACCGGGATGGACTGAGGGGCATAGAAGCCGCGCCTCCTTCACCGGGATGGACTGACAGGCACAAGGGCCATGCCTCCTTCACTGAGACTGACAGGCATAGAAGCCACGCCCCCTTAACTGAAAAATATAAAGTCTGTGTTGTGCTTTCTTCCGAACATGTTTTTTAAGCCTTCGAAAAAACACTTCGGGGTTGCGAGGCAGTTCAGAAAAATTAGAGCTGGGCGATGGGACCATACGATATCAAAACCGATAAACTGTCACAAATGCACTTTTCTGAGAGTATTGTGGGTCAGTACTTTAACACTCATTGTTAAATAGCTGGAGGCTAACATAAATTTTTCTTTTACCAAAACTAAATATTGATACCTATTGCGTATCGTGAGAATGTCCTCAAGTTTCGTGATATGATATTTCTGACATATCGCCCACCCCATTGGCTAGTAGTGACGTATGAAGGGGTGCTTTCGCCTATTACTCATTCCTGTTTACTATCCCACCCCCTTGTTTGATGGACCGCCTGCAAATAGCCAAGATCCTCCTGTTCTGAAAAACCAGGAACGTTCATGGTTTCACAAGTTTGTTTTGGGCAGGTCTCAGAAACACTTCTGATAAGTGCACAGAGAAGCATGGAGAGGCAGAGAGAAAGAGTGTGAAGGAGTAATGCCCAGTGCCAAAGCAAATTAATTTAATAACATTTCTAAATAATGATGATTATCCGTTCAGTCGCAGCCGACTCTCGGTCACTTTATGGATCCTCGTTCTCCACGCCTTTTGGCACATTCATCGTTGTGATCCATGAAGTATTTCGGCAAGATAGTGGAGTAGTTTGCCATTGCTTTCTCCACCCCTCCCCAT
>JAOUQW010000034.1:25931930-25942112 GCA_028565825.1 Olivaichthys viedmensis | reverse complement strand
GAGAGACGGGTTGGGTATTGTGTTTCACTCCAGGGCCTCGAGACAAAAGCGCACCCCACACAACCCCCCCCTTCCCTCCCTCCCCCACCTAAGGGAGATATTTGGAGGCAGAAGGGGGTGCATACGGAGGGGCTCAAGGTGCACTTATCGAAGTGATGGTTTTTCTGGGTTACTTAATGTCATGTAGGGATTTTTCTCTTTGTTCTGAAGTCAAACTTATTTTCACTTCCACTCCTCCTTTTAACCTCCTTCCCTAAGGCTCAAAGGCATGTCTTCTCCTTTAAGCTCTCTCCTCTCCAGGCCTAGAGCATGAGACAGAGGGCAGAAGCAGAGAGACTTCTTAATCTCCCCCCCCCCCCTAAAATACAGAAGGATTTTGACTTGAGACATGAAAGAGGCTTATACCATTCAGCCCTGAGCCCTTTGGAAGCCTAAAAAAAGAAATGCATTATTTTATTTATTTTTTTCCCTTCAGTTTTTGGGATCCTCTTTCCCATTTTGATTTATGCAGAGAGCCCCCATTTATCAAGCAGGCTGACTCAGGATTAATTTGCATAAAGCCTTCGTTTTGCCTCGTTCCGCTAATTAGCAATTTGCCGCTTAATTGGTGAGTGGCTCTCTGAAAGAGAGACAAAACTCACCATATTTGAAAATGTCCGCCAGACCTCCATCATAGCTGTGGTCTTTGTCCTTCTCTCTATGCTTGCCTCACTCTCCTGTGGCCACACCTAGCACCCTTGACCCAGGCAGGGTTACTGATGTTTTGCCTAAAGAGGTTCTCTTTGCCTCGGGCTACAACCTGCAGAGGCAATAACGGTCCACCTGATTTTTGTTTTTTGTTTTTCTACTGTTTCATTTTCCTTTAGCGTTTGCTCAATAAAGGGTTCTACAATTGATTTGATGTCACACATCTATACCATTTCACAACGTGCAGGATCATGGGCCTTTATTAAAACTCCGGCTGCAGTGTGCCCTACTTTTCACATTTGCTGTTAAACCTGTTTCTGCCCTATACAAACGAACTGACATTACGTTAGGTGAATTATAGGCGGCTTCCATGCTCTGAACTGTCTTGCTGGTTATCTTCGTGCATTCTTGCACATGACCTCAGGCACAGAGACTAGCCATGCCTGTTCGGGTGGCCCCTGTTTTGCATTTTCATTTTCTTTAATTTTACCTGTATGCCAGTGTCACGATATAAATTTGAATCTTTGCTTTGAAAAATTCTAAGATTTAAAGTTCTTAGAACTTGTGTTGGTAAATATTAAAGACACCCAAAACTTGAAGACCATAAAATATTGAATAATAACTTGCTTGACGTGGCGGTTCCACAAAAAAGTCATGAGACAACAGAATAAGTAACCTAAGTGCCTAGACTTTTACCCTTATTAAGAAAGCCAGGCTCTATTAATATGTAAATTGGAAATGCCCCCAACTCTACATGTCCATTCACTTCCCATGGTTAACCACTGTTGCATGGCCTACATTTGCATATTGGAACTTGATTGGCTCTTAGATTTTATGACACAATAACACTTGCCTTTCACACATTTAATACTCAGATTTTCTCAGATTTTCAACTGAATATTATATGAATATTATATTTTATATAATAACTCACATTTTCAACTACTTAACAAACAAACCCTTCTTGGCAAACCCAATTTTCAGACTTTCACCCATCTGTGCACTCATTTATTCTTTCAAAAATCATAAACACATTTTATAAAGATTAGGGTGACCTTAAAACCAATACTAGTAAAATAATCTCTTTTATTTTTTATTTTTTTTGTTGCAGATGAGCCATTCAGTGTTACTTGCCTGATGTGTGAGTGCGTGTTGCCCAGCGCGTGGGCTCTCCTCCAGCATGCCCAGCATACACACTCCCTGAGCCTCTACCAAGTGGAGGCCAATCAACCCCCCAAGCCCAAACCGGCGACTATGATGGATCCACGGCATCTGGGCGCCACACTGGCCTCTGCCTTTCACACTTCCTCTGCGACTAAACGCTTGCCCCGCCCTCATCAGCCGCAGAGCCATGCTCTTTTGTCGGGAGGACGGGACCTGCAGGGCCTAAACTTCTCACTGTGTCTGCAACGGCTGGCGGAGGTGAGTGTTGGGAATGGAGGGGTCATGCCCTCGCCATCTCCATCTCCACCCGCCGCTTCTCCTTTTTCACACTCTACCCCTCGGTTGCTAGGCGCCTTCTGCTGCGAGGTGTGTGGCCAGAACTTCCAGTCCCTGCGCAGCCTCTCTGCCCATCGGCGCACCCACGCCACTGAGAAGCCTTACCGCTGTGCTGTGTGCCAGATATCCTTTGCCCAAAGTGGCGAATTGGCTCGACACATGAGGAGCCACCGGAAAGCTTCAGAAACCTCCTTAAAAGTGTCAGAAAGCTCATTAAGAATGTCAAATCCTGCTGCTGGCACCACAAACGAGGATGGGAAAGTCCCGAACAGGTTTTTTCAGCAGAGATGTGGAGATGGTGGGCATCAGGAGGCTGACCCTGCATGTACAGGCCTGATCCTGTTGGCCTCCCAGCCTGGTGGTGCCAACCGCAGTTTGCTAAGGTACTACCAGCCTCAGGCGGAGGTGGACGAGGAGGGGCCGGTGGAGCCACAGCATCCCTCACCCTACGGCAGCCCCTCGGAGGGCTCGCTGGACAGCGGCGAGACTGGCGAGAGTGGCATCGCCAGCGGCAACTGCACTCCCAAGAGGCCTGAGCGGGACACCGAGAGAGAGGGCGAGGTGGAGCCGGAGGCAGAGGTGGAAGGTGTGGATGTGGCACAGGACTGGCAGCAGGACAGCGAGAGACGGCAGGTCACCGGCCGCAAGAAGAAAGAAGAGGCGTGCGAGTATTGCGGCAAACGGTTCCGTAACAGCAGCAACCTGACGGTGCACCGAAGGAGCCACACAGGCGAACGGCCGTACCGTTGCGGTCTGTGCAGCTATGCCTGCGCCCAGAGCAGCAAGCTGACACGCCACATGAAGACCCATGGCGCCCGTGGTACCCGCGCCCCTTTTCAATGCCAGCTCTGTTCCGTGCCCTTTACCGTCTACGCCACGCTGGAAAAGCACCTGAAGAAGACACACGGTATCAGCCACGCCACGGCCGGAGCCTACAGCCAGAGCACACACTCCTTAAGCCCTCCGCCTGCATACGCCAACCTTGGCATTAAAATGGAGGACGATCTCACCCTCGAGCACTCCGAAGCTCCAGTCCAAACCCTCACGGAGGTTGGGGAGATGTCTGAAACTCTCAAAGAGGAGGAATCTGAGATGATGGTCAGCGCTGATGGTGCTCCCTCACCTACTCCTGAGGTTTCCAGCCGCAAGGTAGAGTTGGGTCTTGCTGCAAGCACAGCCTGAGCATGGAGAAATCCTCCATAGGGATCATACTGACCACAGTCAGCACACCATCTGCTTGGATCTGATTCTACCCAGCAATCAGTCAATATCCCCCACTTAATGACTCTGTATTGAGGCACCAACCCCATCGTCTGACAAATAGGAGCCACGTTCTGGGGTGTGTAGCTGATCAACTATCCTAGATAGGATTACAACCAAGTGCCTACACATGGACAACTGTGACGATTCTTGTAAAGATTCAGGACTCAGGACATGGCATGATATTTGAGGTGTTTTGCACTCACAGAGGTGAGTGATTTGACTCATGATTGTCCAGGATAAGACGGCATGATGTCCTTCAGCCCCGGGAGAAGACGGGAAAACTAGTATAGAGCATCGAATGATCAAGATTGCCTGCAATAGACATGGTATTCTTTGAGATCCTAACTGTCTTATAAGTTGATTATTTGCAAAGGGCTCTGTTTGTTAGAAGAAATTACACACATGGATTTCTGCACTTAGTTTAAGTAGCTCTTAAAGTCGCATTTATCCTGCAAGGATGATTTGTGTAATATTCTTTCTTGTATTAGAATAAAGAATATTACACAATATATATTATCCCCCCCCCCCAAACATTTTTGAGACAGAAATTATAATTATACTGGCAATGCAGATTTTTTTAATTTATTTTTATTTTTTTCCAAATGAAATCCTTTTAAACCTGAAAACAGTCTTAATCTGTGTCCTGAACACTGGACCTTAATTTTGTGATACTCTTTATAATCAACACAGTTTGGGTATGTGGCAATGAGCATCAACAATCATAACACAGACGTCTGTGTTCATAGTCTCCAACCTGCATGGTGATGTCTTTGGGATCTTTGTAAATTTCCTTGTATTTTTAAGTCGGCGCTTTCACATTCTGTGCATTCGATTAATCTCGAACCTCTAGCTGCTCTTCTATGCATAAACCTTCATTTGATAATTAAAAAGAAACGGGTGTCTGTGTGCTTTTCTGTTTTGTCTGTACTGCTGTTTACAGATTAATGTTCTGTTTACAGGTTTTGTTTAACTGCATGCCGTGAAATGTTCAGCAAATTGTTTTTGTTTTTTTTGCCTTGTGTCTTTTCGTTTGGTTCTCGTGGGTGCTGCATGTTTTGTGATTGCGCAAATGAAAAGCCTCCCTTCAGAGGAACGACTGGGTGGGGAACAACAGCACTGACCTGTTGACTGGCAAACCTGCTATGTGAGCACTTGCAAGTTGTTTGTGTGAGAACGTATTTGTTTCTGTGTGTGAATATATGGGTTGAAATGTGTCCTATATATATATATATATTACACTCAAAATGTTTACTATGTTATTTTCTATTATTACTGATGTCTGTAATCTATCAGGGAACTGTTCGACTACTGTTTCTTTTTTGATTTGATTAAAAAATACAGTTCTGGCTATTTGAATATAGACAAATGTGAAAGGCCGTTGGGCACAACACTGTGTCCATCTCTTCAGGGACTGACACGCTGTACATAGAGAGCTTCTCTCTCCCTATAGACAATGATGCATTTTGTTATTGTCTTCATCTGTATTGATTTCAGTTATAACTGTCATGTATGTGTATATTTTTCTCCAGCATTCCATGTGAAGCACATGCTTTTGCTATAAGCAGCCATAATTTTGTTATTCTATGCCTGTGCAGATTAATATTAAAAGACCAATGCAAAGTTAGAAGTGTCCGTGTGTGCCTGTGTGTAATTCTGCAATGGAATGGAACCTGCTGCTACTTGTTTGAGAACACATCAAGAATTCATCCGTGTTTGGACTGGAGAGCTGCTTTTCTCTCAACTTGCTGCCTTTGAATTTTGCTTGAACTCAAAGGTCATTCAGATGGGCTACACCTGTGCGTGCGTGTGCGCATGAGCCCCAATCAGGACACTCCTATACCTGAAACTTTTCCATTGATGATAAACAGTAGGTGGTTAGCAGTAGCAACACCAAAAGTTTATTACAACTTTGTCCTCACAGTTTATGGTAGACCTGATTAGTTATATTACACTCAGTTGTCATTTTATTAGATACACCTACACTCTCAGAACAGCAGTGACACTTACATGGGTATGATGCTACAAGCATGGCACAACTGGATTTGAGGATCTTCTCCCATTCCTCTCTGCAGACCCCCTCAAGCGCTGTCGGGTTGGACAAGGAGCGCCGCTCTCCAGAGATGTTCAATCAGGTTCCGGGCTCTGGTTGGACATTTACATTCAGACTTGTCCCGAAGCCACTCCTGCATTTTCTTGGTTGTCATTGTCATGTTGGAAGGTGAACCTTTGGCAAAATCTGAGGTTCTAAGTGCTCAAGCAGGTTTACCTCAAGGATGTCTTTGTTCATCTTTCCCTCGATCCTGACAAGCCTCCCAGTCCCTGTTGCTGAAAAACATCCCCATAGCATGATGCCACCAGTGAGCCTCACCGTAGGGATGGAATTGGCCAAGTGATGAGTGGTGTCTGGTTTCCTCCAAATGTAACGCTTGGCATTCAGGCCAAAGAGTTCAATTGTGGTTTCATCAGACTATAGAATCTTGTTTCTCATGGCCTGAGAGTCCTTTAGGTCCCTTTTGGCACGCTCCAAGCAACCTGTTATGCACATATTACTGAGGAGTGGCTGGACTCTCTACCATAAAGGCCGGATTGGTGAAGTGCTGCTGAGATGGTTCTCCTTCTCGCAGGTTCTCCCATCTCCACACAGGACCTCTGGAGTTACGTCAAAGCGACCTTTGGGTTCTTACTGGCCCCTTTATTAGACACACCTACCTTGTTGGTTCATTTGTAGGTGTACAATTTATTCCAGATTATTCCATTTTTCCATGCACAATGTGTGTTAATCATCCTTTAGGTCTTCGTCAATGTCAGTTTCTGAACACAGCTCTGCTGTTGGATAGATATTTTTGGTTGGTGGACTGTTTCCCCACCCAGCAGTGACCCTGAATCCCAACAATGCTGCTGCACCTGATATACTGTCACTGCTCTGCTGAGAATGGTTCACCACCTAAATAATATCTGGTCAGTGATGATTCCTTGGTGGTCCCTTTCCTTTGATGGACAGTGTATAGCTGACAAATTGTGTATAGCAACAGATGGACTACACTCCGTTATTATACACCTACAAAGTGACTTATATGGTAGGTGTACCTGATAAAATGTCCACTGAGAGAGAAGAGAAAGGTTGACATGCCCCAGTTTACATTCAGAATTAAATTCTAAAAGCAAATCAGATTTTTTTTTTAATGTGTTCAGAGAATGGACGTGGAGATGATGTGGCGGCTGGCAGGAATGGGTATAAATTCATTTATAGGTCAAGATGGGAGGTTACTGTGGCGTGACCAAACCAGAATCCCAGGATTGTGGGAGAGGAGGTATGGACAGAGCGCTGGTGCGAGTTACAATAATGACCGTGTCCTTTGTAATGGGACAAAACCACCACGGCAGCATCTTCAGCCCCCCCATTCTCTATCTAATGATTGTGCTGCTCTATGATCCCTATAGCTCATTAACAAGCAGGCTTTTTAATGAGCTTTCAACCCAGACTGGGGGAAGCTGAGTAGCAGGGACCATATGTAGCTCTCACCCCGATGCCCAATTATCACTGCGTCAGAAAACTTGTGTCGGAGGGGGGACAAACACCAAAACGTGTCATTTATACCTCTCCAGTTTAGCCAAATTCCGTTCACTGGCTCTCTTCAGGGGACGAAGAATTACAGGTGAGGGCCCTGGGACCTGCACCACCCCTACGTCCCCATCAACACCCCCAACGCACCCCAAACACACGCACACACACACACACACACACACACACACTCATACGCAAGCTCGTTGAAAGCCACACAGTTCATACAACACCATTTGGTGACCGCACGGACTTAATTACATAATGTAACGTGAGCATGTGAGAATGGAGATAGCCCCTGGTGGCTGGAAAACCTTCCCAGGTGCCCTTTGTCTCGGCAGGGCTGTGTCTCAACACCCTCACAGAGACGGCGAGCCCAGGAGAGCTGAGACTGGCTAGCGCTCATCCCGCTCTGACTAATCCAAAGGCCGCACCTCTCGGCTCTGAGCTTCCCGCACTAACGTGTGTGTGTGTGTGTGTGTGGGTGGACTTTGAGCAACATGCCTGCGAGTGACTGCGCAGTCCACAGGTCTTTGTTTGATCCGGCAGGTGAGGCCTACAGGTCATGCTCACACACACTGCGGTCGTCTGAGAGAAAGTCAAGAAAATGTCTGTAAGGCAGTTATGTTTGAATAGCACAACGCTCTTTAGCCTGGTTTTCTGAATGAAAAATAATCCTAGTCTTAGGCTAAAAGCGTTAGTTCATGCAAGAGCAGGCAGAAGACCTTTTCAATCCAAAATCATTAAATGCCTTTCCTCAGGAACATGTTATATGTGATTATATATGCTGGGTGAATATTTTGTCGATCATTTCCGGACAATAAATCTCTCCGGAGTGTAAGACACACCCCCCTGAAGTCTGTTGTTGCCCTGTTGTATAAGTCACACTTCCTTATACATTTCTTATGTAACATTCATTTATACTTCAAATTCTGTCAAGATCAGGCGCAGGTTTCATTACGTAATTACGTAAAATTCATATCAGTGCATACCTAATGTATAGACCTATATATGTCTAAGCTCTAGCTAAATCTGATGTGGAAGTGTGTAAATTAATGTACCAGGCATTTGTATTTTACATAATATTTATAAAAAAATTACAACTCAACTGTTTGTTTTTTTCAGCTAAAGAGTAAAGTTCAACAGTTCAACTGTCTCAGTCAGGTAAAGTTGCAACAATGCTCAACATCAAATTTCAAAAATGGGCTCACAAATTTTATCTAAATTCTAAAGTGTCGGTAGAGTCGCCAATCCACCTACCGGCATGTTTTTGGGAGGTGAGAGGAAACCAGAGGAAACCCATGTGAACACAGCAAAACACACAGACAGTAACCGGAGCTCAGGATCAAACCCTAAACCCCAGAGCTGTGAGGCACCAACACTGCGTCACCATGCCGCCCGCTACCTACACATAAATGTGTAAATCAAGGCTTATCCTACAATCAATATTTTTAATGGTTTAAGCAGGATTTTTATTGAACGGTGTGATTTCACTTTGTGTTATATAAAAAAATAAAAGCAGGCCATAGCTTTAGGCTAATGCAAAAATTATAACATATACATCGCTTCGCTGTATATGATTCGCTATATACAGCACTTGCTAGAGGACAAAAAAGAAAAGGTGTCTGAAATGTTTGTATAGTCTGAAAAGTACGTTATACACTTAGTTACTAATACAGTTTATTAGATATACTCGTACCAGTCATGTCAGTGTCACTGGTCCCTTGGTGGTCCCTTTCCCTCAATCGACGGGGTAGAGGGGGGCTGACAAATTGTACATAGCAACAGATGGGCTACAGTGAGTAACAGTATACCTACAAAGTGACCTATATGGTAGGTTTACCTGATGAACCGGCAACACGATGTATACTAGGTGTTTTATCATGTTTAATCTGTGCTCACAGGGGCGATCTTAATACTGATAATATTTCTTACTATAATGAAACATCACTGACCTACTGCTGCTGAGCTCAACTCACTCGAATCATTTTTATAACAAATAATGCAAGCAGTGACATAGTTTCCATCAAATCAGTACTTATGTTTAATTAAGAGCTCAACATTATTACATTACAAGAAAGGTTGTGCTCAGACCTGCATGCACAGCACTTTCTGCGACCAAACAAACAAGCTGAAACGCACGCTCCGATTTATGTTATGTTCTGCATCTGTGCTTACATCAGAAATTAGCTCTCATTTTAAAAAAAAAGAAAAAGAAAAGGCAATTAAACATTTTTAATTGAATTTCTTAAAGAGGCATGGACGTCCATCACTGGTTTCGTCATCCCTCTTCTCCTGGGACTGGAGCTGCTGTGGCAGCTATGGATGAAGCGAGAGAAGAGAGGGAAGGAGAAAAAGCGAGGGAAGGACGTGTTAAAGGGCTAAACCACAGAAAGGCTCTCTAATGCATTTTTTTTTTATCCTTCATCCCAAAACCTGAAATCCCAGCCTGGTCCTTTACCTAGACCACAGAGAGAAACCTGAAGCCTAAAATTACCCCCCTTTTCCCCACGGGAGTCGGTCACAACTGTGCAGCTGCCTAACGATGGACTACACAGGGAACCATGCCACAGAGGTGTAGAGATGGAGGGCACAGATCTGGGTTTATATAATGACGCAGTCTTACCACAGATGATGGGCCAATGTGGGTTAAGCCTGTTGTGGCTTGCACTCCAGGACGCTTGCATTCCTAGGGGGCCACCGACGGTGTGGTCAAACACTTCGCTGCTTCATGGAGAAGATCTCCTTGTGGAACTTGTATCTAAACATCGCCAACCATTGAAAGTCAGGTTTCGCAATGTAGCTCTACCCCAGAAATTAACGTTTTAATACTATGACGTGTTTGCATATTCATGAACTTCTCGACGGCCTGTGGTGCTCCAACTTGACACACATCCTGCTTCCCTGCCAACACGGACCTGTTTCCACACCAAATAAAATCTTGATTTAACTAGCTATTTGTGCAACCAGATCTACCGTTGCAAAGATGAGAACAAGCCTTCACACCTCTCGCGAGAGTGCGACAGCTACACAATCGGCTCAACCTGGCACAAACGACTCGAGCCAGCACACACGTACACAAAATTGATAAAAAGTCTAAATGAAACCCCCACCCCTTTACACACTCACCACACACCTAAAACTCTTTTTAGAGGTTTTGTTTGGTGTTT
>JAOUQW010000034.1:25911174-25923821 GCA_028565825.1 Olivaichthys viedmensis | reverse complement strand
AATAATAATAATAATAATAATAATAATAATAATAAGAAGAAGATTAATAATAATAATAATAATAATAATAATAATAAGAAGAAGAAGAAGAAGAAGAAGAAGAATCTCTAGGCTATTTATTTGACGATGCTAAACTTTTGTTGTAGGCTAAACTATATTTAAAAGAGTTTCATTAATATAAAAAAAACAGGACCAGGCCTGATCTTTTCCACAGAAAGTCCTTTTAAAATGTGCAGACCCAGCCTGTGCCTAACAGACCTGTAGTGGGATGCAGGCTATTCCACATGAGATAGGAAGTATTTCGGAGGTGCTTTGGAATGAAAGAGTAAACGCGTTACGAGCGCCGAAAGCAATGCAGAAATGACGCGTTATGGCGCGTTTACGCGCGGGCCGGATTTGGGTATCAGTCGTGCGCACAGCTGGGCGGACCCCAGTGTGAGGGGCGGGGTGGTTCCTACAAACATCTCGAGTTCCTCCAAACTTTTCAACTTGGACTTACTCAAAACGTGGAGCAGGTACAGCTTCACTGCGCTCCTGCTGAAAGCGACATGTCGGACAGCGCCTCCGAGCCGGGCTCCATTAGCAATCCGGGGAAGTTTAAGCAGCAGGACTTTGTGTCTCTGTGTGATGAGTGTCTCCGGTCCGGCAAGCTTTTCGTGGACCCGAGCTTTACTGCTGAGCACACCTCCATCGGCATGCCGGCAGACCCGGACCCCAAAAAGGCCATCAAATGGCTGAGACCCAAGGTACCGAACTGCGCACATATTGTAGCCTACTGGTTCCTTTTTTTTTAATTTATTATTATTTATTTTTAATAAATGTATTAGGACAGAGGCCCTGAATCTAGCCCCATGTTACTGCACATGTTGGTGCTATCACAGGTTCCAGCACACCTGTGCCTAGTAGTCTCAGTCTCTTATCTAGCTCAGGTGTTTGGAACAGGTGACAGAACCAATGAGGACGGGATGGTTGGTCCTAAAGGACCAGATTGAGAAGCTGCTGAATTAGTAAATAGGTTGGTGCAGTTATTTTAGAGCAGGGGAGCAAATCTGCGGTCCGGTATATCCAGAGTCCTATTAACCTGTTAGTCCTATGACCCATTAAACCTGGTCATTAACTGATGAGTTAGATTCGGGGTGTTACGTTTTGATGGTAGGCCATCTACGATACAGATGCAGCCTACAGAGAGGTCCACACTGAGAAGTTCAAGAGGCTTGATGATGACCCAGTGAGCACAAAAGGCATCCTTGCCAGACATTAACGGGACATCTAGATTTAAGTTTCTAATGTCTTTTCAAGGGCGCAGAACAGACCACTATTGTGATCTTATGCCAGACGTCAAGCTTAATATTGACCAAAAAGGACGTATATTTGGGAACCGGCTAAAGGCGGACTAGGAACGACTTAAAATGAACCAATAAGGTCTTCTTATAGGTCATTTTAAGACTCATGGGCCAATAATGCACGTCCATATACGTCTCTGGTCAGTTGATGCTCACTGGGTAGGTGTCTCCAAGCTGACTCTACGCCATGCAACCACCTCCAGTTAGCCCATAAAAAGATGGGGGTGATGGTGAGAGTGAACTCTCATTGGCTAAGTGGGACATACGCCCAACATCTGGGCTTATGTGGATAAGGAAAGGATCAGTAAGGACACTAGGAAACAGAACGTGTGAAATTGAACAAAGGTGTAGTTGCAGGACTTGATGTGTCGTTTGATTCTGTTTTGTGTCCCTCAGATCTCTTCAGTGATCTGTCATACACAGTGCTAGTCTATTCTATGCATCTATGTTTTATCTCAGCATTTCTAGTGACACTTATAGTCTCTTCTTTTTTTTTTTTTTTGTGCAGGAAATCAGCACCAACGCTGTCTTCGTGGAGGGAACCACAGGCACCACGGATATCTGCCAGGGCCAGCTGGGTGAGTCACTGCCCAAGTCCTTGAGATTTTAAGCCAGTCTAATGGGATAAGGCCTGGTTGCATCTTAGGAAGGAAAAGATCACTGAAGAATGGCCTGTGGGCATGAGCACAATCAGGGAGACATCTGTCCTGGTGAGAATCCCATATATCCTCTTCCTCTTATCATGCAGATTTTCTTTCTCCCTTTCTCTCGCTTCTCTCCTCATCTTTGCTTGATCCCGTTATAATGTTTAATATCCCGTTCCCGTTTTCCCCCTCTAGCTGTGGGGCTTATGCGGGTCGCGAGCTCCTTCTGAAGACGCGTCCCGCTGAGAGCTGTAAAATAGAGCCGCCTCGGGGCCTTCACATCAAAACTGTAAAAAAAAGGGGAGGCAGGGAGGGATGGTTTGGCATGCATATGCCCCCTTCCCTCCCCCTACCTCAACTATAACAATTGTTTTGCCTCTTTTTTTTCTCTTTCTCTCACTCACTCATCCCCCCACTCCCTCAGTCTGGTTGTGATTGCTGGTAAACATGCAAGCTCTACAAATCGTGCAGAACTGCATCTCCATTGCAGTTGAAAAGCCAGTGTCAAAGCAACACTCCATGCTTTAAACAATAAGAGCTGAGAGATTCCGAGAGGAGGTTGTTGTTGTTGGTTAAATTGTGCACTACAGTGTGTCCTACGCTTCTATTTGAATACCATGTGACTGTCAGAAAGCATCATAAGGGATGTATACAACACACAACTTACTTGTTTCGCTCTACCTCATATACGTCTATAGCAGTTGTTCTCAAATGCTTAAATCCATAGAACATACATTTATGATTGCTTTCTTATTAGGTTAATGTTTGGTCTTCTGGACACAATATGTGGTACACAGTATAAATAATCAACGATTTTCCAATATCTACACGTACCTCGCTAGAATTTCTTCCTTTTTGATGTAAAGGGGGCGGGGCTAAACTTGGGTAAAGGTTGTTTAAGCTGTACCTTCACCAATCACAAGGGTGATGTTGCTTGTCCCTCCAACATAACCTTTTACAGTTTTTTTGGGTGTGTCCCAGTACTGTACTTTAATTGATGCTTCCTAGTCTCCTCGATCCTACGTCCCTTAGTCCGTGACCCAAAAAACGATCAAAGCCCGCAATCTTTAAGGATGTATCAGTTCTTTAAATGAGGAATCGAGGAACAAGGAGAGAAGAGGCTTCTAGATCAAGCATACACAGGTGCTTCCAACGCAGGAGTTCTTTTCATTGTAGCGCATGGCTTAATCCAACGGTATAAATTCTCCACCTTTCCCAAAAAACAAATAAGAGACAATGGGTACAAATAAAAACCTTGGATAAAAGTCAATTAAAGTGTGTTTGACTTGACATTTAAAAGAAATGCTATGAGATGTCAGGTGATGAGTAGAATCTTGTGTAGGCTGAATGAATAAATTAATTCATTTGATGATTAAAATACATACAACAGTGCACAGCGACCGTTACACACATTAAAATCACAGAGGATAAATACACAATAAAGCGAGATTATTTCCACTGTGGTTCTCAAAAAAAAAAAAAAAAAGACAGACATGCTAGAACATCAACATTTAAGCATGTAATGTACATGTGCAAGGATGTTTTAATTGATGTTAATTCAGTGTTTGATCACACCGTGTTGTGTGTATGCAGATCTGTTATGCCCAGTGACGGGCGATAGAGCCGTGGAACAGTGCAACAATAAGTGACGTCGCCTTAAAGTGGCACTTCAGTGAGCAAGAACGTCTCATTTGGCAAATACGTGTGCCGTCGATTTCTTCTGTCCTTGTCTTCTTCCCTTGCACACTCTTCAAGTTTGAGCAACCTAGTGAGAGAAGGCAAACTTGCGAGCGAAAGCTAACGTAGCAAGCATAGCCACATGTTGGGTTGAACAATCTCGATTCTCCTCGCTTGCGCCGTTGAGTTTAGTTCTGCTTAAGTAGCGTAGCAGGCCGGGAGTCTCGGATGTCAATCAAGCGTGCTCATTAGAATATTAGGTCAAGGCCAGACGGCCCTCAGAGTCTAATCTGGGAGTTCAGCTGGTGTTTAAGAATCACATTTCAGAAATACATATATTTTTTCATTCATACTTTGCTGTATGTGTAATATAGCACTCAAGTTTGGTATCATACAAATATTGTTAACATTTTACACAATTTTTCTTTGGACTTTGAACACAAGGGATGTAAAGATTCACCAATTCACCAAGTCTAGATATTTACGTCCACGTGTACCGGGTAACAGATCCGGGTGTCTCTGTATCGGTAAACGCTAATTCCATGTGCGCTGCTCTTTTTAATACCCTTGTTTTATTATTTGGAAACATTTTATCAAATGAACCTTTTTTGGTACTGTGCGTTTCATTGCTATTCATAATTCTCTGTCCCTGTCAGTCCCACTGAAGAAGGCGTGGCCTTCCACTCCTCAAAGCTAACTATTATTATTAAAGTCAAACTTTATGCACAATACTGAATCACGTTGTATCGTGACCTCTGTGAAGTTGGCCCCCCATGTAAAAAGAAATGAAATAAAACCCATGTCATTTGTTTGTGCTGATTTGTGCCGTGAAAATGATTGTTTGTGGCGGTTTGATTTTTGAGATATTTTAGCATTGTATGTCAATGTAAGTCAATGGCCGAGAGTGATGTCACAGTGAATTAAATGTGTCATATGTCAAAAAATCAAACAGACACAAGCCATTTTTTACAGCACAAATCAGCACAAACGCATGACAGTAATGTGGTTAGATTTTTGGTTTGGTTTTGAGTTGAGTGGGGTTTAATGAACTGTGACGTCACTCTCGACCACAGACTTGCATTGAAATATAGCCGTCATAATAATCTCAGAAATCAAACCAGCACAAACAATATTTTTTGCAGCACAAACGAATGACAAGTTTTATTCTATCTCTTTTTTGATGGGGTGCCAACTTCACGGAGGTAAAAACTCTAGATTGCCGTCAAGGAGGAAAAGATAAGAAAATGAGAATAAGAACTGGTGAAAGCTCTGAAATTAAAATGGATTCAAGAGTGATGCTGATTTCTCTTTTCTTGCTAAGCAGGTAAGATTTTAGTTGTTGGTTAATTAGCTAGCTAGCTACCGAAATGATAGCCAAACGACTTAACATTGTTGTGACATTTATAGCAAAAGTTAACCAGGTGTTTTAACTAGCTAGCTACATTTAGCCGACTAGTTTGCCAACAGTGTGTGCTGGTCTGTTTGGCTGGTTTTACTGTTACAAGCCCAGTATTTTGTTCTCCACTCTGTTTTTTAGCTAGCTAGCTAGCTAACTAAAAATCACAGAGCAGAGGCCAAAATAAACACGCCAAAAGCGACCAAGTGCTGCGATTGACTCTCGGCCGGCAGACATGACCAGGCCTGAAAGACGAAAGCCAAACAAGCAAACTAGTTAGCAGGTGAACTTAACCTGCTAACTAGCTAGCCACAAACACATACTGTCAGCAAACTAACAAGATAATGTTAGCTAGCTAGCTAAACTTCGCAGCTGGGTAACATAAGATACAAATTCCACACCAAGGGTAAGTTGACTGGCTATCATTATGGCAGCTAGCTATATAACTACGAATCTATAACATCTTACCTGCATCACTCTTGAAATTCAGGTTATGTACGAGTCTGAAAACCCTTCCTGACAGCTCAATATTTATTGAATATTTTAGGGTGTTCTGGGTGACTTGCAGCAGCACAAGGACACTATGTTTAGAGGATCTTATTTTCTACTAACCTGCTAACGCTACTTCTTTCGTTTTAACTGAAAAATAGAAGTCATGTTTATAACTAACAAGCAAATTCTCAAGTTGAAACCTCGTAATTCCACATGATGTGTGAAAATCAGTCTCCACAAAAACAAAAAACGGTTTACATTAGACTCAACATTTGTACCATTTTTTGAAAAGCAAACCTTTAAAGTTTTTTGAAGTTATGTCAACAGTTTTTAAGTTATGAGTGTTTCTCTTGTACTGTAAAGGTACCGTTTCAGGGATGCGAGATTTTCTGACGACAGCGACGGTGATGTGTTGTGATCAGACTGTACTGAGTTAAATCCAGGCTTGTTTTTTTTCTTTCCCTTAATCAAGTACCCCCCCAGATGGTTTCCCTGCCTTTCTACAACCTGAATTTCCGCGACCTGAATTTCCACAACCACGTGAACATAAGGAGCCAAATTTTCTACTGCATGAATTGTCATGCGCACGCCGCCTCGCACTGTGGTGCGACGGCCACCACGGGCGCGACATGTGTTTATGTTTTTGGTTTCCTGTCTCGTGATGTGATTGTTCCCACCTGCGTCTCGTTTGTCTGTGCAATCAGTGTCTGTACAAAAGCCCCCGTGTCCCCGTCCAGTTTGTCTTTGATTGTTACCCGTCACGTTGTGTTTTCTGTTTCGTTGTGAGTACCCGTGCATGTTAAGTTTAATAAATGTGTGTTTTGAAACGGCTTGCGCCTGTGTCCTGCCTCCCCATCGTCACGCCCTGACACTTATGGGTTCTTCTGTTTGTCCCTCTGGGGGAACCCTTAAAAGTTTTATGTAGAAACTTACAAAAGAGGGGAACCCCTTTCAAGGACGTGAATTCAGACCCAAAATATTTAAACATCTGAGATTCGCAGAGAGCTTTTTCAATGTCATTGAAATGTGGATTTTCATTCCATAGGAGGGACTAAGTCAGCAACCCACACTCCTGTTGGCTGACCCGCAGGAGGAGGAGAGATGCACAGAGAGGGAGGCAGAGTAGAGCACATTCGGCTGCAGAGAGAGAGAGAGAGAGAGAGGGAAGGACAGCGCATTAGTTAAGAAGAGGAGAGCTGAGGGAGCAATCATTATCGCACACTGAGAAGAAGAAAGCAGATCACCCTCTGAGAGAGGAAATGAAAGATGCACTATAGCTGTGTTTTGGAGAATAAGAGTGGGAGGATGTGGGGCTGTTAATCAGAGGCAGTGGAACTTGCAGTGTGCTTTAGCTTTTTGGAGTGTACCCAGAGACTTCTTGCTGGTTTTGCTTGCTGGGAAAACACATACACGCACACACACACACACACTTGAGACTATGTATGTGTGAGTGTTTAAATCACGTCCTGAGATGATGAGGCGGTGCGAGAGCAGCGTTGCTGTGGCCGTTCAGCCAAGCCCGTCGTTGGACAGCGCAGAGCTGGAGTTTGCCCAAGCTGCTCGCCGTGGGCATCGCCTGGCCGTGGGCGCCTTCTACGGCTCTCGAAGCTCAAAGGTTCAGCCTCAGACGAGCCCGGTGGAGAACATTGAGGGCACGGTGCCAGCGGGCAAAAAGCTAGAGAGGCAAAATGGGTCATGTGGGGGAAAGTTCTTGGTTTTTTACCTGGACTTGTCCTTTGTGTTTTTGCTAGAGCTGGAGAAGCTGAGGATGGCGCGCGGGTGCCTGTGCTGTGTCAAATACATGATGTTCCTCTTCAACCTGCTCTTCTGGGTGAGTAACACTGTTAACATGCTACATATTCACATCTGGTGCATTTGGGTGCATCGTGTTCACAAAATGTTCTCAGCAGTTTGGAATTGTTTTTTTGTTTTTTTTTAAAGGGGAAGATATGTATGTTTTTGTGTTTAATTATGTGCAGTAGACATGCAGAAAATCTCAACCCAGTTGCAGTCAATCAAAGTGGGCATGTGCCAGATGCACGATTAGAAAATAAAGGTTCCATCTGGCACCCCTGATTGGTTCTTCTGTTTGTTCTGTCTGTTTTTTAAGAGTGTAGATTATCTACTTAAGGGCTCCTCGGTTGTCCCTCTGGGGGAACTTTTAAAGGTTCTATGTGGAATCCTACAACTGGGTGCTTCCAAGTAGAACTCTCTTAGGAAGCCAAGAATCCTCAACTATCCAAAGAACCGTTGAAGGGTTCTCTGTAATTCATCACGATCTTAATATCAGAATGTAGCTATCTGTGGTCACCCACAGGAGGACGAGTTCCCCTTTTGAATCTGGTTCCTCTCACTTTCTTTCTTGTGCCATCTCAAAGAGCGAGGGCTTGGAACCAGAGGGGCGTAAGTGACGTTTTGGGGCGAAAAATTACAAAAAAATACACACATCAAATAGGTTTGTGTGAGATCCAGTATTTTAACGAAATTTAGTACCACAACAAATAAGAATGTTCAGCCAGTTTTAAATAATTAATCAAAACCCTAAAGATGGAAATTGTTTTGCCCCTCTGTAAAATTTGTAGGCGTCACTTACACCCCTCTGGTTCCAAGCCCTCAGGAGCTTCTCCTTGCCACTGTCGACTTTGGCTTGCTTATCAGGGGTCTAGACCCGGATTTCTGTAAAGCTGCTTTGTGACAATCTTGTTAAAAGTGCTATACAGATAACATTGAACTGAATTAAACTGAAGTCAGAAGATCCAGATTATATGTATAATTGAGCTGGAGCTCTGCTTCTCCTACCCCTTAAATGTCAATAAGGACCCATGACCAAAACTCCCAGGACCCATCGGCGGGTCCAGATTTACATTCCTCACACTCATAACTGCACACACTTCCTATTAGTTTCACTGTAGTTACTGAATAATTCATAGTTACTGAATAATAGGCTTTAAGATGAATAACTGAGAGATTAATTAAAGAGAGCTCCACTAACATTAACGCTCTCTTTCTACACTAACACCACTCTGCCTTTAAAAACTAAAGTAATACGTCAGTCTCTGTGCAGGATGTTTGAGAGACAGGACGTCTCTGGGTGAGACATTAGATGAGACGTATCGGTTTGGGTTGAGTGAGAGACCAGCCGTTTGATCTGCGCTCATTTTTTCTCCCTTCTGATGGGGAGCGTTTATTTACAGACATCTCGAATCACAGAGGGGAAACTTCTGTCAGCTGAGATTATTTCCTAATCTCCAAAGTGCTTTCAGACTCTCCACGACCAGAGCTGTGTGAAAATAACTTGCACATAGCCATCATCGCAGCCGTCATCTTCATCTAGAGAAATCCCCAGTGTTAAATGGACACCTGCAGTGTTTCGGTACGTCCAGCTGGATACCGTAGGAGTTCATTAAACACAGTGTTTTTTGAACACTGCATGAGTTAATTAAACGCAGTGTTTTTTGAACACTGCATGAGTTAAACACAGTGTTTTTTGAACACTGCACAAGTTAAACAGTGTTTTTTGAACACTGCACAAGTTAAACAGTGATTTTTGAACACTGCACGGGTTAAACAGTGTTTTTTGAACACTGCACAAGTTAAACAGTGTTTTTTGAACACTGCACGAGTTAAATAAACGCAGTGTTTTTTGAACACTGCACGAGTTAAATGCAGTGTTTTTTGAACACTGCACAAGTTAAACAGTGTTTTTTGAACACTGCACGAGTTAAACGCAGTGTTTTTTGAACACTGCACGAGTTAAACGCAGTGTTTTTTGAACACTGCACAAGTTAAACGCAGTGTTTTTTGAACACTACACGAGTTAAACAGTGTTTTTTGAACACTGCACGAGTTAAACGCAGTGTTTTTTGAACACTACACGAGTTAAACAGTGTTTTTTGAACACTGCACGAGTTAAATAAACGCAGTGTTTTTTGAACACTGCACGAGTAAATAAACGCAGTGTTTTTTGAACACTGCACGAGTTAAACGCAGTGTTTTTTGAACACTGCACGAGTTAATTCAACATGGGGGATTTTGCTGTGCAGTTTCCTCAGTAAAAAGTTTTTTGTTTTTTTCCCATATCGGTTTATCTTAAAAATAGGATTAATTAAGTCAGTCCCTCTGACTACATTACTAACACTTGCTGTGGGCTTTTCTCAAGTTCTGCGTGTTCTGTGTCAATTCAGTGGCCTAGTTTAAGTTAGAGCTTGACTACATGTCTCTGTGTGTCTCCTGGGTTTAAGTTACAGCCTTTTTTTTTTTTTTTTTTTTTTTGAGAAGTATGTGAGAAATGTGACGAGATACGCGCGAGTCTGTCTTTGTTTACTTTTTTTGTTAATACTTATAGAGATCAGATGTCCACAAAATACAGTTGAGGGGAAAAGTTAGCACCCCCACCATGGTTTTTTTAATGGAAAACAGGAAAATGTACCTCTATTTTATCATTTATCTGAAAACAAAAATGTAATTCCCCTGGGGGCTGTTCAGAGGCTATTAAAAGAGGTTGGAGGTTGTTATAAAGGGTAGGCAAGTTATTAGACAATATTTAGGGTCATGTTCAGAAAGGAAGATATGATTTTGGGTTTTCTTTTCCACTATTAATATCTTAACAAACACTATTTGACCATTTTTGTTACTTGTGTTAATGAAGGAACGTCTGTGAAACGTAACACACTAAATATCTTATATAATTTCTTTGTTTTCACAAACATTTGCACTCAAATGAAGAAGCATGAAAAAAAGTGAGGTTCTTTTTAAAAGTGTAGTCTCGCAAGTCTGACCTCTTGCTTTTGCTAGAGAGTCTGGTACATTTTGTTACTAAACGTGGCCAAGAACCGCCTACTTTCACAGGAAGAGGTCATTTGACTGACACTGCAACCGACCAATCACAGACTTTGAGCTTTTTTTCCCTCTGTCGGCACACACACACAAGTGCTCAAGATTCTGAAGCTTGTGGCCAGAAAAGTGTACAATAAGTATCAGACACTGCGTGGGCCGTAGACGGTGCGTCTGAGGCTGAGACGCTTTAAAGTGAAGTCCTTTTTGGTCCGTGAAGTTTTGGGTCAAAAAATGATTTTTTTCAGAAAATGAGAAATCCAATTTTGTAAAAGTTTTCAGAAATGGAGTAATACTAACGTTATGTGAACACAAGTGTAACTAGTATGAAAGTGCGTGTGTGTGTTTGTTCGCAGCTCATGGCTGATAATTCATATTTCATGGCTTTGACATTAGTGAGCCTGATGGCTCTCTGGCTAATGTTTAATTCATTAGTTCTACAGCAATGGCTAGACTTGCACTCGACACTTACTGAGAAAACACTCACACACACACACACACACAGACTTAGAGTGGTAGTGTGTGATGCGTGTCATGAACATAGACTGCTGAACCAGCACTTTTTCACTGTTCCGCCATGTACTTAATCATTATTTATTTATCTTTGAGCTCTTTTCTCTTCTCTTCTCTTGTAATACTTCATACATGTCTGAGATTGTATGTATGTGAGACAGAGAGAGGGAGAAAAAAGAGAAACGCACTGAAAAGAAAAGTCCTCCATCGATCCACAGTCCACATCAATTCAGGTTTGAATTGGACAGGCTCATTAAGCTGCCTTTTCCACACACCTACCCAATATATTGAGGTGTGTGTGTGTGTGTGTGTGTGTGTGTGCAGTAATGCCATCTGAATACAAGAGTTGCAGCTCTTTTATCGCCCCAGCACAGTGTCTGACTGTAATGCATAAATTCTTTGTCAGGATTGTCTGAATTTTTTTATTATTTTTTTTTTTTTTGCTTTTACTCTTAATTTTTTGCTTCATCTCAGCGCTCTAAAAAACTTGCTGCATTTTCAGTTTTAATACTTTCCACGCATTAATCTTACACTTTCTCAGTGCACGGCCGCAGTCTCCTCTCGAGTCCTCACAGGAGTCAGAGTGCATGCTGGGTATTTTAACACAGACATCATAACAAGCAATCTCGCACATCTGAAGCATTTTCGTTGGCCGGGTTTGATAGCTGAGTTAATTGAGTAAATCTACATTGCATTAGCAATGATTTTAGACATGTGACACTTTGACACACACACTGAGGGATGTGCCACCAAACTTTTTTTTAAATTATTATTATTATTAGCAATGTAACTCTGGGAGACCTGATCTCGTTCTCATCCAAGTATCATCCCATTTTTAAAAGCCTGCAATCACACACACACAGTTTTTTGTTTGTTTTTTTTACTCTGAATGTTACATAACTGGGAACACTGCCAATGAGTAAGTAGTATGCTTTTAGTTAGTGCAACCCTGTGCACTGTAAATCCTTCAGAACACTTCTGTGGTTCCATAACAACAACCATTCTGACTGATTTTTAATGGCCAATTGTGTTTGATGATCTGTATAAGCTGCACACGATGAAGGTCCACATAACACAGCATGAAATATAAAGTGGTGGGAGGATGAAGCCGTTCTTCAGCACCACGCTTTTACAGGATTCCATCATTTCTGCCCTACGTGACCATCACTAATCATTTCCCACTTGTAGCCACGGCAGACTTGTGTGTGTGTGTGGGGGGGGGTTGGGGTGTATGTATTTATCTGTTTGTGGGGACCAAACGTCCCCATGATTATAGAAATACATGACAAAAATGGAGCTTTTATTTTAAAAACTAAAAGAGCAAACTGGATACACAGGGAAAGGTTAAGGTTAGGTGTATGCATTACATTATTTAGTTGCAGTAATACACAAGTGGAATGGAAATATCCAGGGCTCATTTTGAAAGGGGATGAAAAGCGATGCCCACTCGTTTTGTAAAACTGCCGTCCCCGTTTTACATCTCCTTTGCGTTAATGTCGTTAAGATTTCTATAACATAAACTAACCTTCAGAAAAGGCAACGCAAACATGACAACAATATCTGTCAACTGTCCTTAAAAACGAACTAAAACAGGCAGGGCCGTGCACGGACATTTTGAGGGGCAGTGGCTCAAGCAACTACCCCCCCCCCCCCCCCCCCCCCCCCCCCCCCCCCCCCCCCCCCGCCCCCCCCCCCCCCCCCCCCCCCACACCCCCCCACAATCACATTTCCCCCCTCTCGTGCTTCTGA
>JAOUQW010000034.1:25895138-25906232 GCA_028565825.1 Olivaichthys viedmensis | reverse complement strand
GCACAAAACTGTTTGATATATATAAACTGTATGGAAAAAAAACAGAATGAGGTTTAAAAAAAAAAAAATAATAAAAAAAAGAATCATATATATATATATATATATATATGATCCATACATACAGTATATATATATCAAACAGTTTAGTGCTTGATACTTGAGTGTATTGTTGTACCAGCAGTGGCCACAAGGTGGAGGAATTGGTCGACTTGTGTGAGTTTTTGTGCCTGAGCCAAGTTCATGAACTCAAACAACCCCACTTCCCTCTTATTACAACCACATGCTCTCTAACGCTCACCACAATGCTCTGTTGTACTGGCTGTTGGCGCTGTTGGGCCTCACACACTTTCTGTGTGTTGCAGTGCTGGAGAAGGACTATCATCTTCCTCTGGAGACCTGCAGACAGCTCATTTTCAGAGAAGATGTATCCCTTTCATCTAGAAGTGCCCTCTTTCAGTCTATCATTTTTTTTGCCCTCTCTTTTTCTTCCATGTTTATGGTTGCCTTCTCCTCTCCCTCCCCTTTTTGTATTCTAAGATGCAGTGCGTGCCGAGTGTGTGTCCAGACTGTGTGTGTGTGTGTGTGTGTGTGTGTTGCTTATTTGTGCTTTCTTTCTTTCTTTTTCTTTCTTTCTCACTTTCCCTTCTTTACTCTCACCATTAGGTAGTCAGATTTGTTTTCTTTCTTTCTTTCTCGTTTATTTCCTCCCTCTTTCTTTTTCCTTCCCTCCTTTTTCGTTTCCTTTTTCGTTCTCTTTATTTTTCTTTCCTAGTTTTGGTTTCCTTTTTTCTGACTCTTTCTTTCCTCCCATATTTCTCCCCTCATTTTCTTCTTTCTTTCTTTCTTTCTTTCTCCCTTTTTCTTTTTTATTTCATTCTTTCCTTCCTTATTTTTTCCCTTATTTTCTTTCTTTCTTTCTTTCTTTCTTTCTCCCTTTTTGTTTTTTCTTTCCTTCCTTATTTTTTCCCTTATTTTCTTTCTTTATTTCTTTATTTCTATATCCCCGTCTTGGTTAGTGTCCTGAGTGTGTGTATATGTGTAGACTGGAGGAAGAGGAAGACTGACTCGCGAGCAGGCCGAGAAACTGCTCTCATCGCTGCACAGCTTGCAGGTACTTGAACCCCCTCTCCTAAACTGATTTGCTATGGCAACATAAACGTTTGTAATCGTTTTGCAGAAATGCCAGTGTTCAAGATGACTCTAGCCTAGTTTGGAGGGGAAATTGTTGTCATATTTCTGTCTCTCAGTCCTCTCTCTGTGCTCAAGTCAGTTCAGTACACAGGCCTAATAAAGTATGTTTTGTTAATCCAGACTCTTCGCCTGCGTTTCTACACAGCTGGAAACCAGCGCTAGTGTGTAGTGAATTACCCACATTCCATTCCTGTGGCTCTGTTGTTTATTAAAGATGTAAATATTCTTTTCTGAGAAAAAAAAAAACCTTGCTATTTTTATCTTCAAGTCAATCTTTCTTGAGTACGACGAGGATTCATCAGGAGCCATGAGTCCATTTGAGCTCAGTCAAGCGCTCAAAGCAGCAGGTACAGGCTCTAAACATACTCACGTACACACACACACACACACAGATGCACAGAAACACCAGTACATGACCCGAGGGGAAACCACGGTTTTTATCATAACCCGAATTCTCATCTTCCTCTCATTCTCTCTCGCTCTGTCTCAGGTGTGCAGTGTGATAATAACATACTGCACATGCTGTGGGAGCGCTTCGGCTCTGGAGAGCAGCAGCTGCCTTTCTACATCTTCGTGTCGTGTGTCACCAGGCTGCAGGTCCTGTTTGGTAAGCGTTTTTCTGTACAGCAGAATCCCCACCTGCATAGATGGATAGCTAGAGAGACTGACAGACACACATATACACATACATACATACATTATTCACCCTGTAAGGTAAATCGCCTTGTTCCGGCAGCCACACAAAGCACAGTGTATTAAACAGAAGCAGTACGAATCAAGCTTAGTTACTGACACATGTTAGATTCAGTGTCAAAACCTAAAAAGTCGAGTATTCAAAAATATAAGAATAAAATATAAGAAATCATGCACAGATCCTGGGCAGTGCAGTGTAATTGTAATGCACTGTGTATACTAAGGGTGTCAAATTTCCTTTAAATTGCATTCAAATTTGAATAACTTAAAAGATTTATTATTCGAATGCATTTGAATATGAATGAGCCTATAACGTTATAATGCATCAGATTTGCTTTTATTTATTTACCCACAGTAATTTGGCTAGATTTGACATTTCTTAGGCAACCCAGGATCCGTGTAAAAATCCGCCATTTACAACTCGTCTTCATGCAGGAGTAATAGTTTTTATTTAATAAGTTTTAAATCATTTTTTTGGTTTCCTATCTACTATATATGCTCACTACATGCAGTATAGTCTAATATAATGGCCTTCTAGTACCTACATGGTGCACTGAATGCCCGATAAAACGTTACGTATTTTGAGATTCAGCATCAGAAAAAGCGTGCCTCCATGAAATGCCTGTTCAAAATTGTGAGAAAATATACATCATTTCTTTTAAAAATGGGAAAACAAAGTATGCAATAAACTTCATGCATTTATTCAGACCCCTTTTCCTGCATTAAGCGAAGAGAGTCATTTAGCCAAAAGGTTTAAGAAACACGTGTTTTGATAGACTTGCGTTAGGATACTAAAAGTAGAACTTGAGATTAAACCTTTTGAATGTGGATTCTTTTGCCTCCGAATGTGTAAATATTATGCCAATTTGAATAGTATTATAGTGAAATTCATTCTGACAGTCTTTTAGTATTGTACACTAAATGATCATGTAGTTATGTACTATCCCAGTGGTTCTAGCCTTCAGTCCTAGGAATCCACTGGCCTTTTTGAAGTTTTCTCCAATGCCAATACGCCTGATCCAACTCACAAAAGGCCTGATAATAAGCTGATTGGTTAGCCCATTAGTTGTATGGAAAACCTCAAACTCTGTAAAGCAGTGGGTCTGGACTGGAACCGAGAACCCCTGTACTAGCCACATAACACAGGATTAAATCTAAAAACACACTGATATTACATATATAATTATTATCCAACTACACACTTAGAGTACTAGTTTTACAGGACGGAATGACTTCCTGTAGCGCTGTTTGCCACACTGTGCTTTGGTCAGCCTGTACTTGTCAATTTAAGGAGTACCTTCAGTAAAAGGCTGATTCAACCAAGAGGAAGTCTTTCCCGCTGAACGTTATCAAACTGTACAACTTGTCTTCGAGTGTGTACTGTCTGCGGATACGGTGAATAAATATTTAACAGTTCTGTTTTCACGTGGTTGCGTTAAGGAGTTTTGGGATCCGGTGATCTTTAGAAGGTTGTCAATAAACCTGTAAAGCATTACTGTAGCAGGAAAAGGTTTTGCATAGCTTCTACGTCATTAGCACGGTGATGTACAGATGTTAAGGTGCTAATTGGCAGTATTGGAGGAGACTTTGCATTGGAGGTTTGACTGTTGCACACTTCTCCTCAGCTCTGTTTGAGTCGGAGAGCAGCTCGGAGGTGACGAGCAGAGGCATAAACGCGGTAAGATCTGATCCGACTTTTCTCCAGCTCCTCGCTTTTGTTTCCACTGGAACAGACCTCATACTGTGTGTTTGATATATTGAGAAAATGAGGCAAGACGTTTGTAGTTATTGTATAGCTTTGCCTCTCCTTGGTTGTGCATATTTAATGCAATTACAGCAAGAATTTCAGGCTTTTCCTGTCTGACTGACACTCAGATCTCTCATTGTTCTTTTCGGTGAATCCAGGCTGATTCATTTTAACACACATGTTCAGTTCGGGTCAAAATGACCCATGTTAAATTTTTACCCTGAGTGGAACAATATTGAAAATGATTTTTCCAACATAAATCTTGTAGTTTTGGATCTTAGTTTTTTTTTTCCTCTAATGAACAAGATAAATCATAGTTGTATTACAGAGATGATGTTCAGGGTCTGGTGTTTGTAAATATGATATAAAAATGGGATTTTAGTGGTTGTTCCATTCCCTCCATCTCTTATTTACCCTCCCACCTGTGCATACACACCTGCCAAGAAGGGGTTGGGTCAATGTTGTGAACGCAGCATGAAGGTTAATTTATTCTGCAGTAGTTAAAGCTTCGCCTTTCTGTTTGCCTGGATCTCAGTCAGATCTCTGTTTGTTTGTTTTTTGAGTAAATACAGAGCTCATTCGGGTTATAACTCAGTATTTCTTTAAGCTGGTGGTTATTAATTGCTGTGTAGTTTGTAACGGCTTGTGTCTCTGGCCTTTTCTGCAGTGGCTGCTCAGGCTGCTGGCTGTGTGAGCGCGCTCAGATGCGACACCTCAGCAGGACAGACCTGCACGGCCAGGACTATACTGACGTCAGCCACCTGGACCTGCGTTATTACCCTCGCTCTCGTTTATTTCGTTAACACCATCTCCCTCTCTCTGGACCCTTGTAACGATGGCTTCCACCCACCCATCCCTCCACCCCTCCATGACACGGGTCATGTGGGTCATTTCCTGATTACAGTCCAGAGACATGCTTTTTCTGCTTCAGTGTTTTAAAATGAGAGTAATAAAGCCTCTGTTCTATATGCCTGTATTCTGCTTATTAACTGTATTACTATATTTTAATTAGCCATACTTTTTTATTATCTAGCAGTTTTATTGGGTTTATATTATTCAGTGATTGTATTTGGTTTATTTGGTATTTATAACAATTTTATGTTTGGTATTTTATCCAGTCTAATTTTGGTCAAACAGTAGTGTGTCATTTTGTCATTTTGTGTCATGCTGCGAATCCATAAGGACGGGAAATTATAGATTTCTAGATAGAAGAAAATTATGCAAATGGATGGGTTTAGGGTGAGATTATATCCATTTTGCTTTGAACATTTATGTAATATTGTTTTTATTATGAATTAAACATTTCCATTGCCTATGTTCACTGGAATGTAGCCATTGGGTCGAACGTCTTGCAGTTTATATGATCCGCAAATCCATATCTAAGGATGAAGACTTGTATTTCCTCATCTTGTCTTTTTTAGTCTTTCCTCCAATGGGCATAAAAATAAATTGGCTCCGAAATAAATCTGAGTATCCATATATAAACACAAATCTTTCCTTTCATAGTGGATGCGTATATGTACACCTCCACACACACACACACACACACACACACACTGTGCTCGGGGAGTGAGAGTGACTGCTGGTATTAAAAGCGATGTCTCAGCAGCGCTGCACGCATCGCCTCTATTCTTGTCGCTCTGACGCCACGCACCGCGTCATCACGCCATCGCTCCCTCCTCCGCCACGTTCTCCCTCCATCTCTCCCTCCAGCTCTCTCTAGTAACTGGCTCGGTCTGCTGCCTCCTCCCCTCGTTCCCTTTCCTCTCTCGCTCTCTCACACGCAGCCGCATATGCTCGCTCACACACTTTTCATGCCCTCTCGTCCGTTTTCCTGAATCCCCTATTTATAGAAGCGTATTTATGCCAGACGGAGCAGAGGTTGCCCCCGGCAACAATCCAAGCGTTCTTTGGAAAGGAACGCCTGTCAGTCTGGTACAGGTGTCGCCATCCTGCCATCCTCTCTTCCTCCTCCTTTGCCATTTATTCAAGTAGCTCCGGGCGCTTTTGAGCCTCAGGGTGTCCATCTTTGTGCACACGGTGCCTGGTTCCTCTACTCCTTCCTTTTTTTCTCTCTGTCTGTGCTCGGTGGATCTGGCGTGAGGTAAGCCGTGTCGAGCCGTACACTACAAGGCTGTCAGGCCACACGCTGAGGAACTTCCTGTCCCCTCCAGGGACACACACCTCCCACGGAGCAGGATCAGATCTCTCTAAATCGCTGTCATACCATCACACTCACACCACAGCTGAGCCTATAGTACCAGCATGGGTCAGACAAGCAAATGTCTCTCTCTCAAAACACACACGTGCATACACTCCAGGCTAAAGCCTTAGCCAAGGTCAAAAATGTGACCAGGACACTAATAGTCGCTCGTACACTAACCACAAGCCCTGAATGACCTTGATGAATCTTCCGAAATACCACACATTCAGGACATGCATTTACTACTATAATAAAGCAACCTCAATGTATTTTATACATATAAATATACATTTTTAAGCTTATCTTATGATTCAGACTGGTGCAGTATATTCCAGCCAGATGAAGAAAAAACACTAATGACGCCTTTGTGCAAATGAAGTGAATCAGTCTGTTACAAAACACAGAAATTAGGGTATTTCCATTCATTTGTTCTCTGTGAATATCAATGTGCTTAAAGTGATATTTCAGCCAAAAATGAAATTTACATCATTTTTCCCTCAGCCAAACGTTGTGCTGTCTGAAGTTTGCTGGGTTTTTTTGCTTTTTTTATTTTTAGATTTGCACTAGAGCTACAAGGCTTATGTGGCTAACAAGTAAAGAAAGCTTGCGACATCATTTTGTCCATTTTTATAGACAACAGTGTCAGAAGCCACATGAGCAGGTCTGTTTGAGATACTGAACAACCTGACGTGGTTTGAGATGAGTGTGATAATTTAGGCATGCAATCTACACAATGCTATGCTGACGGCTATAAGCCTCCATTACTTGTAAGCTACATTAGTCTCGTAGCTCCAGTGCAAAACTAAAGCAGGAAACTTCCGACACCAAGCCAATCTTGGCTAATTAACTACATTTGAGAAGTAAGGGGAGAATTGTGCACTTAAGCAATTAATTTGTGTGCCAGATGTCTGCCATCTCCTTTACAGAAGTTGTTACTGGCCTTTAACATAGTATGAGGAATTTTCTTAGTACTGTCGTGGCTGGAGGATTAACTTCCTGTATTACAAGTGTATGCGCAGTGAGTGGTGTATGTTATACCTGTCCGTAGGACCCTGTACATTTGTGTTGGGTTACAAAGTCATTTCTTTGTATGTACCACAAAACACAGAATCATAAATAACGACGCTGCCTCATTTGTAATTGAACCAATTTTCTATTCCTCACAAGGCCAACTGCACCGCAGCATTGCAGAACTAAAGTTTCTGTGGTGTTCACTGATTCAGACATGCTGGGGGGGGAATAAATAGATTCCTCCGAACCACCTCCCTCCATCTGTGTCCTCCTTGTCCCTGTCCTCCTGTCTCTCCACCCACTCCGTTTTCCCCCTTTATCGAAGCCGTTGCTGGCCGCAGTGACATGGCACTGCGCCTGTTCCTGCCAGCGAGAGTAATTCGGCGCTGTTCCAGTGGGGGCGGCTCCAGGAATAGAGCCAGATTTGTAGTGCAGCGTGTGGGGGTGTATTCATCAGCCTTGGGGTGAGGGAAAGGAGGAGGGGGGACTGTGGAAGTCATACATCCAGAGGGACCAGAAGCTAAGGAGGAGGGGGAAAGTTGTGTAAAGAATCTTCCAAGATGCAAATATAGCTCAGGCTGGCGTGTTGATGTTGATGAACACAATACTAGCCAAGTCGTCAGCAGGGTGTATTTAAAGATGCGATGCTTAACGTATTTACAAGAATGGTAATTGCGTAATATTTTGAGGCAGAAAGCTGGAAACGCACCCTCGACGCCTCTGTGCTCCGTAAACTCGCCTCACACTTGGAGTTATTAACCAGAGAGCGCAGTCGCTCAAACCCGTGGCAGCTTTCTATAAATGACCTCTTTCATTAGAGGGTGTATGGGAGTCAGTGCTTACGAACGAGAACAACAATATGGGTAAAATGTCAGCTTTTTGGGTGTGAAGGCATCACTTACTGACTAACGCGTCACTCAAATTCAATTTGACTGCTTGCCCCCACACTGAATGTTCAGCTGCATTTGTGAACAGTTTACGTCAGCTCTAACTACAGTGTAGTACATATATATTCACAAGTACTGAGCTTTCTCATGTTAATACCATGCAGGAATATTATAATAATCATGCATAAGGTCCAAAAAATACACATTCATTCATGTTTACATGTCACTGAATATATTTGAGAGGTTTTACACCAACATATTGCTTAAAAGCATTAAACAATATATACACACACACACACAATATATATATATATATATATATATAATGTATATATAAGTTGAAAAGTTGTATCTGCTTATACCTTATTGAGGGTCAAAACTTTATGGCTAAATATCTTGAAATCACAGAATTCTCAGCTAGAACCTTATAATTCCAAGGTCTCGGCCTGTCCCTAGAAATACAGCTCATTATTGTCTCATTTTTCTGCATATTGGGTACCACAAGGCTGAGGGGCCTCTTGAGCAAAATGTGTGACTGAAGTTACTAAGGCCAATGTAACACGCAAACTCTGGATACTGAGCAAATTTACTTTTTGTGGAGATATGAGGTCCTCAAGTACACCAGCATTTACATTGTTTTCTATGTATGGTATATACTGTTTTCACTCCAGGGGGACTTTTACCCCCAGCGTACCATATACCCATTCATTCGTAGGCATTAGTGTATCTAATGCAGCCATTCTGAGTCATGGGCCTTGTTTTCCTAGTTCTCTAATCTTCATATTTCCTAGTTCCAGTTCTAGTTTTCTGCTTCTACTTTCCAAGATGTGTGTATGGTACCCTTCAGTTTTAACCTCTTCCTGTCCATATGGATCTTCTTCAGCCTCTGACTGCCTGTGTTTTGACATCAGCCTTGAATTTGGATCACGATTGTCAGATGTGCACAGATTTAATGATACTCCAGTGCTTTTTCAACCTAATGTCTATTGATGGTGTTTAAATACGCATCAGTAGTGTACGTGTGATTACCATGGGCATGAATTTCGACGTGTCTTCCTGTACTGAGAAAAGAATGGAAAACCTGTTGACTCGAAACTCACTTATCGTGGAAGTCAGTGGCAGTCGTTTAATTTAACACGACATCTGTTGTACTCTAACAATAAAGGTCTGACAAGACAGACATGAGAGACTGTTTTACCAAAGCTGTTCTTATGTCGTGTTTATATAACTTTCTATCGCTGGAGCAATACAGTAAAAAGTCCGGTTAATGACTCCTTTGCTAAGGTTTTGTGGTATCCATGCACAATCAGGCGAAAACTGAGGCACTTCCGTGTTTATATACCAAAGTTGGTAACGTATAACCACAAACGATTCCCTCGAAATAAGCATTCCCATCTCTGAATCTCTGAGCTTACTTTACAAAACACTTTAGACTGAAGAATTCACAAAAGCGTTCTACAAAAATAAACATGCATCGCCTGCCCCAACAAGTGCCCTTAGACTTCCATTATCAGTGAGTTTTGAGTAAACAGGTTTTCCGTCTATATCTCAGTACAGGAAAACGTGATTGAATTCTTGTTCATGGTAATCACACATATGCAAAAGATGTTAGGTTGGAGATTAGGTTGAAAAACACTGGAGTATTCCTTTAAGAGACTCAGCCCTTATGGATACTGACTCAGGCTCCCGTTTGTTCCAGTTTTAGGCTACACTTGTGTATTTCATATGCAAGTAGCAAAAAGCACCTAATTTACTTCACCGTCTATATGGGTCATTCTACACAAGGGGTGCAAATTCAGGCAAAGTCTGAAAATTGTTCTTCTTTTCAATTTAAAATTATTTTACCTTTGTGTTGGACGGTAAGTGTACACTAAAATCTTTCGATGTATTTATGCAGTTTTATGTCATTTCAGACAACTCCGTCAATACCAAAGCAAGGCAGAAAACCAGGATAACCAAAGTGTTTTCAATTCTAAACTTTAAAGAACTAATGTTCTCTATTTTTGGGGGGATTTTTATAATAAGTTTTTTTTTTTTTTTTATCTCCTATTAGACTTTAATTTATGTAACTAATATGAAAATGGATCACATTTTTTTCTTTATTAAATGCTGAAATTTACAAATTCACACAGTAATACAATTACACATGCCACAATCTAAGACGAACTTAAACATTTTAAATGATCTTGTTATTTTTTTCTAAAAGAGTATGTTTCGGTAGTGACCTTAACGTCATAAAAACCTGCTCCCTTTCAGACAAGTCTTTAATATATGGAAATATTCCCTTTTACTTTCACCTTGCATTTCTTTCCCTTTCTTTCTGTTGATTTCTTTATATTGTATTGTCTCGTATTGGGTCCTCTCTGATCCTCCGTCTATATTCATGCAATCTTTTGGTTTTGGCATATTTCCATGTATTTAGGTGTCTCACTTCATCTGAATGGCTCCATCAGTGAAAAATGTAACATTATGATATTTTAATGTTATGTACAACGCATACTGGTTTACAGGGAACCTGAATTGACAACTGAAACAAACATGTCAAAAACAAAAAAAAGTCCAAAATAGTTTCAGTTGTGACAATTCAGGCAAAAATACAATTTGTCTCAAGATGTGTACATAGTAGAAAACTAGCAGCCATTGATTTTGATAGATGCAAGCCATGAAAAACATTTTTTTTTCAAACATTGTATTTAGTAAGAGTAACAAGGCGTTTGGGCGTGAAGCTTTTAAAAAATCTCATCCAGATCTTCTGACTTTGAAAACAGTTTTATTTCAGAATGTTGAAGGACATACAGTATTCTCAACATGTGGTCCAGATGGTGGAAAAGGTTTAACACTTCTCCCTGGTCACATGTTTAGGGAAGTGGCAAATATTGCTTTAGTGCAGAGCTTTTTTTGTGTTTCGGTAATGTCAAAAAAAAACTGGGGACAACATATTTTCAGTCTTTAAAAATGATTTTAAAAAAATGTTTTAAAAGGCTGGACAAGCAGATTAACTTAATTTCGGTAGTAATTTAAAAGGCATACTAAGAAAACATATTTAAAAAATGGCAAAAAAAATACTAAGGTGTTTCATTTTTCAGTGCAGTTTCAGGGATTCGACTGGGGGTACATGCAACTTTCAATAGAGAAATCATGAAAACCCATATTTTGGCATATAAACAATAAAATCCGAGAAACAAAAAACTTGTATTTCCATATTTTAATGAAAAATGTACCAAAACTTACTGAACATGGCAGATTTTCCTTTTTTTTATTCAATTACTGTAATTGGACAATTACGGGCAGTGGTGGCTCAGTGGTTAGGGCACTGGGCTGCTGATCAGAAGGTCGTGGGTTCAAGCTGCCACTGTTGGGCC
>JAOUQW010000034.1:25837308-25849417 GCA_028565825.1 Olivaichthys viedmensis | reverse complement strand
AACCACTTCTCAGGAAGGGAAACAAGGCCAAACGCTTGGCATGGGCTAAGACATAGCAGCATTTCACAGTGGATCACCGGAAAAAAGTCCTATTTACTGATGAATCCAAGTTTGAGTTTTATGGCAGTAAGAGAAGGGTTTATGTAAGGAGACGAACAGAAAGGAGATTGATACCACAGTGGATCAAAACAACAGTGAAACATGGTGATTTTCAATGTGATTTCAGACTTCTGGACCCCACTGTACATCCCTTAATAATCCCACCGATCTTCTGACTTTCTCCTTCGTAACCACTCCCTCCATACTGTTAGATCTTCCTCTTCTGTCTTGCCCTTTGGGGTCGAGCCTTTTTTGTATTAGCACCTCGACTATGGAGCTCCCTTCCCCTAACAGTCAGACTGTACCACGCAATCTTTAAAACCCATCTTAAGAGTCATCTGTTTTCTCAGGCCTTGTTCTTACCGATACATAACTTGGTCCCCCCTTGCATTCCTTTGTCCTTGTTAATTAATTTAATGTTCCTCATGTCGTCTGCTTGTTTGTCTGAGTTCTCAAGCATTATAAGCACTTTGGGTTTTTAAAAAAAGCACAATATAAATATAATTTATTACCATTCTTTTTATTAGTAGTCAAAAGTAGAAGTCAAAAAGAAATCATAAAAGAAACCACCCCTTGAAGCTTCTTGTATGGATACCGCCTGGGGACCAGGAATGTAGAAGGCCAAAACTTACCTAATGATAGTAACAGATTAGCTGTGACAGGTTTCTTATAGGTCAGCCCATTCCCATGCACCCATCAGGTTTAAGGTAGTTGCAAGTTTTATGCCCCACTTTTAGTACCTCACTTTCATTGGCACATTTTATGACTATTTTACAAACTACAAAAGGCAAACCGTTGCATATAATCAGATATAAAAGTTCTCTAACACACAGCGCAATAATAATGACAACCACTGAGGATTTTACAAGTACTTCATATTTTACCATTCAAAGTTAAAACCTTTATTGTCTATACACAGCACAAATACTGTATATTGTAATAGACAACTGCACTCAGCAGGTGCTTTGATTGCTTTTAGTTGTTCTGAATGTGTAGCTGGGTTTGGTTGGCAGACTGATTTGTGGTTGTGATATTGATATTGCAACTTTTTGAAAACAATATTCTAAAAGAAAAACCCACTGTTGTTTTTTTTTGTGTGTGTGTGGTAACAGCATACATGTAAATAACTTTGCGTACATGTAAAAAAAAAAAAAAGACAAAATGTCCCTGTCTCTATGCTCCAATATCACCAGGTCCTCAGTTACAATCCAGCCATCTAACTGGTTGTTTTCTTTTGTGGTGAAAGAGTGCGTAAAGGTTCCAGGTTAAGCACTTTCTCCAGCACTAGCACAGCAAAAGCACTAACACAGCACCACACTCGAGCTGGTGAAAAAGTGCTATAAGCAGATTATGTTCATAAATCTAGATTTGAATGTGGTGTCACTTATAGAAGGTCTTCGGTTTAGATGTTACAGTTCAGATTAGACTTGTTGATGTGTGATGCTTTTAGATGCTATTTAATTCTAACTAAGAGCAAAGGTAATGGCCACCAAGGCCAAGAGAGCTGCCAAGGCCATTATAGTAAATAAAATCTTGTTGCTTGGAAGGGTGGAAGGAAGGAAGAACGTCTGGCATTAAAGAATACAAGTGAAAGAACAAGAATGGTTCATACCAGTCATTCAGGGAATGAGAAATCCATATTTTTATTCTCCAAGAGTCTTCTATAAATAGTAGCTGAATGTGCTATTAAACTTTTTTGCAGCTGGTAATATATATTATTAAGCATATAGTAACAAATGCATTTTTTTCCCATTCTTTTGTGCTCTCTTTGCAATCTTTTCTGTTACTGGCAAAAAAGGAATGTGGGCCAGACTTTTCCCCCCCCCACCTATATGCATATGCTGGATGAAAGGAGACCAGGTATAGGTTAAAATATTGGTTGACATATTTTCAGATCCAATCTACTGACGTATTTTATTCCGTGAATGTGTGTGATGTTGATTGACATGACACAGATCACGGGCATGAATACATGACACAACTTGTCTTCAAGCTCGCTGCCATCACACCTCTGATGTTTTGCTTAACTGGGCAACAAAATCTTGCAGAGAGTCGGCTCCGTTGCTAAGAGGATGTCCGTATGTGACTAGTATTGCATATCAGCTGACCCAGAACTCTGATATCAGTATCATATAAAAAATGGAAAAGTCAGCATTATCTTAAACCCCCAGGATACATTAGTGGGTCCAGACTTACATTTCTCTTGTAACTACATACTCTTCCTATTAGTTTGGCTGCAGTTACTGAATAATTCATAGTAGTTACTGAATAATATACCTTAAGATGAACTAAACTGGATAATAAGCAGAGATTAATATCTATTTAACATATCAAATACACCAGTATAATAATCTAATTTATTTTTTTAAAATATGGTTTAATACACCAAATAATACCTATACCTACATGTGATGATGATAATCCAAAGGGCTATTCATGAATTGTGTACATGTTTAGCACATATTTGAGGAGTGTTTTAGGCATTTTGAGAAAAAGTTTGAATAAATCTTTACTAGAGTGCAACAAGCAGAAGCAGTGTGTGGTCTGAGCCCATGTTAAAGACCATGTTTTATACCTTGTTAGCTCGTTGATCAGATGCATGCTTGATTCATCTGTACTAATCACTTACAAGATAAAATTCTTTGTCCGTGATCTTTCACCAAAGTGCAGCGACTTTATCTCGCCTCTAAACAGCCTCTGACGTATTGATTATATCACGGTAACACTGAGTTAACTATCAATCCATTACCAAGCCAATCAAATCCTGAAGGATAAAACCAAAGTCCCGCCTGGCCAAATATGCCGTTTCATGCTGGAAATACGTCACGTTGCGGGAAAAAAAATTCACGTTGTATTTATATAACCTTGTATTTGTATAATCAGTCATTTTGGCAGAAGTTAACTGAAGGTTAAAATTCAAACAAATACAGTCCCTCCTCTCCAGAGCCAAGCCCCCAAAACACATGCATGCACTCTGCCTCGGCTTGAACGTCTGAATACTGATGCAAGAGGGGGAGCTATCTGAATTGACAGGCAACTAGAGACGCCTCCTTGTCCTGATTGGTTGGACTTTTTTAGTTTTTTGTTATTGATTGCACTAACTTTGTGTGACCCAGTTCTATCAAGTTCTTGGTATATATGAGATTTTAAAAAGCTATCAGTTGCAGACCTTTCTGTTTAACCACAATGTTGTGTGTGTTGACCTGCTATAGAGCTTCCATCGGATGTCTTGGAGTTGATGCTGTGTGTAGGTGTTCGTCCTGTATTTTAGGTGTGTGCGGTCAGTGCAGACTGGCGCTTCATGTGGCTGTGCCTCAGGTGCTTTGCTGCCTGTTTTTAGGATGGCGAGTCAACCAGGGACAGCCTGCTGCTCCCCCTCATTAACATTAACACCTCGGGTCAGCAGCACAACATGTTTTCCACCCGGAGAACACCAAGTGAAAACCTGCTTTTATTCACCTGCAAAACTAGCAAAGCTTTTGGATCTGATGTCATTCAAACTGATTTATTGTGATCGGCTGAAATAAAATCGAATAAAATCTCAAATCTGATCAGCTCCAGATTCTAACTACGGTCCCTGTGGTCCCTGCCAGCAAACGAAAGGAACTTTAACAGCATGTGATGGTGGGTTACATAAGTGTTGCTTTACTGAGTGGGATTAGAAAGCAGGTGCTGGCTTGCATAATTCCTCAAAAATACAGACACGACCGTTTTTCCTCCTAATAGAACTGTAGTGGTTGAATTCAATTCAATTCAATTCAATTTTATTTGTATCGCACTTTTAACTGTAGACATCGTCACAAAGCAGCTTTACAGAAATCCGGGTGTAGATCTAGATCCGTAATGAGCGAGCCAGAGGCGACAGTAGCGAGGAAAAACTCCCTGAGACGACATGAGGAAGAAACCTTGAAAGGAGCCAGACTCAAAAGGGAACTCGTCCTCTTCTGGGTAACACCCGATAGGGAGATTATAAGTCAACAGGGGAAAAGAGTTCAGATAATGCTGCAAAGGATGAAGCAACAATAATATTTCTCTACGCCCCAAACACAAAAATAACAACAAAAGAAAAACTAAGGAAAGGATTGAGTCAACTTCCTTGTAATCTCTTGAGGCTGCATCATGATGCCCTCCTTTTGTCATAGGCAGGCTAACACACTAACAAAACCATACTTCAGGAATTACTGCCATCCCTTTCATGACACAAGGGCGTACCATTAAATTGTCGTGGCTATATATGTAACAAGCTGTTTAAAAGAGCATCTCTGTATGATGCTGTAAAATACACACATGTGGGTGTAACTAGCTTTCCTCGATCGGGGTACTAACCATTGATCCTCAGGATTATAACGAAATAATCTTATGATCCTAAAAGCAGCGCTGCTCATGTACTTTGGTAGCCTACTAAAAACAAAGTAAAACCATGGAATGGTTCAATTAAATTGGATTAATGGTGAGTTTAAATGGAACTTGTGAATTTGTGCTTTTAACAAACACAGTGATACGTTTGCCATTAAAGTGGGTAACGTCGTAATACACTGTCTCTAGGGAACTGGAAAATGGACGCCTAGCATAAGATAGGTAATGATTGAGGCTAATGATTTAGTTAGCTAGCACGTAGTCGTCAAGTCTTTTATATGGACAATGTAAAGGCAGAGTGACACTGGAAATGACAAAAGTGTCAAAAATATCAACATTTACCTCAGATGTGTTGGTAAATTATTAAGAAAAAACTCCCTATGACCAAAATTAAACTGTAATTATACTTGGCATAGACCGCAAACGGAACTTCCATGGGCGCAACCATATTGAAAAACGTCAACATTGCATTACAACTCATGAACTCAGAGCTATCATAAGATTTAGACTTCCGAAATAATGAATACCTTAAGAGTTAGCCATTCACGTGGAAACGTCTTGAAGAACATGACCCCATTTGACCAGAACAATATTCCAACCCTCCCAAACAACAGCGGATTTCACTGATGGCTTCACCTCTTAAGGAAAAGTGAGAATTGAAATAAATCAGTTGATGTCTGGGTGGAACAAACACCAGTAGCCTTGTTGGATCAATCCCAAAAAACAGGGATATAGAAAGTGCTAATATTCTAAAAAGTGATTTAATGTTTTCCTGGAGTTCAAAGTGAAGTAACTTTGAGTATGTTTTTTGTAAGTATTTTCCAACACTCATGTAGAATCAGCATGTCTATGTCTAAGAGGAGCACTAATGGACGTCTAATATCCACTAGATTCAGTGGTCAAATGAGTTCACGCCCTAAATGCAGACATCTTTTAAAAGCCCTTCCCTCCAAAGACATGCATACGCCCAATAGCTAAGAAAGTTACAGTGGGGGTGAGCATCATGATCCTGAAGGTGCCAGTGTGGGTGCAGGATTTTGGACCACGCAAGCAGTTACACATCTGATTCCAGATCACGAAACTTGGCAAAGCCTACACTGATTGAATTTGGAGTTTTAGCTTGGTGTGCAACTGCGTGGTTGGATCATAAGTCTGCACCCACAACAGTGCTTTTGTAAGCTACATTCAAGCAGATGACACTGTGGTGTAAGCTGTTGTTAGTAATGTTGGAACCGAAACTTTTGGTCCATAAGATATATAACCAAGCAGTAATCCTGGGCTTATCTCGATCAAGCTAGCAATTTGATTCCTATTCATTTATAGCCTACCCTTTTATGGTTGCCCGTGCATGGAAAAAATAACTGACAAACAGGCATGGCCGTCTCTTTGCAGAGATGTTTCCAGAATTGGTAATACAGGTAGATTGTGCTGAAATGTTTAGTTGCTGATTACAGACCCCAGGATGGTAACAAAGACATTTCTATTTCTCAGGGTGTCTATTTTAGTGATAGCAATCAGAATAGGAGGACATTTTAGCCAAAGTGTTCTTAAAAGTGTTCTTAAAATTGCTTACAGTTGCTTTAAGAAGCCTAATTGGGAATCCGCTTAGCCTCGCTCTGCTCTATTTCACCCTGTATCGGTGTTTGGTCCATGGCCATAACAAGCCCCACATGGTTTAAATAGTTAGAAGACACAAGTGACTTCTTATGCGAGTTCACACACAGGCACGACCATGGTTGGCTGTGTTGTAAACAATATCATTGCTTTTAGCAGTGATTGGGATTGGAGTCCGAGTCACAGGCTTATGAATATTGCAGCAGAGGGCTGTTAATCAGCCCGATCTGTGTGTGTGTGTGTGTGTGTGTGCGCACTGTGTTTGAGGGAGCTGTGGGAAAGCAGTTGAAGGTATACCCCATTAATATTTCATCCGCTCTTCTTAAAACATGCTTAACGTCTGCTTCTGCGGCGGCATGAGTCGTGCTCTTTAGAAGCTGATCTGACTGAGTAATCTAGCTTTCTTTCACTATCACAGCAATCCCTGATGCACCATGGGTAATCCATGCAAATGGTGCTGATAGGGCGCTGGTATCCAGGGACAATAAGCATGGTGCTGGTAATGAGTGGAGCAGCACCATGCCGCAATTAGAGTATGCCAAGCAAAACACCTGTTTTGCCTTCTCTTGTGCTAGGCTAGCTAACATAACCAGAGAAAAAAATCTTAGAAAACGCACAAACCGATTGCACAAAAGCATCAGTTGAATGTCAGCACATGATTAGCGAGCGAGGCTGCAGTAATTGCGGAGCAGCAGCATAATAAGCACCCCGGGTGGAGCGCCTTCTTTCTGGAGGTGTCAGTTTTAGTGGAAAAGAAGAAGTGTGAACTATCATCGCTGGCTTAGTCAGAAACACGTTCACCCACACTGTCTTGTGTTACTGTCTTCATGGGGGTTTTCCATGGATCTGTGTATTGCTGTCATAAAATACTGCTATGCCTATCAGTATGTTAAGGCAAGCATGTCAAATGCTGGTCCTTATGGAAACCAATGAAGCCCCCACAATGGTAAAAATAGGGTAACACCTCAAAAATTAAGGAAAGCCTAATATATACACACATTACACTCTTAAAAAAAAGAACCCTTATTTAAGGTTTCTTTAGATATTTATGTGTTCTAGGCTTCCTAAAGGCTTTCTACTTAGAACCCTTTCTGGTAGAAACATTCAGTTGTAGGGTTCTACATAGAACCTTTAAGGGTTTCCACACCCTTGTGGGAGGCCATTCTTGCTTCGCTGGGACCTACTAGCATAGACGTCACGCCTCCTTCACTGGGACTGACAGCCACAGAGGCCACGCTTCCTTCACAGGGACTGACAGGCACAGAGGCCACGCCTCCTTCAATAAGACTGACAGGCACAGAGGCCACACCTCCTTTACAGGGACTTCCAGGCACAGAGACCACTCCTCCTTCACTGGGACTGACTGGCCACGCCTTCTTCACTAGGACTGACAGGCACAGGGGCCACGCCTCCTTTACTGGGACTGACAGGCAGAGAGGCCACGCCTCCTTCACTGGGACTGACAGGCACAGAGGCCACGCCTCCTTTACAGGGACTTCCAGGCACAGAGACCACACCTCCTTCACTGGGACTGACAGGCACAGAGGCCACGCCTCCTTCATTGGGGCTGACAGGCATTTGGAAGCATGGTAGGCGAGAGAGAAAGAGTACAAGAAATAAATGGATTTGATAACGTTTTTAGTACAGTACTAATAAAAAAGTTTACTGATACAAATATTCTCATATCTTCTCCCAACTTTTGCCAATACACGCTTGTTGAATCGGGCAATCTTAACTGTAAATGTAAATATTAAGACTGGGGCACCGATTTGAATCGGTGAATCTTTACACTCCTACTTCACGCACGGATGGAGATGTGATTGCTAAGTCATAATGCATCCATCTGTGTGAAGGTTTTGGGAAAGCTGAGTCATGCGTCCTGTCAACCATCCTTATGTACACAAGCATGCTGATTCGGGTCAATATTCAGAGATTGCAGTTGGTTTGAAATAAATGCAGGAAAGAGAGAAAGAGAGCATGACACAAAGTAATGAATATGGAATAAGGGATGGTCTTTTACTATGCAGCTATGCAACAGCTTCAATGCTGGTTCTATTTGGCAGCGTGCAACTGCGACCTTATCCTTGGTTCGCTCCATCATCTCAGGCTTATCATTTACTTATATTTACTCAGACAAAGAGAGAGAAGGAGAGATAGGTTGAAATGGTCTTATAGTAAGGACAAAGGTAGAAGAAAGTGGATATTGATAGATCCCAGTCCAAAAAAGAATACAAGACATCCAGTGGTTTTTGACTCATAATGGCATATGATTGACAGGTAGATGGAGAGAGAGGCAGGAAAAGAGGATGGGGATAACGGGAGTATAGGAAGAGAGAGAGGCAGGAGAAGAGGATGGGGATAAGGGAGTATAGGAAGAGAGAGAGGCAGGAGAAGAGGATGGGGATAAGGGAGTATAGGAAGAGAGAGAGGCAGTGGCACAGGCTGTGTCTGCAGCTGCAGGCAGGGCCTTGTGATTTAGGACCATCCTCGCAATGCCCTTCAAGCCGCAGTGAACTGAGTGACAGCGCGTTAGCAACAGGCTGCCGAATGCAGCACAGGAGCTGCCACCGGCACCGAGGGAACTCATGTTTAAATTATATATGCAGTCGCAGCGCTAGCCTCACAGACCGAGGCTTTCTGACTTTGCGAGTTCGATCTCGAGGCCGGATTAGTTTGTGTAGCCAAACTGCCAACAGTGCAGGTCTGGGAGTCGTGATTGGATTTCCAAGCCATTAGAAGGTAGGCGTCATGGCCTTCTGCCTCCGGCCTTTAGGATGTCATGGTCATTTTCCAACTCAGGGTCAGTGAAGTAGTCTGACTAGAAATACACACCGATTAGCAAAACTTCAAGTAGGTGTTGATCATTCTTACTTTCTTGGTTGGTTAGTTGCTTTTCGCTTTCTTTCTGTCTTACATCAGTGGATCTCCAGGACTGGAATTGAAAACCCCTGATCAATTGTAAACAAATAAACAGATATAATGTCATTCATTACAATTACCAATCTACATGAGATTATGGTAGCATCTGGCTTGTGTCTGGTTGTCTCAGCTATAATCACATCATTTTATGACTGTTTTTATCTTATGACTGTTATTCTGAAGCTTATAAGGATCGACATTGTTAGTGAGACTGATTTACTCAAAATGTCATGCTTTCGTGTATTTTAAAGGTGCAGTTTAAAAGTGTTTCCAGATCTGTAATAATTATAGAATTTCAAAGATACCTTAAAAAAAAACAGTGACTTGCAATATTGCCATGCAATGGATCTGGCTAGTTTCTTCATTTTAGGTATTTTTCCACCCTGGAAATTAGCTTTAAAAGACAATTCACAAGGAATACATCATTTTAACAGAGGGGGTGGGTTCGGCTGGGTGGAAGGGGATGGCTTGTCAATGTTTCCATTGAAATTGCAATTCACCTCGCAGGAAACAGAGGGCTTTAAAAATTAAACTGCTCCTTTAATATTTTATCTCTATAAAGTCCTTTCTCATTTGAAGCTCTCCCTAAGCATGCCATGCTATCTGTCACAGACCAAACCAAAAGAGACCATTCGCCTTATCTGCTTGAGGTAAACATTGCATGTAAACAAACGGCTGTTGCTCAGCTCAATCCCACAATGCAGTGCCACGTGATGGCAATTCTATCATGTTACGAGAGGGAATAAAGCTGTCTAAATCTGAATCTCAGTCTTTCCTCTCAGATGGGCGAGGGCTTGAAGAGAGAGAGGACAGTCTGTGCTGTGTCGATTGAGGAAGGCCTGTGCTTCAGATTAATAAGAACATAGTGGAGGTACCGGACACAGGGGGATGAGTGAGTGGAGATGGAGGGCAGGTGTAGGAGATAGACGTGAAATATAGTATGGGTCAGAAGGGTGAAGAAGGACGCAATAGAAGCAGAGATGTCAGGCAGCGTGATGGGTTCCTGCATCCACCATTAAGCTCCTGGAGAACTAATTACTGCCTGAGTGACGCCTAACGCTGGCTTTAAATTAGCTCCACTAACGCTGCGAGCACGGGACATGCCAGAGAAAAAAGGCCCTCAGAGGATTGGGATGGGAGATGAGGGAGGAGAAAAGAGCAGTGGAGGGACAGCGACAGAGAGATGCTGTCCAGTGGAGATGGATGAATCCAGGACAAGGGCATTTACAGTCGATTACCCTGGAGTTCTCACTCCCACTAAACTGCCTCATCTTTTGTACCCAGCATCCTCATCGCTATTTCTCTCCCTTTATCTGTCATCTCTCTTCTTCTCTTAATTTTCTGTTCAGCTTCTTCCACATCAAGCTGACTTTTAGCACAACATTGGCACTTGTCCTACATTATTGGTACGAGTCGGCCCCCGTCAGCACTTGTTTGGCCAATTAAGCGTGTTGATTCACCGTAAGAGGCCAGCAGTGAGAGATAGATAATCCTCTGATTGGCTGTTCGGCCTAGTAGCTATCTGTATTTTTGCAGACGGTTTAAAAAGATTCACAGTGGTGTAAAAATGGTACCCAGGCTAGTTTGTCCCAAAACCGCATACCACACTCTTAGAAAAAGGGGGTTCCTCAAGGTTTCTTTGGATGGTCATCTACTTGTAACCTTTTCTGAAGAGGAAACCATTAGTTGGTTCTCCCAGAGGGACAAACCAAAGACCCTTTTAGGTGCTGGATAGAACCCTTTTTTTTCTAAGAGTGTACCGCACTTAATAGTATGTCAAAGTAGTACGTCACTACAGATACTAATACTGGTAAGTGACATACTATTTTGACATACTATTTAATGCAGTAGCATGCGAGTTGGGACATAGGCTTTTTTCAATAATACCTCTCTTCTGGGTTTCTTTTTTTATTATTATAAATGCAGACTACTGCCCCCTCCTGGTATGGAGAGTTATTTTCTTTCATGCAGGTGCAAAAAAAACATGCATGCCAGCAATTAGTGTGTTTGAGCACAACTTTTCAGAGAAGACGCACTTACACTAATTTTTTGTAGATAAAGGGGCTGTTTATATATTCCATTGATTAAGGAGCTGGAGGTCAGGGAATCCTAAACATCTGCTACCACTCACTTGTGTCTACACTTGTTAAGAGGAAATCTCAGGCCTCAGCTGGGTTTCAGCTCTGTATAACTCTGATGTGCCAAATGTGGAGGAAGGAGGGCGGTGCTGCTGCCTTTACCCTCACTAGACATCAAACATATCGATCTATCTTCCTCATAAAGTTAGACCACTTTAGAGCTCAATGCTGAGACTGATGACTTTTTTTGCCCCTTGTCAGTCTTGTTGTGCTGTAATCTTGGCCGGAGCTGCGGATAAAAGTGCAGTAGACCCATTAATGGCCCAGATGCCATCATTATTACACTCAGGGCACACTTAAGTGCAATTCTCCATATCCGCATTGTAACGCCCCGTCCATTTATGTGATAAATTAGTCTGTTGCAGCATGTTTGTGCTTGTGGTATGAGTTTGCGCATATGCATCGGGGTTTTGGGTGGAGTGAGCAAAGGCCAGAGAGAGAAAGAGACAAATCATGACATTACAATAGGAGTTAGGATCCATTAGGCATTTATGGTTTGTAACCTAATACAGTAGGAGCTTAGCAGAATCCCAGGAGCCTAAAGCGGCATGGATACGAGAGAGAGAGAGTGATGCGAGGGAGAGATTGGAGCTGACAGGCGTTTACTGTTTCACCAGGCCCATGTAGATCCTGCTGGGGGTCATAACAGGACACGAACATTCGAGAAAAGGACATGAAGATCCATGTGACCCCTGAACTGGGCTTGCAAATGAAAAATCAATGTTACAATTACAAACGAGTGTTACAGTTAAAAGATTACAAATGACTGTTGAACCCAGCTGGAGTACACCTGAGGCAATCGCAACGACAAACTACTAAGAACTACATTTGTGGTTCGAATAACATTTTGCTTTACGTGTCCGTTTCCCCTCCCGCTGTCGTTTGCATGCAGAGGATATACTCTCGCCGAGCACTTTATTAGGAATACTATACTAATACTGGGTAGGGTCTCCCTTTGTAGCCCATCCGCCTCAAGGTTCGAC
>JAOUQW010000034.1:25804828-25815171 GCA_028565825.1 Olivaichthys viedmensis | reverse complement strand
TATTAATTAATCAGTTAAATTGCATTTGACATATCACTTTGTTTCAAAAATAAAGTTAATATCTTAAATACAGATCTACCTTATTTCTTGTATGTGGCCGGTTAACTGAGTTACTCTTGTCAACTGAGTTACCTATCTGTCAACTGTGTTACGTGTGATTCTTTTTGCATAAAAGACATCTTACACGTTGTTGAAACTGTGATAAAAATGATTTGTATATCAGGAATGTTTACATCATTTTCTTTGTTAACTTCAAAATCAATGTAATGCGGATTTATATGAACAAATAGGAACACTTCATGATGCCAGCCTTCAAAATAACCACTGTGCAGCTCAAAATGTACATTTTGAAACTAATTTAACAAGTATCCTGTTGAAACCTACTGAATATAGACCTACTAACTTTCTAACAAATGGTTTTTTTCATGTGTAATATTTAAGTCTTTTATGGCACACCTTTCGTTCGTAACACAGTTGACCAAAAAGTCAAGCTAATGCCTTTTAAAATTAATATATCTATTTAAAAAAAACTGAGCTTGAGCTGGGCAATCCCGAGTTTTAACACAGTGTGTTACACGAACATTTATTTTGTATTGCGAAAAAGCCCACAGATCTTTGCCCTTTATGCTTGATGTGAAATGTACCCCTAATTATAGAATGACAGAATAGAATAACAGTAAAAATAATAGTAATTACTTTCACTATTACGAACAGTAATTCCTATTTCTATTCATCTTACAGTAATCTAAGAATAGGATATGTAACGGGCAACAAAACGTCCTGATGACATAAAAAATAAGCGTCATTTCGTTTATCTAACTTTCTAGTTCTGTCCACTCTGCTTATATCAATGGGCCACATGTTGTTATGGTTACGTCTCGGAGGGCATCATCTTGCTCTGTTCTTGCCACTTTAATTAAAACATTCTGTAACCTATATATAACTAATTCCTATCTTCGCAAATCTGTCATCAGTGATCTGTCATTCACTTGCTTATTTGTTTAGCGGTGCGACAGCATCGGGAATAGTGTCGCGCAAATATAGGCCTAGCCTAAACTGCTATTTATGATTGTTGTCAACGTGGTTACAGAAGGTGCTTTCAATATGTGAAAACAAAACACACGATACGCTTCTCGCCCAGTTGAAAGTTGTGAGAACGCTGTTGCTAGGCAGGTGGGAAATATGGAGGATGGAAGGTAGCAGATGACTGAGGCTAACAATTTTTGTACAAGCAACGTAAAGGCAAAAGGACAGTGGAAACGAGACAAAAACCATCAGGAACATCAACATTTCCCTCAGATGTTTTAGTACATTACATTACTAAGAAAAGACTCTGTACGACTAAAATGACACTGTAATTACACTGAGCATCAAACTGATCTTCCATGGCTTCCACCATACTGTGAACTGTCTACATTGCATCACAACTCATAAACTCGTGAAACCTTTTGACTTCCGATTAGTGAACACCACAACAGCGGGCCGTTCATATGGAATCGTCTCATAAACATGAGAACACGACCTCATTTAAGCACAAAAAAAGTATCAGGAGCAGTGATTAAGAACTGCAATAACAATTTCTTACCGGATCTACATTTAAAAAAGAAAAAGAAAAAGAAAAGAAATTAGTTTTTTTTCCCTGGCTACAGTATTATATGTGTTTAAAGAATCAGTTTGTCAATTTTAGAACATGTGAGGCAAATTTTAATTGTAATGAAAACCTCGACAAGCCTTCCCCTGCACCCCAATCGACAACACCCCCTCTGTTTAAACTGTCTCCCAAGTTTAAGAAAACGCGGCTAGAGCTGAGCCGCTATGTTCTGGCTGGCACTGTAACAAAAAAAACAAAAAAAAGTAAACAGAAGAAAATCGAAGAATATTGCGAAATCAACTGCATGACAATATTATGAATCACAGTTTTCCTAAGGTTTCCATCCATCTGTGAATGCGAAGTTTTTTTTTTTTTTTTGTGTTGTTGAGAAAGCACTTCAGGAAAAGAGAACATGTGACAATAAATAATGATGCAAGTACATGCTCCAGTCTCTGCTTGGCTATATCGCAGCGTTTCCTGCTGACCCACCTGTGTGTGGTGCGTTAATGGGTGCGGTGGGAGGAATGGGCATGCTGCCATCTGAGGGCGTGCGTCGATGCCCTGTGACCGTCTGAGCCCGGGGTCGGATGGCACCGTCAGAGGGCGTGCGTCGGTGCCCGCGGTTCACAGCCATGGTGGCGGAGACATGGGTGGGTGTGAGTGACTGGTTGGGCTCCCGTTTGAAGCTCTCTGCCCGCAGGTCCAGCAGGGGGTTCAGAGCGGGTGCAGGACAGGGCATGGTGCTGCTCGGGCTCGGGCTCGGGATCAGATCGTCCGGGTCCGAGGGCAGCAGGGATTTGGTGGAGTTGCAGTCAGAGAGAGAGGACAGGGAGAGGAGTGTGACGGAAGGAGATGGGTCTAGGCAGGGCAGTGCAGAGTCGTGATGATGGCGGTTGTGAGACAGGGACAGGGACAGCGTGCGACTCTGGGGAGACGTGCTACGCCGGAATCGGCTTGTGCGCTGGAACAGACCCTCCTTCTTCTTCCTCTGCTCCTCACGCGCATCCTGCTCGTCCTGACTCACCTGTGCACACACACCGCGGGTAAACGTCAATGACACAGGTAACCATCAATAGCTCATAGCCGAGGAATTACTGCTAATGATCCATCACATAAATCTCATATGTTATATAATTACACTAATAATAGATAATCAAATCAGTCCTTCTTCTAATTTATATGATTAACCAGGAACGCCAATAATAATTAAGTACTGTCCTTTCCTCACTATTGATTATACTCACTTTCATTAGTTAATGTCAATGCTGGCTCATAGCTCAATGGTCATAAGCTAATGCATCACACTAATACGTGTTATCACATATGTTATCCTTATCACAACTAATCAAGTCGGTCATTTCCTAATTATCTTGATTGACTAGAAATTTTACGAATACTTAAATAATTTCCCCTCCTCACTATACTCTTTTAAAGGGTTCTTCGGTTTTTCCCTCTGGGTCATGTTCATGGTTATAGACTACAGTGAGTCATCCTGTGTCCTAAACCACGTCAGCAAGTCTGCGTGACATTACTAAAGAACTGAAAAGATTTTGGGTGAGATAGACTTCCATTCCTTGTTAGGCGCATTAGCCTTATAACTCCAGTGCAAAACTAAAGAAATGTCTAGTGGACCCCCAGTCTACCCCCAGCTAGCTTCTTATATCATATCAATTGCCTCCTGTGTTACTCTGCCAGTTTTGCTCTCTCATGAAGACGCCTAGCACCTCCACTGCTTCTCCTCCAGATCTGCATCTGGGATGGCTTGTTTGCCCCATGTGGTTCAATCATAATACAAAGAAATACCGTTAGCAAATAAAAATTCTACAATCTGCCCTTACAATAGACAACTGCTGTGATGAAAATGCAAATAGGTAGACTTAGAGCTTATTGAGATTTGAAGCTTCAAATTCAAGCTTGCAAGCCTCAGATTCTACAGAGCAGGGGTTTTATCCACAAGGGCGTGTGTTGCAGATTTGCATTCCAGTCAAACAGGAGCTACACCTGATTCCTTGCTGGAATGAAAACCTGCAGCCACACAATTCCTCCGCTTGTCTCCTCCTGTACCTGCATTCGTCCTAGTTGGAGAAGGTCTGAGCCAAAGCCCACAGCGGCCAGGATAGAGGCGCAGCCCAGTAGCACCATGTCACTCTTCTTCCTCTGATTGCAGCGCCTCAAAGAATCCTGGGAACTCACGCCAGGCCCTACGCCTGTCCACACGTGGCCGGCATCCTCTGTCGCCCCGTTGCTGCTGCCCTCCGGAGCCAATCGCTCCTCGAGCTCACATTGCTCCTCTGTAGAGACACAAACAAAGAATACTAGGGTATTAGGTGTCAAGAACTGAAGAATATTTGAAAAAAAAGGTTCTTAATGCTCTAGCCAGTTTACCTTTTCGGTTTTTCCACTGCACGTGAAACAAGAACTGGCCAAAATGGGAACCAGTGGAACTTGGAGTTCTAGTTCTAGTTTGTTTTCAACCTACCTAAAGACAGCTGAAATGGTCACAGTGACGATAAAAGCAACTATGTAGGATTTTGAATGCTAAGCCAAATGAGGGAGAGCCTTATGGCTGACGCCTGTTCCACTGTTCCAGCCTTTCTACAACTGACAAAAAAAAATCAGATTCTTTGTCTGATTCTTTGATATGGTCAGAAAGAAGTGAGGCTCCACTCCTCACCCAGATTAAGACACACACTGCCCCTTTCTAGTATATGTAAACTAGTATGTCTTAGGAATAGTCTCTTAAAGAGACAGTAACGTTTACTAATATCTAGTATGTGTAAATTTCCATGAATCTAACAGTGAAGTGAAAGTAAGTAATGGTACCACTACATAAACTAATACAAGTAGTATTAAAAATTGTAAAAAAAAAATTAAAAAAAAAAAAGTAAAAATCGGAATATGCAAAATAGCAAATAAGCAAAACATTCTCAATATGCTTTAAATTAGTTAGAAAAATTAATAGTAGACATTTGGCTCCTATAGACTGCATTATTTTAGCGTGCAATAACATAACCATGGCGGGTTTACACCAATAATAAGCTCACTATGGAAGAAGTGCTCGGATTAACTTCGTTCCTTTGTCTGAAACATAGCAAATGTGTGTTATATAACCAATGTTGTTTATGCCCTTGTTATTTGTTGTATTGTATTGTTGTATTGTCTATAAACCCAGTGAGAGCTCAAATTCCTTGTATACACAAGTGTACTTGGCCAATAAAGCACGATTCCGATTCTGATTCTGATTCACGATTCTGATTCTGATTCACGATTCTGGTTCTGATTCTGAGTCACGATTCTGATTGGCTGTTTATTGGCTGATATCAAACGAATGCCTACTTCTCCCCATCGCTCCAAGGCTCCATTTTCTCCATTTTTAAACAACAAAAATCCAGTCTTCTGAAATTTGTTCTTGTATAAGGTCACATGTTTTGTGGCAGCCATATTGATCAGTCAGCAACTAACAGTGCTAACCCCAGAGTACTATTAGGTTGGCTTGGGCAGGTACCAAAAACCATACAGCTGAAACCTTTGGTACTGGACCGGTATCCAATAGAAAAAGTACAGTTCCAGTATTCTGGTGCTAAAGCTTCCTGTACTGTGCGGTGGAAAAAGGCCCTGATATTTTGTCCTAGCTACAAAAACACCAGACAGAGGTGGTGAATGCTGATTATCTGGCTTCAGGCCCATTGGGAGCTGGGAGAGAATAATAAGGACCACCTGTGCATGTTTTAGGACTGGATCAAGTGTTAAATAAACCTATAACTCACCCATCTCATTGAGACTGGAGAAGCCACCAGTTATAGGGACATGTTTGGGGGACTTGCCCAGATTAGGAGCACTGGAGGACCACACTTTCCCCTCCCCAAGTGACTTTAACCTGCAACAAATATGGCATTTACGTATTAATGAAGACCTCACGAGCATTTATTGTGGTTACATATGTTTTGGTTTGAAAGTCTATGATTCAGCACGTCTGCCACAGCACATTGTGTGCATAGGCTAGAATGTGTACCTCTCTTCTCCTCCAACGCGCTCCCGTTGGTGGGTGGAGCTGGGACCCCATGTACGGCCCTTCTTTTTGGTCCCTGCCAGGTCTTCCTTCTTACACACCGCTGTACGCCCCCACGTGTTCCTCCCATCACTCGGAGTCACTGGAGGTCAAAGGGCAATTTTTATTATTATATCATTATATCATTATTATGCTATCATTATGTTAGATGGGGTTACTAATTAACTAAGTTAGACTCGTAGCTTCAGTGCAAAACTATAGAAGCAACCGTTAGACACCAAACATGTCTTTGCTGTTATGGGGTAAGTAGAAAATTGTGTGAATCTGATTTTGTAAATCAATTTTCCGTTAATGTTCTGGATCAGAGGAGTTAAGTGTTAAAATGTGAAGAACATGGGGTCTCTGGGACTGAGACCTTTGAACTGCTTCTCAGTTTAGTCTTTGAAAACTCCAAATTAGTCCACATTTTGGTTCTGTCCCATATCCTAACGCTCCTGACACAGGTAATCAGCACTGTGAAGCCTCTGAGTACCTGGCTCAGTTGTGTTTGGAGCTGGAATAGAACAAATACTTAAACAGACCGTAAGAGGTGGATTGAGAAGCTCGGCTCTAAGACGTCTACTTACAGCGAATGGCTCTGAGGCGAGGGATGACGCCAGGACTGGCTGGTGGAGTGGTGCTCTCACTGCCCTGACTTTTCCTCTTATCCACACTGGGAGAGGCCTGCACCGTGATCTTATGCTCAAAATCTACACAAGAGAAACATAATTCAGTCACTCACATTTATTAATACTAAGTTGAACCTTGTGCTTTTGTGCAATTATGCTGTATTTGCAACTTTAAAAGAATAAAGATGGAAATCTGGTGGGTTTTTTTTATATCTTATATTCAGTAATGAGGCAATGAATAAAATTTCAGTTATCAATTTGGTGCATTTTCCATCCAACCCACCAGAGGGCAGGCTGATGCAGTTGCTGTCTCGACCCAGTTTGAGGAGCCGGCTCTTCTTGAAGTGGCCCTTGCGCTTTTTGACATGCGGTTTCTCCTGGTACATCTGATGGATGATGATGTTCAGCTCCCTCTCCACAATGTCAATCTCCCGCTCGGCTAACTCTTGCTCGCGCCTCCTCAACAACTCCTCCTGCGTCCTCTGTTCCTCTGCAGCCCGAGCCAGTGCCTCCTCCCACGAACGCAGCTCCTGTGGTTCATTTAAATGTTTATTTAATCCATGTCTGAGAGCAATAGTATTAGCAATAATATGTTAAACAGAATCATAAAGAATAATGGGGGGTTAGAAAGATGGAGACTACACAGTGTGTAAACAGGGAACTGGAGATAAGATTAGTAATCAAGCCAATTGGGTTAATGAAAAGGACTTTCATAAATCCTTTTGCTTTCCACTACTAATTCCAGCTGAGTCATAAAATGATAATTTCATTAGATGCATACATTATATAATTACAGTTGTCCAAGACACTTTTTAATGCTCTGCTTTTAGGAGACTGGTATTATGATTGCTGTATTAAAAACACTAATTTCCTTATACTATTTTACATACATCTGTGATATGTGTATTGAATGGGAAATATATTTAAGTAAAGATACAGATAATAAATCTTCCTAGAGTAGTGTCACTGTTGTGCTGAGAATGATCCCTCACCCAAATAATATCTGGTCAGTGGTGGTTCTATGGTGGTCCCTTTCCATTGTTGGACAGTGTAGAGGGGGGCTCACAAATTGGGCTTTGCAACAGATGAACGACATACAGTAATTTTATACCTGGTAGGTTTGTATGGTAGTGCTATGGTAGGTTTGCTCTGCTATTTGTATGGTAGTGCTATGGTAGCTTTACCTTATAAAATGGCCAATGAGTGTAGGTACAAGGTAGATGTACCTAATAAATTGCCAACATGAAAAATATTAGTCTGACATTAGCCTGATCTCTAGTTCTGACAGGGGGAGGCAGAACAGCACTTGTTACCTTCTCTTTGGCCCTCAGTTCATCAAACATCTGCTGGATCTCCAGCCTCCAGTCCTCCTGCAGTGAATGGAAGGATTCCAGGGGCATCTGGAACATGGAGGACTGCTCGATGGCCAGCAACCTCTTCAGTATACTGCTAAAGGAGGGACGGCTGTGAGGGTTCGGGCTCCAGCACTCTGGAGAGAGGAAAAGAGAGAGAGATGAGCTATCATATTAGCACGGATAAAAGTTAGAGAAAACACCAGGAACAAGAGGGATCAAGTGTAGAAAGCAATTGAATCAGAAATTTAAAGGGGGTAGGTGGTAGCAGTGGTAACTCTGTGGTTAAGGTTCTGCGCTAGTTACCATAAGATTATGAGTTCATATTTCAGCACTGCCAGAGTGCCACTGTTGGGCACTTGAACTACTCAGCTATATAGGCTTGGATTATATTCTGCCAAAGCATTTGTAGATTAAGAAACATGAAGATAAAAAAGGAAAGACTAGAGTGAAACATTCCACCTGACTTCATGCCTTTCTGATGCTGTTCTTATAAATGAGGATATGAAAGCTTATTGCAGCTGTGAGTGTATCTCTTACCCGCAAGTAGCTGAGCAAAGGCCTCAGGGCAGGTGGAGGGGACAGGGAGGGTAAGTTTGTTCATGGCGACTCCGTAGGCCACAGCCAGGGCATCAATCTCCCGATACGGCACCTCGCCAGTCAGCAGCTCCCACAGCAGTACCCCAAAACTGGTAGGACAGAAACGGCAAAGTAAGATTCGACCTCAAGCATGGGGAGCACTTCCATTTCCAGTGCACAGTTAAGCATTATTCTAAATGCAACAGCTAATTGGTACAAGTCTCCTTCACTGGTAGAGACCGTTGTTACAGGCCTTCCTCAGTGCTACAGACCATTAGTACAGACCATCTTCAGTGGTACAGTCCATTGGTACAGACCATCCTGAGTGGTACAGGCCATTGGTACAGACCATCCTGAGTGGTACAGGCCATTGGTACAGACCATCCTCAGTGGTACAGGCCATTGGTACAGGCCTCCTTCAATGATACAGGTCATTGGTACAGACCATTGATACATTAGCAGGGGCAGTATAGTGAAGCAACGCGCCAATCAGTAGGACGAGAGAAATATACTCTCCATTTTCGCGACAAGATTGGTTCAATGGCCTGACACACCATCTACGTTGGCGCTGCTGCCGCGGTTTCTGCCGTTTTCTCAAGATACACATTATAATAGCCTCCTCAACTCCCGCAATCTTCACTGGGAAAGTGCTGTGTAGTGCTATACTCCTCCAGAATCACAACTGTCCACTTTCTGGCATAATATGAAACAATCGACAAGTCAGACTTCCTCCTCAGGTTGCCGCCTTACCTCCACACATCGCTGCTCTTCGAGAAGAGTGACAGCTTAATGACCTCCGGAGCCATCCAGGCGTAGGTGCCCGCCGCACTCATCTTAGTGGTGCGATGCCACTCCCGCGCCAGTCCAAAGTCTGTGATCTTCAGCGTCCTACTGTTCCGGTCATCCCTCTCCACCGGCTCCAGAATCAGAACTGATGGAGGGACAGAAGAACATGGAGAGAAAAATATAAGGAGAAAAGGTTAGAGGAATTAAAACATGTTCATAGTTGGGTTAAACAACAGGGACAATTTCCAACATTTCTTGTCCAACATTCTGTAACCAAGACAATGACTCTTTACTCGTGTGAGTGTGATTGTGAATATAGTCTTTTAAGACCTGGACTTTCATGCTGATCTTATTTGTCAGACTGTTCCTCAGTATGTCTGCCCTACACACTTTTCTAACACACCTGATTCACCTTAAATAATGAGTTGAATCAGATTTGTTAGAGTAAAGAAAAGGCTTAAATGTGCAGTAAAGTGGTTCCAGTTTTGGGAAACACTGTCTTGTTGGCCCTCAAGGTACAGTATAGTAAGCAAAGTTAGTGGGAGGCCTCGTGTTTAGTGTGCTTATCAAACATTCATCTCTCAGCAGCATGTAGCATGTGTGAAGATAACACAGCGCCCTGGAGTGCAACAAGGTCTTCCAGCCAAGCCTATGCTGACACGCAAACTCACACTGACACATTTGCATGTTTAACCACATACACATGTACCCCCTTCATATTGAGGCAGGTAAATCATTATTCACAACACACCAATAGGTTTAGCACATTGGCAATGAAGTGCCGCACTGCAAACGCCCTCTAGGCATGTCCCGATAATAAATTAATCTTATATCTTATATATAATTTGTCCAAAATAAGGACAACAGGTGTCCTTATGCAGCCTTCCAAATGAGACTTCCAGAGGTGGGCACAAACACTGCCCAAAAATTAGCCTTCTCCTTAATGAAAGACAGGGGTTGTGACGATATTGTGAAGCATACGCAGGATTGTGTGTGTTGAATATCACGTCGTAACGCATGACTGATTATCAGCATATGTCTATCACACACTTTGACCATCTTCATATAACCACATTTGCATATAACCAGACATCCTGATGTTATCACTTATACATGTTAAGAATGCTATGTAAACATAGAATCTAAGCACACACACACGCACACACACACACACAGATGGACGCCGGCAGAAATGCATATCAGACACAACACGCACAAGCAAAACACACAGTGCCTTATTCATGTAAACACAATGCATAGAACCACACGATCTTATATGCTCACCACCACCAGACTCTGCAACAGTTTTTTCCCTGAGGCAGCCAGACTACTCAACACACTGCTGGCCTCAAACACAC
>JAOUQW010000034.1:25746443-25775192 GCA_028565825.1 Olivaichthys viedmensis | reverse complement strand
AGTCCTTTCTGAAAAGATCTTGCTGTTTTCAGGGGATTATCATCAATAATTTTCCTTCAATTCTTTATCTTTAATATACAGAAATAAACAGTCTTACATGTAAAGTTACAAACACCGTCCACAATCTAGAAGCAAAATCAAAAACAGGCAATTAATCAAAATAACAGAAACAAGCTACAATGGATATCCAAATGGCAGAAACTAGAAACAGGCAAAGAGTTGGTAATGATAAAAGCTAACATGCTAGAGATACGGCTTATAGTTGCACACTTGAACAATGGCAAAGCTTTGTAAGGAAGGGTTAGTCTAAAACAACTTGTATACACTAAGTATATGCGGAACAGGAGAAACTAAAAGACAGGGCCAGTGGTTAGTAAGCCGACGCGGTGGCACGTTGTAAAACTGGCAAGGGGTGGACTGGGTGGTGACACTGCCAAGACAAGTTTCAGAAGTCAGTTTATATATGAACACAGTTATAAAAGCTGGCGTATACATTTATTCCTAAATAACATATGGTTGGTTTTCCCATACCTGAAAATGATTTTGCATTCAGAAAGATAATTGTCCATCATCTGGACAATTTTTAGTTTTAGGAAAATTATCCATTATTTTTTTTAAATCAGGGGTTGTTGTTATGTCTTAGTATAAGTCATTTATACTGCTATTGTTTAACCTCTTAAAGTCTTACCTTATTATTCATTTTTTCATCTTAAAGCATATTATTCAGTAACTACTATGAATTATTCCACACCAACAGTGAAACTAATAGCAAAAGGTATGTAGTTACAAAAGTGAGAAATGTAAGCAGAGGTTTAAGGGGTTAACAAATTGATAATGAAAATACATACCAAGCTTTAAATGTAGCCAAATTCAATGGAATTGCCAAGAAATAGCAGTGAAAGATGACTATTCCTGATCTTTTTGTGACTGTACCCAAAGTGTTTTATAGTTACACTACACATGATATTATCTGGTTCATGTTATCTGTTAAAAAAGATAATTAATCTTTATCTGGGGGCACAGACAGGAGAGTGGATCAGATGTAAAGTGTAATAAGAAACAAACAGAAAAATCCTGAGTAATAATATTGATAATTTGCTCTGTGTCTCATTGTGTCTACAAGGCAGCAGAGCAGGGAACTGGAGAAAACTACAAAAGCATGTAGTTGGATTGAATTTTCCTCAAGCTACAAATTAGTCATCACAACATAATCCATTCTCCCAGGCTACTGCATGTCAGTGGTCTGGCAGCTACTTGTGATGAGATTTTTCTTTCCTCTAGGCTGACTGCCAAACTGTGTCCTCTCTGTTAACCATTATTACATTTACAACAGACGCCCTTATCCATAGCAGCTTGAACCCACAACCTTCTGATCAGTAGCCCAGAACCCTAAGCACTGAACCACCACACTGTTGCATTCAGAAAAATCCGATTTAACATTATTTATATCATACCTTTAACATTGTCACAAAATAGCTTTGCAGAAATCTGAGTCTTGACCCCTACTGAGCAAGCCAAAGGTGACAGTGATAAGGAAAAACTCCTGAGACCGCATGAGGAAGAAATCTTGAGAGGAACCAGACTGAAAAGACAAACCCATCCTCCTCTAGGTAACACTGGATAGTCGGATTTTTATGTTTTTGACGCTCATAATTAATTTAGAGCTGTCTCTTTTCTTAGGCCACCAAGAGGCCTGATTTTTGACAAAAAGCTGACTATTGTACTGATTGTGCTGAACATGTGCAGGATGTTGGGTATGAAAACATTGGGAGTAAGAATCTCAATAAGGTTATAGCAGTAGGCAAAAAACTCCATATTTAACAGCTCCATAGCTAGAGAAAAAAGCAATGCCCCCTGCTGTAATCTTTATAATTCTAGGTACTGGCAAAGACCCTGGGCCTTTTGTGGAAAGCGCATAATAGACAAAGTTGACTTAAGTACTAATTACTTTATATGCAAGTAGTAGTACTTTGTAATCAATGTGAAATCTTACTGGCAAGAGAAATAGGGCTAATATGGTTGAACATTCTAGTTTCTAGATTCAAGCTGATATATTCTGGACTGGAGCTTGATTAAGCATCTAGGCAAGGCGTTACAGTAGTCCAACAGTAGAAGTGATAAAAGCATGGACTAGTTACAGTTCCCTGACGTCACTTCAACATGGTGGTGGACGTAGTGAAATGTTTTTAAAAAGATTAGCATGTTTTACGCTTTTTAAGCAGCTTTTCAAGTTTGTGTATGGTATGCTAAAGATTGCTAAATACAATTGGATACTTGAATGATTGGAACGTGACGTCAATCTGTGCAAAATGTTTGATCAAACTGCGTGCCTTCATGCCATACTGGTGCACAATGATACAAAATAAACACTGACTTCATGCACTTCCTCTACACCTCTTGGACGTTTGTGTGTAAAGGGTTAATGTTATTTCATATTCACATAGCTGCACAACAAGCTCTAGCTTTCTCTGCATGTCTATTTTTTTCCAACCTCAAACAATTGTGGTGGCCTGAACACTTTGAGGTGGGAAGTAAGAAGTTCTGTATCGGAAAATACAGGAGTTCCTAGGTTTCATGATCTCAGCATAAATCCTGATTAAAATATTTTTTCTCTCTCCAAGAAAGAGTCTTCAACATGGCAAATCGGGTAAAGTTTTGCATGAATTGGTAGATTTTCGTGTTCTCCTAGTCCAATCTGAGAGTCCTTGCTCTCAAGAAAATGAAATAAGAAGCAGTCTGCCTGGTTTCACAGATGGGGAAGAAATGCCTGTCATTCTGTTTAATCTCTGCGATCCTGCTAGCAGACAGAGACATCAGTCATTAGTAGGGTAGTGCTGGATGGTGAATCCAAATACATCTCTAATTATCAGAGTCCACTTCTCCCTCACACATTCAGGGAAATGCCTGTATTAGAGTTTGTATTGCGATATACACGTGCATTGAATTAGGAAACATTAATTGAGTGTGACATAGCATTTAAGAACATGATATGATTAATTAGTCCTGAAGTGACAGTGAACTTTTGCTTCTATAGTCTTGACCAAGTTGGCTAAAATTAGCATTTGATTGCCTGAAAACTTTGAAGGCCCACAGTTTTAACTTGGCCTATAATTTTAACAATGACTGTCAGGTTGAGGGCAATCAGATCTTTAAGCAAGAGCCCTAGTTGCACTGTAGATGAACTATCAGCTTAAGCCCACTTGACATTAGCTTTAAGGATTTTAGAAACAATAGTTATTTCTATCCAAAGCAATTTTATTAATTAATAATCACTTGAGACAAGGTGAGTTTTGAACAACTACAACAACTTTCATTATGTAACAGCAAAGAAAGTATATATTTATACCTCATTAAATGTATTAAATATATCCCATAACTTATTTACCTTTGGTATACAGTTTTCATTCATTTACATTCATATTTGCTAAGAACATGGAGTTGACCACGGTATTACAGCCAGCCAGCATAATGGCATCATGCACTAACAGGATGTTACTTATAGACAAATGTATGCCATTGCTGATAAACGTGTTTTTAACAAAGTGATTACACACTAATAGACCACCTCCGCCACTGGGAGTCTGTTATAGTAAAACTATTATTGCACCAGCCAAAATACATGCAAAACAGAAACCAGTTTTGTCACATGCTTAAATCAAGTCAAGAAGATTTGCTTGTTACCCCATCTATATACACGTAAAATGGAAACCAACGGTCGTTCCTCTTTCCTATATCCATGATGAAGCTTTTGATGTGCAGTGGAGAGTGATCACTGCAGATCCTCTGGAAGTAAAAAAAACATTTAATTTTCACAAATTAAGAGACAGATTGTTTAATTCTACACCAGTTTGCAAGCCACTCCACCTCTTTTCTGTAATCCAAACTCGTTGTTGTTGCTGATGAAGCCTACCACTGTTGTATCATCAACGGATGATATAATTCTATTTGTGCTTTGCAGCACAGTCATGGGCCAGCAGAGTGAAAGGTAGTGGACTGAGCACACAGCCCTGTGTGGTGCCTGTGCGTCGTGTGATTGAGCTGGAGGTGGTGTTGCCGATCCTGACTGACTGAGGTCTTTTAGGCCCCGTTTACACCTGGTATTAACATGCGTCTCGAGTGATAGGATCACAAGTGGTCAGCTCGGCTGACCTCATTTTGTGACTACTTACATCACTTCCCTTGGAGGGTCAAAGGGCGCCGTGCACATTGACTATGTCAGTCTCTCACTGCATCTGCTAGACAAAATATCCAGCGTTCTTGTACCTGTACAGGCTTTTTCAAATGCTTAGATCAAACAGACAAAGCCAACTGATGCAACTTGTGAACGAATCAGAGAGGAGACGAAGAAGGAATGATGAGGTATTATCCATTTAGGGCGGTCCTTTGATGTTGTCCAGAACACATTGAGACGCATTACCGTTTACACTACAATGCGGCCATATTCGTCCCTGACCACCTCCTTATGTGGTTTGAGTGAACGGATCACAATGTGTCTCCGAGACGCATATGACCCTGTTTACACTTGTACTTGGCGCTGACCACTTGTGATCAGATCACTTGAGATACATGCACCAGGTGTAAACGGGGCCTCTTCCAATTACAGAGGGAGATGTTCAGGCCCAGCAGGCTCTATTTCCCTACTAGTTTTTGTGGGATGATTGTGTTGAATGCTGAACGGAAGACAATGAACAACATTCTCACAATTGTCCTTTTTGTCCTGGTGGGTCAAAGCAGGTGAAGGGCGGTGAATATGGCATCATTTGTAGACCAGTTGGGGTGATAAATGACCTGCAGGGGATTCACATGCTCTAGCTGTCTCTGCGGTGATGGCCGTTATGAGGGACCTTTGATACGCTGAGTTATGTGTGCTAACGTCACAAAAGAATGCTGCTGTTTGATGTCCAAATCAGTGAACATGGAGCACAGAGCGCACACAAAGACAAGTCCCATATCTTCTGTCAACATAAAGGGTGTTCAAACACTGGAGCATTAATTCTTGATTTAACGTACTGACACGTTCGGCCTTGGTAAAGATAAAAAAGCAAACATTGCCTTAGTGAGCTTGCAGTGACGCTGAAGGAGTTGCTGCAGCCTATTTCTGTCGTTCAAAAGATACGCTCCATGGTGCCTAGTTCAACTGACACCATGTCTCACCTAGTAAATGCTAATTTGAGCAGACAAGGCCCTTAAGGTTAAAGCTGCTCTGTTTGTGCATCTCAAGTACTGAATTAAATGGATTCAGAAAATACAACAAAAAAAACCCTCTGGTTGCCACTTTACCAGTCAGTGGAAGAGAGGCAAGAGCTACTGAAGCAGAAAAAGAATGGGGCCAGAATATGATGTCCAGCCATCCAAGTGACAACCTTCTAAGCTCCATATCACACAAGAGTTTTGTTGCATTCTTCTTAGATCCCCAGGCAGGAATTGCTGGAACCTGCAGGTTCTAAAACTCAAAATGGCTTTTAAATAATAAAAGTTTTTCCCAGTTGAAACTTGATTGCAGACCCCCAGTCTAACACTCCTAGGTAATAATAAAAAAAGATTTTGATATATGATATGATATATGATATATGAAATGTAATATAGCAAACTACAAATAGGTTCACATGAGGTATTTAAGGTTTTGCATTTGGAGTGATGTAGTCTCAAAGAAGAACACTTTTACCATGTCTAGTATTGACCAATATAGCCATTGTTCAATTCTAGACCTGATGGACCTCAAGTCTTATGCTACTGTAAATAAAACAGTGCCGAGAGAGTTGAGTATTGACATTCAACAAAAGTATTAGCTTTCTGTTCCAAACATACAGGCAGCGTCATTATAATTCTGCCTTTTATCTGCAAATGAATTTATATGCATTCAGGAAGGAGTTAATGATCCCTAAAGGGCAGTTATAAAAGCGAGATACTTAAACTGTCAGTGGCTGTTGCAGTTGCATTGCAGCAGCCCAGTGGGTCATAAATAGACAATAGGTACCCGTAACTAAAATGTCATCCATAATGATGACACCTCTCACTGCTTAATGACCCACAGGTGAGAGGTCACAATAGCACAAAGAGGGTAAAAAAAGATAAGAGCAAGAGATGTAAAGAGAAAGCTTAGATATGGAGATTTGGAAAAGGCCAGTCTCTGCATTGTGCACTAAATTGCATTAACTAGTAATTAACTGTTTAGAATGATTAATGTCTAAATTTGGCAAGTGTTCATGAACAATATTGTTTAAAAACTACATACCTGTCATTTTAATGCCTCTGTCGCTAACTGTAGAAATCAATTTCCATATTATTTCTGAATGATGAATAAATTAATAAAAAATGAATTTAAAAAAATGCCTTCTAGCTGCATATTGGACTTATATTATGTTTTATAATTAGTCTTCATGTGTGCTCAGATTTCTCAGAATATTTAGAGAGATTATGTGAGCGGTTGACCAGGCAACAGATTTCACACATGCCAGAGTGAGCTGTTAACTTTATAGAGTGTGTGATATTAACCTGTGTGTACTGCAGTGCTAATCCTTCCAATGCAGAACATAACCACATATCCATTAGCATCCCATTTGCTTGCAAATGTCTGTACATACAGTATATGATAAAAGTCATTGGAAAGTTGAAGAATTAATGCAAGACCTGTCATGTTTAAGTAAGTGTAGCTGATTATGATCAATCAAGGCCAAGAGTGTACATCGCATGGAACATTTGTCTCTGACAGTGACTCCATTATCTTTAGTATGCAGAAAGGGAACCGTACCATGTGTTTGCCAAAAGCACTGAAATTGTTTTTTATAGCCATATTCTTTCCCTTATGGTCACCTTTATGTGTTGTGTATGCAATCTGCATTTACCGATCATACTTTCACAACAGCTGCTGCATCTGCTAATTAAGATATTTTAGCTAAATAGGTGTCTACTCAGTTAAACATGTACGTGCAAAGATAATTTAAAGGCAAAGGCTGAACTAGAAACAATGTATAAACACCTTATGCATTTTATGTATGAACAGCTAGGGACAGGCATGTTATTAGCCACTGTTCAAAATGCAACAAGACTAGCAGTGCTAAGCGGTGCATAACTGTCAATCACAGCTGAACCATACTTCAAATATAGCACCAGGTTAGTGCACAACTACCAAATGCAGGCTTTCCTTAATAACTACTTTTAATGGGGAAAAAAACACATCCATCAAAACTCACCACCTGTACCACAGGACAATTATGTTCTGTTTAGACAATTAAAACAGGGGTGTCAGACTCCAGTCCTGGAGGGCCACAGCACTGCAGAGTTTAGCATTCTACCACATTCGTCTTATCAGCTAATTATCAAGACTTTTACGGGCTGATATCTCTCTGATATTTTTAGCTAATGGTACATGGCCCATGTGGTATATGCATGTCAATAGGTTTGAACATAAACAGTTCTGAGACAAACCTTTCTTCCTTATAAGATGCAATTACAGTAATGCAGTTGGATTATATGCAAGTATGCAATTATTATAGTGCAGTTTAAATTAATTGGATGTCTGGAATAAACGTTGCAGACATTCATTGATTAAACAGACACAAACGCATAGGGCTAATCCTAGGTTTAAGAAGCTCCTACAAGCTTATCAAAGCACACAGTGCTTACACTGCATTACCTAATGACAAAGTCTCTATTGTAACTTTAAACTGCTATGGTATGGGTTAAATCAGTGTTACAAAAATGCCCCCATTTGTATTCAGCGCCTGGTACAATAAACATAGGTGACATTTAGTAATTGATGAAGCGCAGCCCAGGCCTGGGGATTTAAATAGGAGGTGATAAATAGTGCAGGGAGAGACTGTCTTTTCTTTACCTCTGATCCTAAATGGGCTGTGCTCCCTTGCAAAACACCATTTCTCTCATTCATTTCACTCCCTATTTTGCTCCTGAACAAAGACAGGAGATCCCTACCCATGCATTAATATTCATGTGTTGTCTTTTTTGATGTAATGTGCTAACCACAAACGCTAAAAGCTGAAGTACTTAGTGGAATTAGATGTTTAGTTCCGCATCTGAGGAGCAGCAGGACAAAGTTAATAATGTTTGCCTTGTTGCAGGGACACTGAGGCAGTATTAAATATGTAGTGGGACGGTTTAGATTTGAAAAGACATTTTGCTGGGCACTGGAGCGCCACATCTTACGCCCAGCCTGTGAGCTATCTGACAGATGACCTTCAGAGCTAATTTGGAATTATGGGCTTAATTACCATGCTATGGACCTTTCGTTGACACTAGCGTTTCCAGAGCCAGGGGGTCACCTTGACAATTGATAGGCCACCAGTGCTTGTGTGTGCTCGAACGAGCGAGCGAGGTAGCGAGAGAGAGAGAGAAAAAAAATTATTCTAATTTGGCACAGGCATGTTTTCAAATGTTTGGGAGCAACCCTTTTAATTATGGTAATAATAATATTTTTTGGCTCATTTGGAAACCCAGACCTATTTTGACAGCCTCCCCTCTGAATACATAGCCCAGAAGGCCTTGAGCTGGTAAGTTAAGTGTAAGCACTAGGCTAGGCCAATCAGATGTTTGTAACGTAATATCTATGTATTGACTTTCACAAACCTCTACTTTGTAAAATGTGCACTCTGTAAAATGCCATTTTAAAATGCAAGAGATGGTGCTTAGCGTAAACTATAATATGTCATTATTAGGCAAGTCTGCTTTTATCCATACCTACAGTTCTATTTTCTTTTATTTGCCCTGTCAGTGAGAAAGGTAAAATATTTTAGAAGGCATGGAGAGTCTACCAAAGAACAATTTTGCATTCTTAGTGAAAGACCTTTTGTCCATTTCTACCCAGCATAACTTACAGAAAAAGATGAGGACTGAAGAAAGAGGAGCTCTTATCCTATAATTGAGAGCAGCAAATAAGAGTACTAATAGCCAGGCTTAATAGGTACCAACACCATTATCAAGTGCATGAACAAAAGAACTGATCAATACTCAATGGTAACGGTGGATTTGATGGGTACATGGGCTTTGGTCATAGCATTTTGTCTGTTTCCTTGAAAGCTTTTGGCACTCTGCAATTCTCATTGGTTATTTGCTATATACTATAACTCAAATCTTTTAAAAAGGACATGTCATTTCACTAAATCTAAACATTCTGTGTAGGTATTGCTCATGATAATCACAACATACAAAGTATGAAACTGCAAAATTATGTGATATGACATTAGGCTGGGGACATCTACAGATGTGATATCGCTGTGTTTCTCTACCACATAAACTTGGATTTTGGATACTGTTGCTTGGTTTAATAACCTACCCATTTGCACTTACATCCTCTGAGTTTCTTTGTTACAGTATTTTTTTTTAAAAGGTAATAAATTCTACAAATAATAATTTTTTTTTAAATGTAAGCGTGTCCCTATATCTGCTGTCAACCCTGTTACACTGGTTAAAAAAAAGAAGCAAAAACTCCCTTATAATGGATCGTTTCATAAGTCAAATGTTTGTTGTCACACCGGTTGCCTGCAACACACCCTCCAACCACCAGAGGTTTGCTCTCCTCAATTCTAGCCAGTTCCCACACTCACTGATTTCACACACCTGTTCTATATCAACCCTCACTATATATAGTATACACACACCACTCTCCCCAGTTACTTTGAGAAGTATTGCCGAGCTTATTGCTATCCACTGCCTAGTTTGTGTACCCAACCTTGACCTGTATTCTGATCATCGTGTTTGTTGGATTTCCCTTTGGACTGTTTGCCTCTATGTATTTCTGGTACGACCCTTGCTACTGCCATTTGAACTTTGGATTCGGATACGACAGACTTGTTTGCTCTATCTTTAATAAATACCGCAAATAGATCCAATGGAAAGTCCCAATCTAAACGCAGACATAAAATTCCCCTCGATATATGAGGACCAGGCTCACGTGTTTGGCAAGGCTAAGACCACCTAACTCCCTCTACATTGCCCATGGGACTGTGCGATTGACCTGTTGCCTGGTGCCAGGTGTCCTCATAGAAGAGCGTACCCCTTTTTGCGACCCAAAACCCAAGCCATGGAAGAGTACGTGAAGGAAGCCCTAGAGTTCCTCACCTCACCCACGGCCACAGGATTTTACTTTGTGGAGAAGAAAGAAGGGGGTCTACGCCCATGCATAGATTATAGGGGGTTAAACGCAGTCACTGTTTCACAATTTCACAAACCATCACTTTAATTTATGGGGCATATTCTAAGCGAGAGCGGGGTACAAATTGATGCGGATAAGGTCAAGGCCGTGGTGGAATGACCAAAACCCCAAACAGTGAAGGAATTACAACATTTCATAGGATTCGATAACATAAACTTATGTTCCTGGCCTGGTTTGCACACCACAATGGGTACATACATCCCTGAGCTCACGACATCCACGGCATCCAGCATATTATCCACCTAGTGAGAAACAAGTTTTGGTGGAGTAACCTAGACTGTGATGCATCAAACTTTGTCAATGCCTGTCAAGTATGTGCTTGTTCAAAAACTCCTAGACACCTTCCCAGCGCTCTACTGGAGCCCCTGCCCATACCATGACATCTATGGTCCCACATCGCTGTTGACTTCATCACTGATCTTTCCGGCTCTAACGGTAAGACCACCATCCTCGTCATTATTGACTGTTTTTTTAAGGCATGTCGCCTGTCTGCCTAAACTACCTAATGCCATAGAAACCGCAGAACACATCTTCAATTACAATTTTTGCCTCGTATCAGATTGCGGCGTACAATTCGCTTCCCATGTATGGAAAAGCCTTCTGCCAACAACTCAACATTAACGTGAGTCTATCTCGCCACCTTCAGTCTAAAGGCCAAATTGAAAGGCTGAATCAAGAGATTGGGAAATTTCTGCGCTCCTACTGCACCCAAAATCAAAACGAATGGAGCCCCTGACTCCCATGGGTGGAATATGCGCAAAATTCCCTGACCTATTCATCCACTGGTCTGACACCCTCCCAATGCGTGCTAGGGTTCCAATGTCTCATTGCTTAAGCCTGTCTCTCCTTCTGTGCAGGAACTGGTGTCTGAGTCTGAACCATCCCCTCCTCTTGACATTGAGGGTAGGGACCTATCTAGTCTGGTCTCTGTTAGACTCACGAGGTCAGGATCGAAGAATGCACTACCTCATTGACTGGGAGGGGTACGGCCCAGAGAAACGTTCATGGGTCGCCATGGACAATATCTTTGATTCTTCCCTCATTACCAACTTTCACCGTGAGCACCCCGCTCCCCAGCCTAGGGGAAGATCTTAGCATCAGAACTGTTTAGAGTAAGGCTGGGGTTGTACTTGCTATTAATTACACGGATGGATCTGCAAGATGGCCGCCGTACGTACTCTGCGTATATTCGGCATGTCAATTGTGCACCTCCCAAAAAATTCACGCAAGGCATGCGTGTGGTGCAAAACCTGCGTAAACAGCGTGGGGGCAGTATAGTGAAGCAATACGCCAATCGGTAGGACGAGAGAAATATACTCTCCGTTTTCTCAACAAGATTGGTTTAATGGCCTGATACACCGTCTATTTTTGTCGTTTTCTTAAGATACACATTATCATAGCCTCCTCAACTCTTGCCATCTTCACTGTTTACCTCAGGAAGGGGTCGAAGAAGATATTCCGGTGTACTGACGATGTTTCGTCTCTGACCTTGCCCAGAGATGTAGTGAGTATGTGATCAATGGCGTCCGCATGCAAGTATAACCCCGGCCTAAGGGGAGTCTGTCACACCGGTTCTCTGCAATACACCCTCCAACCACCAGAGGCCACGCTCTCCTCATTTCTAGCCAGTGCCCACACTCCATAATTTCACACACCTGTTCCACATCAACCTTCACCACACACACACACACTTTGCAAAGTATTACTGATGGCATTACCAAGCCTTGTTCATTGCCATCCATGACCTTGACCTGTTTTCTTATCTCTGTGTTTGTTGGATTTCCCTTTGGACTGTTTGCCTCTATGGATTTCAGGCATGTCCCTTGCTACCGCCATTTGAACCTTGGATTGGGATGCTGTGTCTTGGACTTGTTAGCTCTGATCTGCTGTCTTTAATAAATGCTGCAAATGGATCCTAACAACTCCCCAGTGTCAGCATTGTTAGTTTTAAGGAAGTGACATCACTTGTTTGGAAGGAGCCATTTCCTAGCCTTATTTTTTGTCTAATTTAGAATGTTTTATAATGTGTAACTTCTGGTTACAAACATACAAAATAAACACTGTTACCTGTATTTTGGAGGATATAGAAAGATGCCATACATTTTAAAGAGATCCATGTCTGTTTAATGTAGAATTTGTAAAACATTTTTTTTTGAGAAATATCCTTTTTTGGTCTGGGAAAAAAAAAAACTGTCTCTGAGGGTCACGCCTAACTGTATCAGCCTAGGTATGATGTTTGTTCTTAAATCGATCAAAGGTTTATCATGACATGTCATTCTGTCAGGCAGCAACAAGACAATTAACATTAAACCTCTCAAATTAACATGCAAATCAACGTTGTCTGAGGTGTAGTTTAATTGTTGATTGGATAGGTGAGCGATGAATATGAACTTGTGCTGTACAAAAAGGCAGAAAGAGAGGCTGATGCAGACAGGCAAGACACACATACATGCACACGCAGGGAGTGTAGGATGGAGCAATTTTCTGTGTTTTTTCAGGTCAGCCTGGGAGGAGACAGAAGAGTGAGATGGTCTGCTACAGCAAAGAGCGAGAGGGATGGCCCAGAGAGAGCTCTAAAGTGTTATTTCCATTGTTTTACTATTTTGTACTTTGCTGTTTTTCATCCTTCCTATTCTACTGTAAAATTATGCATCATAAAAACTGTTTTGATGGACAAATTCTGACAAGGCATTTTTGAACTGATTTATTTTTTTAATTATCCAAAAATCCTTACACTCTGCTAATCCAGTTGTCTTGAGGCACAGTGAGAAAGGAGAAAAGGTGATGTGCCTCTTAATAGAAAATGAATACTTATCCTACCTGTGAAATGAGCAGTAATGATCTCTGATATACTTAAGAAAAGACAAGTAACATACTTCAAATTTACTTGTGAATAGAAAATTATTGTAAACAATATTGTAACATCATTATTGTAATGGCTTAATTATTAAACTAATGGTTTCTATATTAACCCTGACACTCTAACCATGTTACCCTTAAGTTAACCCCATTATTAAAATATATTTTGCTAATAAATTAATATAACAAATTTCACAATCTGATTGTTAGATTTTACAATTAATGGAATTGGAGACCAATTATGTACTCTTTAACAATGCTATTATTAAAAATAATTCTCAATCATTTTAAAAAGAAAACAGTTTAAGGTGCTCAACTGATAACTTTATAAAAGTCCATATTATTAAATAGCTAGGGATTGTCCACATAAAAATTAAAGTGTGAATGCACTCAATACACATTTGAAATAGATTTTAAATCTGATCGCTCAAACCACTTCAGGAGATGGTCTGAGATGCATTTTAGCCATGTTATACAAGTGTTAATGCATCAGTCTCTCCAAGTCACATTTGACAAACAAAAACCCTCCCAATAGGTGACGCACGTGCAAGATTAAAAACCTGCACAAAAATTCAAGAGCCAGGACAGTAAAATAGTGCCCATCATGCCTGTCTGGGGTTTAGGCGTTTAGCCGCCTTGATATACTCAAGGTTTTTATGGTCAGTGTAAACCACAAAGTGGTGTTTCCGCTCCCTCAAGCCAGTGCCTCCATTCCTATAACGCCATCTTGATGGTCAGCAGTTTGCAGTCCCCAATGTCGTAGTTGGTTTCTGCTGGGGATAGTTTGCAGGAAACTAACAAAATGGCCAGTTTGAGACACCGTTTCAAAATGGGGCCGAAGGATCTGGATGTTTTAGGATAGGGGCTGTAGTGAATGCCTGTTTTAATGTCTGGAATGCTTTTTCTGCCTGGGGTGTCCAGTCCAGCCCAGGAGCAACGTGACTGGGGCCGCAATCATGCTGAACCCTCTTATGAATCGTCAATAGAAGTTTGTAAACCCTAGGAATTTGGAAATGTCCTTTATGCTCTAAGAAGTTGGCCATGTGGTGACTGCCTTTACCTTCTCATCCATGATTATACCATCCTTGCTAATAATGTACCCTAAGAAGGCCACTTTCCGGACATGGAATTCACATTTCTGAGTCCAGAAGACATGATGAGATACTAGAAGTGGCCAGAGGTGGTGCTAAAGGCCATTTTCCACTCGTCGGGTTGTGCGTTTGCAGCCATGGTAATCCTAACACAATGGGGGTATTTGGGAGATGACGTGATGAAAAAGGGCAGCTTTTCGGTGTGCAGGGCACTGGTTTCCAAATGAACAGGTTGGGTGCGGTGAGTAGTCACTCCTTTTCCTACTGGCTGTCCATCTAATGCTTGGACATACAAAGGGGTGACCAGTTTCCTGTTCCAGGCATTTTTTTCAGCCAGGTCCTGGTGAATGAAGTTTAAGTGATAAAGTGGGTGTCTGGATGTTTTAAGATCACTTTGATTTGTAAACGGTACAGCGGAGATATTGAGGGGAGAAACTCACTGCTGCGTTGCATGGGCCGGTGTGTTCCCTCCTGCTTTCAGGTTGGCCGGGGTTTCGAACGGGTCGGACAGGGAAATGAGCAATGGCATGAAATGAGTCTCCACAGTAAAAGCAGAGGTGGAGGTTCCGACGGCGTACACGTTCTCCCTCCCTAATGCGTGCATTGCTGATTTGCATGGGCTCCATAACTGGCTCTTCATCTGGCATCACAGCTGCAAAGTTTGGCCATTCTCCCTTGACTCTCCCCTTGAGGAGTTGGTCCAGACGAATGGCTATATTGATTAGCGCATCCAATGAGGAATGGCTGTCCCGACATGCGAGCTTGGTTAGTACTTCTGCGTTGAGTCCCTGTCGAAACGCGATGATGAGCGCTTTCTCATTCCACTTGCTCCCCGCTGCCAGAGTGCAGAACTCAAGGGTGTATGTTGCCACTGAATGCGAGCCTTGTCTCAGCGTAATCAATTGTTCTCCCACTGATTTTCCGTCAGCAGGATGATCAAACACGTTGTGGAAGAGCGCCACAAAACTGGCGTAATTGCGGGTCTCCTCTCCCTTGTTGTTCCAAACTGCGGTGACCCATTGGAGAGCTTTTCCCGTGAGCAGCGCAATGAGCTGAGTGATGCGGGAGCGGTCTGTGGGAACATCTTGTGATTCGAAATACAAAGAGCACTGGAGTAGAAACCCTTGGTACTTAACTGGGTCGCCGTCATATTTTTCAGGCTGAGTGGTGCTTTCGGCACTGCAGATAACAAAGTGTCTGCTAGCTGGTCTAGCGTGGTGTTAATGGAAGCAAGCTGTTGCTGTTGCCCTTCCACAACTTCTCTCTGTACGGATAGCGCTTGTCTGATCTCAGAGACACCCGCTGCATCCATGTTTTGGCGAAGTCTTCTGTCGCTAAGCACGCAGGTTTGGATGCAAGTGCAGGGTTTATTAGACTTGTAACAGGCAGACAGATCAAAAGGGTTACAAGCAGATCAGAATCATGTCATAGGCAATGGTCAGGTGATTGGCAAACAGGATAGCAAAGGCAAAATCGTTAGTCGCGTAATCAAAACAGGTCATGAACATAAATTGTTATATAGTAAATGCTCAGAATGTAAATGTCTCTGTAAACAGGTGCAAGACTTTGCAATGATGGTAATGAACTTCCGGGTTATATAGGGTGTGTGGTAATAAGGGACAGATGTGTGTGATCAAAAGCCAGGTGATTCGGAATGCGGAAGTAAGTCAGGTGGTGTCAGGTGATGCAGGGGAATTCTGGGAAATGGAGTCCGTCTTTCTGATCGGGGATGTTACATTTCTGATGTAAGTATCATCAGAAATGGCTCTAATGTCCTTTCTTTGGAGGGTCCTAACACTCCTACTCATTTTAACATACAGAATTTCGGAATCAATTCAAATTGGTTGCAAGGCCATATCTATAACCACATGACTGTATATTCAGTAAAACATGAAAAGGTTAATCAATGGTACTGCGTTAGAAATGAAAATTCATTCAGAGCCTTGAATTTCTTTTGAGTCTCATAACAGAAATACAGTAAATATCAATCAAAGCAAAGGAAACAAATACAATTATCTCATCTCAATATTCTTAATATGCCTGTTTGTGATATTCATTTCCTATTTGAGTGGTACATTTAGATAAAATTTGAGATATTTTATGCTTCATAAATTGCTCTTTGCCAGGATTTTGACAGGGAATATTAATTAATGTAAATATCAAAATTCAATGTGCTAATAATGGTTTGTGGTTTGTACCTTATCAGCTCTCCCGGCCCGCCATTCTCACAGCAAACACTGAGTCAGAGGGAAACAAGGAATATCTCAGCTGTAATTAAATAACCAGTGCTAATCTTCTTGGTAGGGGCTATGAATAGCTCTGCTTGGAAACTGTGGATCACTTTTTGCTGTTCCCTCAATGCTGAGGAAGAGATAATCATGGTGGCAGCATCATTACTGCAATAATGGAAAATCTGTAGGCTTAACCTTGCTGAGACACTGTCCTGAGTAACATTTTATACTGTGCTACCTAGCAGCTAACTAAGGTCATTATATATACACCTTATGCCAAAGATTTTTTTTTTTTTTTTTTTTTTTTAACTGCTCTATCTGTATTTAAATCTTAATACTGGCTGCAATGTTGTAAACAACTCCATCTTTCAGCTTGTAATCAATGCAAAAAATAACCTGTAGAAAAACCAAACTCCTCTATGTCAACAAGATTCTTAGTTCATGCCTTATCTCCCCATAAACGTGCATTTAAAATAAAAATTACACATACACCCAATGTAATGTTATCCAGTTTATGTGTCTCGTGGGTGTGTTGGCAATGAGAAGCCTGAGGAACAGAGACGCTCCCTTAAGATAAACACATGGCACAGTGAGATAATGAGGAGCCATTTGGAACAGCCCTAATTTGCCATGCTACATGGGAAAGTCACTGCTGCCTGAAATTAAATGTGTTCTAATTTAGATTACCCCAGACTTTTACAGTGCACGCTGTTATTAATAATACAAGCTGTTAATACAAGCATGTACAGTGTGGAGCCACAGAAATCTACTGGTCCATGTAAGCTAGTTATTATCCTTTAATGTTTTACAAATCATCTGACATCATTTTCTAAAAGAAAATTAAACATGGAAAGCAGTCTGTATTGTAAAACTTCCTGAGGATATCCATGTGTGTGTTTAGTTCATTAAATGTCACCATATTTTATTCATGTGTTGTGAGAATGTGAAGTGACCGAGTACTCTAATTAGCTCTGTTACAATTTTAATGGGCTTGGCAGATCTGGTCTCAGAGACCCGTAGCCTTATTATTGCACAGCTGCTGAAGCAAAAGCACCTCCAAACCAGTTCTCTCAAGACAAGTGTTAAGGTTCTACTAAACGCAGTCAAAAATAATCAGGTAATTGAAGTCTCAGCTATATACTGGGCAGGCCGTTCCAATCCAGATAGCACTGCCTGTAGGTACTAAAAAGGTAGCTGTGTCAATTGCCTTGTGTTTGCTTTTTTAAAAATTCCAGCAACGCTGTGGCACCTGATACACTCCAGCGCCACACAAACTACCATGTCAGTGTCACTGCTGTGCTAAGAATGGTCCACCACCCAAATAATATCTGGTCAACAATGGTCCTATGGTGGTCCCTTTTCAAATTGTGCACAGCAACAGATGGGCCCCAGCCAGTAATTGTATATCTACAAAGTGTAGGTGCATAATCGTATATATTAATACATATATAGGAACGTTGGAGAGAAGCTTAGCTTAATGTTGTGGCCTCCTTAGATTGATTGTACACACACATGGCTCACAACAGACGCTCTGTGTCCATGCATGACTAAGCTGCCTAGGCACATTCACCTACACATCTGATCATGCTGACTATATTGACATCATTCATTATACATTCACAAAGGAATCTCAGCTTCTGTGGGCCTACTGCTCATACAGTGAAATCAGCTCCATTTCTAGCCAGCAATAAGAACTACTGCCATATCACAGGAAAAATGTAAAGCCTACTGTGGATAAACACCAAATAAAACGTTCTGACATCATGTGACAAATGCTTATTTAATATTATGTGTTACATTGTATTAAGGCTGTAGAACACAATACAATTAACCTGCAATATGATGCAGGCTGTACAAAAAGCAGCAGTAAAATTTCTTGGCATGATATACAACAACAGCCACTGAAAAACCAGGATGAAATCATGGCTCACCAATTGACTTCCCTAAAAACGTGCTGTGGGAGGGAGACAGACTTAACATATCTAAAATGTGTTTTGCATGTACATACATTTGCACATACATTTGTCTGTATATATTAAGGATGTCTTACATATTATAGATAATCTATATTATTGTAGTTTAATACTGCTATACCCACACCTAATACTAACCCTAACTTTAACCTCAAAATGAAAATATTTTGGCTATTTTCATTTTCCAAGTTATAACTGAAATTTGTGTACTAATGCCCTCTTCTTCATGGGAAACAGCGAACTGACCCACAGCATCAGAATTTCGACATTTTCCTATAATCACATGGACAATAATGACGCTAAGCATACAAAGAAAAGCTATGACAACCCCTAAACAAGAAGTTATTAGTTACCATACATTTAGGTTATTGCGACTCCTTTACTTGTCTCCCATAAAATTATTTATTTGCCACACTGGTATCCACCCCCTGACACTCCCAAATCAAACGCACAGCATCCAGCATTTCAATTGTGACTTCACTTCCTGCCTTTCATGGCCATTTCCTCTAGGAAGCATCTGGTGCTCACTTACAAAAAAGTCCATCACTGCGACAGAGTAGTACAGCTGCTTTAATCTCAAGAGACGCGTTTTACAAACCTACCGAAGTCAATCAACACTCATTTGAAACTGTTGGTGTTGAGTGTGAGATGTAATCTGAACTTTACTGCTACTGTGGAGAGAATTCCCTAGTGTAATGAATCATGTTTCCACCTTTGTTTTCCACTTAATGCATCCTGTTACAAATATGTTGTTAGAGGACTGGACTTGCTGAGAGCTTTTGTTTTCCAAAATATGCATACTTGCCCCTTTAGATGTCTTCAGACCTTTTAAAGCATGTCTTTATGTAGCTGTGAAGCTGTACCATGTGAGACTCAAGAATTCAAAATGGTTTTGGGTGTTAATTGCTGAAGTCAAGTCTTATCTGACCTCTGGCAGTGCACACTACGCTCTCCTTGCTATTCTCTCTCTGTTTTTCGTTTCATCTATCATTCTTCTGTGGGAGTGTGTCTGTGGGAGCAGGTTGTGAAAGCTTTGGTTATGCGAGCAACTAATTTCTTTTAGATTTGCTATTGTTTTGCTTTCGCACCACCACCGCCCTAGAGGAAGCAGAGTGCCGTATCAAGACCGAGCACATTTCCTGTGCTTGTTATCTTGGTAGGACCTCACAGAGTGGCTAAGAAAGTAGATAGTGGGTCAGTCAGTGATTCAGTGAGAACTGGGACATTGAAAGAGAATCACTGCTGATGAACACGAGGCAGAAGAGAAAAACATGGACTACCAGACTGGATTGTGTTTTTTCAACTTTCTGATCATTGTCTTCAGCATCCCTGATTCTACTCAGTTCTACTCCGTAAACTTGGACAAACGTTCATTTGAAGAAGCACAGATATTCTGTAAGTCTGATGGTTTTTTGACTAACATGCCCAACCATGAAGAAACTTTAAAGATTGTGAAAGTCATTGAGGGCAAGCAGGACAAAAACTCTACTTCCTTTTGGATTGGCCTGAAGAAAGACAAGACACATTGTGTTCAGAAGAATATTACACTCAAGGGTTTTTACTGGACTGTAGATAATAGCACTGAATTTGAGCTTAATAAATGGAAAAAAGAACCAAGCCCTACTTGCACAAGCGCACTTTGTGGATTACTCTCTGTGGAGTATAGAGGCTCGACATTAGCCAGCTGGGGATTAGCTGCTAGCAGCTGCAAGCAGCAATTTCCCTTTATTTGCAAACATAAAGGACCAAGTGAGAACATGCCATGCTCCCCACCGCAAATATTTGGGAGTCATGATATCATGCAAAAAATGAATGATCCATACACGCTTCAGGTTATTTGTATTGGCAAGGACACTTTCACACTGACTTGTTCAAGGAGTACCGGCGAATGGAAGCTGGTAGGTGTAAAAACAGGGAGAGACATACAAGGACTTTGTCTTGAATGTCAAAAGGGCTACAAAAAAGGTGTGGATGGAAACTGTATAGATGTAAATGAATGTGAACAATCCAATATATGTAAATTCATTTGCTTTAATACACCAGGCTCATATGCCTGTATGTGTGTTGATGATTTGAACAATTTTCAGAATGAAGACTCAGAAATATGCAAGAAAGCAAAAACAGTATCCCTTTTCAACTCAACCGCTGATGCCACAAACAAGGTCCAGGATAAACCGACCTCCTCTTCACTGGACAGGAAACCTCCTCCTTCATCTCAACCAGCCAGTGACAGTACAACTGAAACTGGGGTTCACACTGAGAAAAGCCCTGGAGACCTGTCAAACATCCTCATCCCTGTGATTATAGCTTTGCTGATTTTTGTGGTGCTGGTCGTGATCACTGTGGCCATTGTGAAACACTGCCTCATGAGACATGCTAAGAAACGGGCAAAGGAAAGGGCGGCGACCTTGAAAGAATCAATGGCTCTCAATGCATCAGACTCTATGGAAAAAATGAATGAAAAATAGGCTAAGTGAGCGTCTTGGTTGAAATGTATAATTCAACCACAGACATGAAGTATTCTAAAAGAACTCAGTGACAACATTAAGTGGACATGAATGGCATTGAATGTATATAAGCTTACCATTTCTGTATAATGCTTGCTTTTTGAATTGTACTCATGCTGTCATGCTGTTTTGGCTTTATTTCAGGCAGACTTAAGTTTGTACAGATTTTGTATCAGAGATGTAATTTGAGAGAGAGATTTGTGTCACCTATCTCAAAATTAATGTGTTTGTATTAAAGTTCTCAGGTCTTGCAATGGACTGTAACGTGATTAAAACATGCAATTGGCAGTATATCAGCTTTTATAGAATGTGATAAGATTAAAAAGTAGAGATAGAGATAGGATTTTATGTCAAGTAGATACATGTATCATATCATGTTCTTATATCAAAAGAAACAATAACAAGTGATCATGTATAAGCAGAACACAATAATTGGTATGGGACATCATTTCAATTTAACTGTTTTTGCTTAATGGAGTAATTCAGTCAAAAATGAAATATACACTATTTTTCCCTTACATGATTAATCAGCTAAGACATGTTTGATGTCTAAAGCTTTGCACTGAAGCTGCAAGGCTAATGTATTTAACAAGTAAAAATGTGTTTGTCACCAAAAAAAGATACTTGTTAGTCACAAAACTAAAGCAGCAAACACTGGACACTAAACATGTTTTGGCTAATGGACCACATTTGGGGTAAAGGGAAAATTTTGTAAATATTTATTTAATTCAAACAAAGTAAAGAAACGCATACCTTGGTATTTAAACTTAAGGGAGGTAAGCCACAAATAAGCCGATTGATAAGGTGTGGCAGGTTAAGGAAGACACTCATTTTTCTGCATGTATTTCCTTTAATGCTCAGCGGGCAAAAAAATTAACAACACAGTACTAAACAGAACAGGTCAAATCACAGGCTACAGCACTATTTTGACTTTTTCTTTGTATAGTTTGCCTGCACTCCCACAAATTGCATTAAAGATGTAGGAGGCAAAAAAAAAAAAAAAACCCTGAATGTCATATAAGCCTTCATATTGTCACATCCTGGATGTTTAATTAGTTTGTTGATGACATTTTCAGAAAGTGAAAATAGATACTCTGAAACTTATAAAAAGCTCCGTTAGAAAAAAGTGGGTTAGAAAAAAAATGTTGGTCGGGCCATTCTTAAATAACTGCAACATATTTATGATAATTCAATATTAGTGTTTTAATATAAATCCTCTGCATATTTGTTTTAGTCAAAATTTGGAGAATCGCTCTTGTTTCACACAGCACTCACAGAAAATCAGGCTGAACTCTAGGCTGGGTAATCATCCAATACAATCACAGTGCTTCAGTATAGCAAATCAAATCATCCTAACAAGACTTCAAGCGGTTCTACAGGAATACGCCTATTGTAACCTATTTGACAAAATTCAGAGTGGATACATATGTGGGTGTGATTGTGCCAGACAGTGCCACATAGGCTAACCATTGATCTCTGCACACACACATTAGATAGATAGATAGATAGATAGATAGATAGATAGATAAATAAACCAACCAACCAATAAATAAATAAATAAATAAATAAACCAACCAACCAACAAATAAATAAATAAATAAACAAACCAATAAATACATAAGCAAATAAATAAATAAACAAACAAACAAATAGGTAGATCAATCAATCAATAAATAAACCAATTAACCATCCAAGGACATGTGCTGTGTCTTATTTGTTATAGTCACCAAAGGGCGGCCCCAGTGCAGCCTACTACAGTGTTGTAGTCCTGGACGTGCACGTGCCGTTCCTGTACGCGCTGTCCGACTCCATGTTGTCCGGCTGAAACTCGTCCACACTGTATCCGCGACTTTTCACTGCTGTGGCGTAGTAATCGATGGGCTCCTCGGCGGCACTGTCCATCCACCGGAGGCATAAAATCCTCTGGAAGGAGCGTTTGAAATTGTCTGACAGAAAGCCGTAGAGGATGGGATTGGCGCAACTGTTGGCATAGCCCAGAATCACGGCCAGCTGACTGAGCGTGGCGTCGTTCTGCTCCTCGAACACGTTAACGAGCTGCACGACGTGAAATGGCATCCAGCAGATCACGAAAACGGTCACCACCATCATGACCATGAGCGTGATCTTCCTCTCGGACGTTTTGCGCTGCTGCCATCCCGCTTTCAGTGCCACTACTCTTAGCTTCACTATGATCAGGACGTAGCACATGCATATGGCAAGCACCGGGAAAAGGAAGCCCATGAGAAAGGCGTAAATCACGAAGACGGCCATCCACCGACGCTGCGGCTCGGGCATCTGCATGTTACAGGCGACCGAGCCGTCCGAGTTCGGTGTGGAAGTGGAAAATATGATGATGGGCAAAATGACCAGGATCGAGAACATCCACACGCCCAAGTTGACCATCTTCGCAATTGTAGGTCTCCTATACCGGGCCGCTTTGATGGGGTGCACCACGGCGATGTATCGGTCGATACTCAGGACAGTTAAGCAGTAGATGCTGGTGAACATATTGATGGCGTCCACGCTTAAAACCAGACGGCACAAGAACGAGCCGAATGGCCAGTGGCGAAGCAGCGAAGATGTGACCAAGAAAGGCACGCTGAGCATGAGCAGCTCGTCCGCGATCGCCAAGTTCAAAATGTAAATGTTTGTGGCGGTTTTCATCTTGGCATACCTGAAAATGACATAAATGACCATGGAGTTGCCACAGAGTCCGACCAGGCACACCACCGAGTAGATGAAGGATATGAGGATCGCGCCGCCGTGAGCTTCGCCGTGCGTGTCGTTGACAGATGAATTAAAGAACAAGTCGTCTTCCAGGTGCGGGAACGTGCTGTTGACCAGCATCCTGACATTGATTATAGTCTCCACGTCCGGATGACAGAGCAGTGTGTGTGTGTGTGTGTGTGTGTGCACGTGTGTGTGTGACCTCAGCGGGTCTCCGATGGTGTTGTTTTTAAGTGCAGAAGGCGCATCTTTTCTGTTGTGCGCACTCGCCGCAGCGCGCGCACCTGCACCGTCGCCGTGCAGCGTTCCTCTACCCTCGCGCCGGGCTCAGGCACGCGACGTCACACGCTGCAAAATGACGTTGCGTTGGAAAACAACTCTCTCAAAACGATGCATTACTTCAGACGTCACACGATGACAACTTTCCCCCCCTCTCTCTCTATAATGAATGTCACTTAAAGTAGCGGCTTACCTGTTGTGTAACGCGTGCATCACAAGCTGCACAGCTCACGCACTTCCTACGACGGGCCGTCCAGCTGTGAGAACCAATCGATTCGCTAATGTTGGTTCAACATCCTCAAGCTATGCTATATTGTATTTAACTTTGTCTTTTGTGTGCAACAAGATCTTTTTTAAATCCCAACGATATAAACTGCCTGCATTCATATCTGTGTTATATGCAGGCCTAATATATTAAGATGAGTGCGAACATGTATATTCTTTCTGAAAATAAGTCACCATGATGTGAGGGACAGTGTCCCACAGTGTCTCTGCAAAACGCAAACAGCATTCTGAAACACAAGGACCTATTTATTTCAACTTGATAATGTAATGTGAAGCCTAGTATTTTGGCTCCACTTTGGATGCCTTGTGTGATCCTTGCTGTATGCCAGCTGAAGTAGTTTTTCAAACTGAAGTTGCATTTGAAACCTATGCTGATTTCTGGCCCCATCTAGTGTTGGAGTACATACCAGAAAAGGTGTTTTGCCGCACTCAGATGCTCAGGAAACAGATGGATGAACCATAAAGTAGGCTTCGAAAATACAGATAGGTCCAGGTGGTTTTAGCACAGTGTGGATCCTCAACTCAAATGTATTCTAATGTGTCATTGGAAATGTTTGTGCTGTTGTCACAATAAATAATACTCGATTTATAATGTTAAAACACTTTAATTGGTTAGGAAAACATTTCTCAAACCAGTTTGTCAGATATCTATTAACAATGCCAATAAAAGTCATATACAACAATACAGATTAAATTGAAATGACTGCAGTAGTGTTTAAATCTGCCCTTAAAATAAATTACAATGTCTTTAAATTATGGTAAAGGTAGATGACTGTTACAGCAAAGAGAAGTTTTGAATACAGTAGTTACGCTCTAATCATACAGTTATAGTAAACTAAGTACATAAATGGAATCAAAAAACAAAACAAAACAGTGTAATCTGTTGCTAAAGGGAAGTATTCACCTGTACAAATCTGGTTGAGGATGCTACATTGTGTTCTGGAGATTATTTGTATACCTTTTGTATACCTTTGCACACCTTTTACTTAAAGTTTACCAGACTTTTACACTATTCATATACATCAGCATAGTTGCACAATCAATTTTGCTCCTGGGATCAAAAAAGTGTTATCTTATCTTATCTTATAAAATACTATCCCTCCCAGGTATTATGCGTATAATCTACATATGAATCATTACTATTATTGTTATAACTGAAAAATGAGCCTTAATTTATATCACTGCCTTGTTATTCTCTACACAGATGTTTATGAACTAAAATATATCACATAACCACTGATAAAAATGTCTAAATAGAGAGAGAGAGAGAGAGAGAGGAGCAGTTCATTCCTCGGTGCTGGGCGAGAAGCGGCCGTTTACATGTTGTATTGGGAATCATGTTAAAGCCGAGACGCGACTCGTGCCGGGATTAAACGCGGTGTCGGTGTGTCGGGATCACGGAAGGCGGAAGACGGAAGGCGGATCACGGAAGGTGAGAGCCGTCGCGTGTATCGAGTGTATCGAGTGTATCGAGTGTTTTGAGTTAATTGTTTAATCAACAAATGCTTAAAGTGACGAGTAACCGCGCGCGCTACCGGTTAGCTCAAGCTAGCCCACGGGGCTAAGTTCACAGTGTGTGGTCATCACCGAGCGGCTGTCTGTTGGACATGTGTGCACTCTTCAGGCTGTACAAGTCTTTATTTCACTCCCAGTGTTGCACACTTTATCCGGAGAGTGAACCGGGGAGTGAATCAGGGAGTGAACCGGGGAGTGAACCGGGGAGTGAATCAGGGAGCCGATCAGGGAGCCGTTTGGGATTCGGCTCGTGCTCACCTCTTCTGGAAGTGCGCTCGAGTTCTGCGTTCGCTTCCGTGTGTGCGCGTGTGCGCGGTGCTCAACTTTCGTCCTTAACACATCTACAAACGTACAGAACTTTTACACATTTCAGACCCAATCGACGATTTTCTCATTAAAGAAATCGTCAGCGTATAAACCGTGGGGCTTTCCTGGTCACTTGGTGCGCATGCGCACGAACATAACCCGAGTATGCCGGAGCCCGAGTTTGTCATTTCTCCCCTCACCTGCCTTGTGTCCGAAATGGTGCCCTCCTCCCTATTCCCTAGTCCCTAGTCCCTAGTCCCTAGTCCCTAGTCCCTAGTCCCTATTCCCTAGTCCCTAGTCCCTATTCCCTAGTCCCTAGTCCCTAGTCCCTAGTCCCTATTCCCTAGTCCCTATTCCCTAGTCCCTAGTCCCTAGTCCCTAGTCCCTATTCCCTAGTCCCTATTCCCTAGTCCCTATTCCCTATTCCTTACACACACACACACACACACACACACCAGAATGCATTATGGCTATTCTGTACCTGCTATGGTACACTATTGGTACTCGAACCTTGTACAGTCTGTTAAGGGATGTAGCACGAGTGCACTTTTATATACTCGAGTCAAGTGGGCTTTTATTGCCGTTCCTCCATATGCCTCGTGCACATTGGACTGTCGTTTCTACAGGACCGTGGTGCAGCACTACAGCAGCACGCTATGCAGGACTACATAAAGTGCAAATGCACGACAGTGAGGACGAGTGCAATGACTCCACTATGCAAACTAGTGCACTACATAGTGAATAGGGTGCAGAGCTTTGCACTCTGAGCATCTGTTAGGGCGTTCATCCCGCATTTCCCTTTGGGGATCAATAAAGTGAGTCTATCTACACTTTAGAACAGTTGAAAACAGAAGGCTGTAGTAAGACTCACTTGGATTTGCTCGGACCCCGTGTACACGTGCAACAAGTCATACAGAAAATGACGCTTGCTACTTTTACACACGGACCACCAACTTTCAGTTGTATTCCTCAAAAGGCTTCCGTCTGGAAGAACGAGAATGGGCTTTGAGGACATGCACATCTCTAATTATGTATCTAATAATAACCCGTGCATTGCATGGCAAACATAGCCAACAGCATGCTGCTCATTTCGTGTGCTCGCGCTTTTGTGTTTGGCTGACGATGTGTATTCATACTCCGGTATGAATGATGGCAGAATTAATACTGTGTTCATGATTTCGGTTAGCGCATGTGACCAAATGCATCTTTTTGGTGGTTATAGAACAAGTTGGGTTTGTGCGTGTCTGTGGTTATGTGACGTCGGATGTCCTTATATCGGTTGATCAAACTATGGCGTGCAGGAAATATCCTGGAAAAAACTGACAATGGGTCTCTCATGAGGCTGTCTGACCGCACGTAAACGTTTTTTTACTTTGGAAGCTTCCCCTTTGATAATGTAATAAAGATAATAGATTCAATCTGAATCATTTTGAGTCGTCCACTTGGATTTGTTCAAGTCGTGAAGACATGCACAATTTGTAAATGTATTCCTCGGTCAGAGCGAGAGTCTATATATCCGACATGTTTCCAAACTGAATTATGGGACTGCGTTTCCCAAAACAAACAGCGCAATGCTGCGCCAACTTTGTCCAAAATAAGGAACCTTACAAGCGACTGTTTTTATTCCGCCTTCCAAACGGGACGGGCTTGATCTCGGAAGCACAAACGCGACCAAAAATGCTGCACTACCTGCGCAGCTTCCTCTCAAATCGAACGCTGAGGGATATATTAATATTTCTGATTATTGGCACACGCTCCTCCTTGAAGAGTGAGGGGACATTTACAGTGCAGAGAAGAATGGTGGCAATCTTCATCGCACTTGGAGGAACCGACATTACGAGGAGACAATGTCGGTTTGTGAGGATTTGAATGCTGTAGTTCATCTGAATAACTGCTTCCAGGTGCTTGGCTGTGTTCGAGTTGTCAGCAGTCTTCGTTACAGTAGCTGGTCGGTGTGGAATTTCTGGCATGTTGGACTTTTCTCAAACTGTTACGTGCAAAGAGACCCAGAGTTTCTCGCCGTTCTGGCTTTCGGTTTACACACGTGCAGCGTTGTTTGTTGTTTTGCTGGATCGTAGTGCCTGTTGGACAAGCGTCTGCGAATTGTCAGGGCTTCTTGTTGAATCTGTGTGTTGTCTTTCCACGGTTAGTCAGGCTCAGCCTGCGCTCAGTCTTGGTGTCGGCGTCTAGCCTGCATTTCAATACTGTTTTTAACGTGCCCTTGTAGACTTCCCCTCATGACTTGGGAAGTGCGTAAGACCTATACCACGCAAGGAGAGAAGGGGTTCAGCGGGAAGCGGGCTTTTCAGGCTGAATGCACTCGCCCTTGACGGGAAGAACAACGCCGTTGAACAGATATCTGTGTCGATTTGAATGGTACGTTTCCTTTGAGCACCGGACATACAAAAGACTACAGGGATGCTGACTCGATACATCAGACCTTCACAGGTCAACTAAGTGACAAACTTCAGTAATGAAGTATCGTAACGGCCGTTAATATGGCGACGGGGATTCCCCCAGGGAGAAACGGTGAGGGGAAGTGGACGAGGGCGTGTTTAAAAACAGCACTGGACTTGTACTCGGTTGAAGACTTGTCAGTTGACCGTGTTGTCAGTCGCATGCATGATTCATGCATTTTAATGACTATATAAGGATATCAGAATGACTCATAATGACCAATAAAGCAATAAAATTCAATAAGGGTCTTTAAAAAAAATTTTTTTAAAGTGTGCCCGTGTACTTACCGTTTATTGGACGTTATGAGTCATTCTGATATCCTTATATAGTCATTAAAATGCATGAATCATG
>JAOUQW010000034.1:25729545-25740073 GCA_028565825.1 Olivaichthys viedmensis | reverse complement strand
AGAAGGGTTTATGTAAGGAGACGAACAGAAGAGAGATTGATACCACAGTGGATCAAAACAACAGTGAAACATGCTGCCTGGATTTTTAACGTGCTCTCAGACTTTTGGACCCCACTGTATATACTGTATATTAAAAAAATAAATAAATGCATATCAAATAAAAATCGATGAGCAGTAAAAGCTAATCGGAGTGTTTCTCTTTGGTTGATGGACAGGGTGCCCTGATTGGTGAGCGTTAGAGACTTGAACGTGCGCTTGCTACATCATTTATTCCAAAAGATTTGGTTTCCATCACCTTTTATTGCATACTTACTGTTACGCCGACTTTTTCCATCTAAACCAAGCACAAAAAAGTGCTATTTAGCCATTTTCTTTTGATATTCTGGTTTCCGTTCAGATTTTCTTCTGCACAAATGTAAAAATTCACATATAAAACCAGTTGGATGGAAACCCAACGCTCTCCAAAAAAGCCAGCGATGCCAGACACCGGGGTGATGTGTGGTCATTGAGAAATCTCTGGAACGTTCTCCCCCATTTATAGTGGTTCATTTAGTTTGGCATTTCCCCCCCTCAACATTTGTACATCCAACATCAGAATTGTTTGTATCGGAGCCTTTGAGACAGATCTGTATCAAGTGCTCTGGTTCATGTTTGGGAGAGAATGTTGAGTCTGTCTGCTCTGGGCTTTACTGTGTCGTAGCCTAGAATTGGGTTAACACAGCAAATCACCGAAGCCCCCCCGTCTGTCTGGGTTGGGACAGAAGAAATGGAGAACTCGCTGCATTACACCATAACAGTTAATGACTTTTTAATGCCTTCCATTGTCACGGCTGCAGGCTTCGTCAGCGCCAACGGAGCCTCACTACAAGTGCGCACTGTACACACAGCCGGTCGGGAGTCGGCCTGCTCGCAGTCAATATTTGCCTTTGTGAGTTTCAGCCTTCTGGCATGGGAACAAACGACAAATGGATGAGTGGGTACCAGAGAGCGAAGGAGGAAGAGTGCAAAAGAGAGAAGCAGGGGGAGGGCGATCCTGTTTCGCTTTCACTACAGTTGAATTGAATGGAGTCTTTTTTTTTTCTCTTTTTTTTCCTAGCATATATCTTTCAAATGAGAGACGAGCTCTTTTTACACTACCTTATAACATTACTGTAATATTATTTTATAGTCAGAATGTGAGCCAGGCCAAGTCGATCTCCTGGCACTGTCAAGGTAATGTGGTGCGTTTATGGACATTATTCAGACCAAAAATGAAACTTGAATGCTAAATGCATTACCGGCCCTTTTTAAAAAACTTTTAAAAACTTTCCCAGAACGTTTTCATGGTTCCTCTTTTTTATCGACACTTAAAGCCGGCGTAGGTTTGTGGCTTTTCCTGGATCTACCTCGTCTCATAGAGTAGTCCCAGCCGCCTTTTTTTGAGTACTACTTTAGAGGTAGCTTCTGCAGCCCAGCGTCACTCCTCTTGGTCCTAATTGTTAGCAGGAGCCGAAGCTAGCGCGGCGGTGCAGACGGTTTGGGACGAGGCCACCCAGCAGGCCCGCCGCTCGCCGCTTTTCTGCTCCGTCCATCTGGCTTTCCATGAATGAGGGAGGAAGAGGGGGGAAAACTGTGGTTACAGCATGTCTCTCAAAGGGTTGCTGAGTCTCGTAAACGTAAGGGTTTAGGGATGCTTTGAAGTGCACTGCTCGCGCTGTGTGGATCGACTCTGTGGTAAATGACTCCTTCCCTGCTCATGTTACTCCCTGTGGAAATGCCGCTCTCGCTGAAGGGATGACAAAGAGAGGTGCGCTCTATGACCAAGGGAACAGTAGCCCGGTTATGTCATTTGGATTGGGTCTTATTGCAGAGCTCTTCTTTGTGACACATAGGGGACAGTGGCTGGTTTCATTTGAAACGTGCCCTAAATGAGACGCTGTAGTTTAAGGATGTGCGACGTGGACGAATTCAGCGCTGATCTTTGTGTCGCAGAGAACACTAGCGAGTTCATTTGGAACGTGTCCTAAATCTGACACTGTACTTTAAGACTGTATGATATGGTCTCATTCAGAAGTGCTCTTTGTGACCTAGGGTACACTATTCATTTGTCTGGAACTGTAGTCGTCGTTGAAGACCGTATGATCCGGACTCATTCGAAAGCGGTCTTTGTGAAACAGGGTACAGTGGTTTATTTCATTTGGAACGCGGCCCAAATAAGACACTCTGTTTAACACTGTGTTATATGAGCAGATCTTTGTGACGTAGGGTTACAGGAGTTATTTCATTTGGAACGTGTCTTAAATCTGGCGCTATACTTTAAGACCGTATGGTATGGACGAATTTAGAAGTGCTCTTCGTGAGACGGGGAACCCTCGTCATTTAATATCAAACATTGTAGCTTAAGATTTGTATAATGTGGACTAATTCAAGTGCTGATCCTTGTGACGTAGTGCGCACTAGTTACTCGTTTGGAACATGTCCTCAATCTGACACTATAGTTTAAGACTGTATGATATGACTAGTGTTCAGTATGTCATAAAGATCGGCTTTTAATTGGCCCGTTTCATTTGGACCACATCCTAATTATACTTAGTGAGCCAGGTTATTTCATTTGGAACGTGTCCTAAATCAAACACCATAGGATATGGACCGAACATGACACTGAAGAAGAAGAAGAAGAAGAAGCCTTTTATTGTCACATATACAAGTACAGTACAGTGAAATTCTTATCTTTGCATATCCCAGCTTGTTAGGGGTCAGAGCTGGGGTCAGCCATGATCCAGCAGAGGAGGTTAAGGGCCTTGCTCAAGGGCCCAACAGTGGCAGCTTGGTGGTCCCATGACTTGAACCCACGACCTTCTGATCAGTATCCCAGAACCTTAACCACTGAGCCACCATTGCCCTCAGTGCAATCGCAGTATGACAAAGAACATGAGTGAATACTTGTCATGTCATGTGATTACAATTCATCCAGATAAAGCTCTATATCTATCAGAATGTCAGCAATTCATCACAACGTTCAAAGCATGAGGAATGGCGTATGACCGATACGCACGCACAATGGAAGTTTCAACAATGCAGTTCGCTCATTTACTGAATGAATTGCATCACAGCCCTTCCCAGTATTTATTACCGAGGCGGAGTGATAATGGCTTGGAAACAGCGTATTGTTGTGCCATTCTTGTGGTTTTTCTCTACTCTGACTGTTTCGGATTTGTTTACGGTGAGCCAGAGCCAGACGTAACCGCGAAAAACCCACAATATCCTGCTCTTTCATTTCCAAACTCAAACTGACCATCTCCCCGGTGCGTCAGCTTAACCCAACTGACTTTTTTTTTTTTTTTTTATGCACGCTTCGCTTATGAACGTGTCAACATGCTGGTACTTCCCTCTGACGCGTCGTATGAATACAGACGAGTCATTGCATCACTTTGTATAAATGCGTACACACTCGTACACGCGCAGCTCGTCAGCGGCCAAGCGCATGAATAATTTACCCACATCCAGTGATCATACGGTATTGTTTTCCGTATGTGCAGCTTTGTTGTTACTGATCACCTTGCAGGCTTGCGCTGGCACCATCGTCCAGGGCAGGATGAACAACTGAATACGCCACGCTTTGTAAAGCCAGACGTAAAGTGAGCAATATGGCCACGTCATCGTTATCGGGATAAATTCTATCATGATCTGCGTTGTTACTCGCAGTCAAAAGTAGCTGATTGGATGTTAGAAATGATGCGGTTTCATGCGGTTTAATGGGTTTACGCCGACTTTCCTCCAGATTTGGCATTTTGACGATTTCGTTTTCATTGCATGTGTCTCATTTTACCTTTTTTAAATACATCAGCAATTTTGATAGGTTCAACCAGATGACATCGTATCTTCATTTTTGGCCACGGTACTTCCTGTTTACAAATCGATGCCTGCTTTTTTGGCTCAACTAGGCTTAGACGTAATATCACGTGACTACAAATCTTGTGTTACGAACACGTCGTAATTCTGTGCCGGTCCATGTTTTTTTAATATGGAAATTCTGTCGAATCTGAATCCATTACGTGAAAGCAGAACCCGTAGGGCCCTATTTAGGACACAGTAACGGGAGTTATAATACACAGTTTTAAAGCGTGTATGTGAGACGATGGGGTGTGCGGTAGATATAGAAGGGATTGTTTAAAACAGGCGCACTATGAGTAGCATTAGTTTTTTCGACAGGAGCTAAACTTTTGTTATCGGCAACGAAATCTTCATCTGCGCATTTTGTCATGGTAGCATTTTGCACATGCAGGCATTTATTGGGGCAACATGTAGGAAATTAATGAAAGTTGCTGATGACGCTCACTACTGGGATTTCGGGAGCGTGCGTACCGCCGCGCTTTCTCAAAGTAGTCCAGCTGCATGTGCGTTTTTCTGTTTCAAGCACCTTAAAGTGCTTATTTTTTTCGGTATTACCCTCTCTTTTTCTCCCCTCTCTCCTTCTTCTTCCCTCTCTCTACCCCTCTCGCCTTGTGTTCAGGTAGTTTATTAAGGTCGTGCCTGAATACCAGCTGATCCCAAAAGCCCCAAGCAGAGCCGGGGAAAGAGGTAGAGGAAATAAGAGGCGAAGGAGAAGAGGAAGGGGTGTTACGAATGCAATGAATGTTATTCTCTGTTAATATGCATGCTTGCTTTTCTCAGTTCTCTCACACTTTCTCTTTGTTCCCCCTCGTTTCTCTTTTCTCCTTTCTCTCGCTCCCTTTCCCAGCTGTCATAATAACTCGGCATGTTGAAAGCTCAGCTGAACGTTCTTCTGTGTCGTAGGACTTCTTCACTGACCCTCGCAGTAGGCCACAGCACGCCTTCGTTTTTAATTTGCTGCACGCAGTAATTGTTCTCAGCAGCTTTCTAATTGTATTCGCCCTTTATTGCTTTACCCATAAGTCAGAAATCTCAAATTGTTTTTTTGATTTGTGTTTCAGATCTACAAAGTTTCCGAACCAGAGGCGTGTCCCGCAGTCATGAGGCAAGGTCGAGTGGTTGGAGCTCTCTGAGGAATTGTATGTAGTCATCACCTTCATGTGTTTATAGTAAAAGTCGCAGTAATGAGGGACATGACCTGTAAAAGATGGTGAATATTTTCAGCTGTTTGCGAAGGAAAAACTAAAGCGCTGTTCAGGTTTATGTCCTGCTGTTGAATCTATGGTCAGAACGATAGCCAGATAGAAAGATGAATGACCGAACAACAACGGATTAGATAGTAGGTTACGGTCACGTTTATTTAAGCGACTGACGAGTAAGGCAGAATCCAATCCAAGCACAAGAGCTCAGCAGTTGGGGGTTAAAGCGATTTTTTTTTAAAATTCCCCTTAACGCAAATGCAGTCAGTCGGCCAGGACGTGTTTGGCGTCCAAAGTTTTGCACTAGAGCTACAATGCTATTGTAGCTAACAAGTAAGGGAAGCTTATAACCACCGGTTTAGCATTAAACAAACTGCCTGAATCATCACACACTCGCTCTCGCACCATGTCAAGTTGTTAAGTAATATAAAATAGACGCTGTAGGTTTCGGATGCTGTATGACACCGATGTATATTAAAAAAACAGTCTCATCAGCCATCTTGAAAAGCGGAATCACTTTCTTCCTCGACACATAATTTGATTCGTGATTCGGATGATGATGTGATTTCAGTTTGATTTGGACGTTTCTTTTTTTTTTTTTGAATATCGACGTATTCTGCTCATATAGGAAACCGTTTATGAACAATAGGTATTATTGAGGGGAAAAAATCTTGGGACTCCAGTGCAAAACTAAAAAAAGAAGCCAAACGCATCTTGGCTGATTGGCTTCATTTGGGGAAAGGAGAAAAATTGCGTCTCAATTTTAGTCAGACTATCACTTTATGGGCCTTGTGCGAGGACTCGACAGCGGCTGTCCGGTCGTCCAGGTTGGAACTCGCAACCTTCTGTTCGCTAGCACAGAGCCTTAACCGCTGAGCTAGCATCGCACTAATCTACTTAATTGCAAACGGGTCATTCATCCATCACGTGTACGTGTGAGAGCGTAACATTCTTTACACTGCCGTTGTCTATATCAAGCCCATGGCTGGGATTCTGTCTGTACTGATCTATCTCACAAAGCCCCAATCAGACCCCCCCCCCAGAGTATACAGAGCTTACTCTGACACACATGATCACAGATACCAGCATGCATAATACAGATATTATCACTCTCAAACCATGCATTCATTCAACGCCGCACCAGCCTACGGATTTCAAAGCGCTATAGAAAAGCAAGAGAAAGACGAGAGGAGAAACCATCAGAGAGACTCTTTGTGCAAGTGTACAGTAACGTCTCTTTCTCATCTCTCTCGTCCCTCCCGTTTGTCTACCTCTCTCTGACCCTGGAGCGCAGTGGAGTGTTGCTTTTGTGTGTGCGGCTATGCGAGTCGTTACAGTTGAGCAGCCACGTTTCTGGATTCTGTTTTTCCGATGCTGGGAAAATGCATTACAAATGATGGGGTTAGAAGGGGGGGAGGCCTGGTTTTGTCCATAATTTTTTTCTTATGAATTATCGGCCTCTTTTATCTGCTTATCTCGTCTCGTAGTCATTTACTGCCTGCCAAGTTATTAGCCGACGCTATTAATCGGCCGTTAATGGAAAACATGTCAACGACGCAGGACGGTGTACATCTGCTGGTCGAAATGATCATCAAAAAAAATGTTTGCTATGGAGTTAAATTACTGTAAAACAGCAACTCCTCTTTGCCAGTGTTTCCCCTTTTCTGCTAGGTTTGGCTCTCTTCCACAGGCGTCCCTTAATCCCTGCGCAGCTCCTCTGAAGTTGCACCTTTTACAAGGCTTTATTCGGCAGATTTTTAATTAGGACTTCGAGCGAGAACGTAGCTGCAGGGTGAATTCCCTATACCAGAGGAGAATAAGGAGGCTCGGCCCTGACGCAGGCCTCCTCCGGCCCGGCTCTGCGGCGGATTCGGACCCCCCCGCCTCATGTCGTTTCCCTTCATCAGCAGTCCTCATTAGACTGTCATCAGTGCTCTCCAGTTACCGGAAGAGCCTGTGAAATTCGGGGACCCCCCGCAGCCCGTCTCTCATCCTATACGCTCTTAATGTCAAGAAAATATACACTCGCACACAAATAAAGACCTCTGAGAAGGCAGTAGGGAGCCCATCTAGTTAGCTGGTTAGCCTCTGCTCTCGCAATGCGCCGCGCTTGCGTTTCTTAGCTCTGCCGCTAAACTGGGTTGATGTTTAGGGACTAATGAAATGAGAATGTGCTTCAGTTCGAACACGAGTGCGTCTCTAACGCTTCAACCTTTAACGCGCTCCTCTCCACAACAACAGCTATTTAGCGTGCCCCGCGTTGACAGCTCACTGACTGGCTTCATTTAATGCATGCAGCACTCTGCACGACGCTGTGCTGTTCATGAGTCATGCATGCCCACTGCAGTGTGTGTGTGTGTGCACTCAGGACCGCAGCTGTGGGGTTGTAACCCACTCCTGCATGCTGTCATCGTTACTCCCCTCCCTGCAGGGGAGTTTAGGACCCGAGGGTGTTCAGACAGAAGGAGAGGCAAGAGAAAGACGACAGTATGTAGGATTTTTTTTTTTTTTTTTTTTTAAACAGAACGGACCGGAGCCGTGAGAATGAATTTGGAAGGGCAGAGAGGAAGCAACACTGTACATGGCCCAGATTAGACAGGAAGGGTTTGTGATGTCTGGCCGAAGACTCGAGGCACACAGCTGGAGGAAGCGGCCTGCATTCTTGCTGGAGGTCAAACGTGTTGGAGGGAAACCCGCCAACGATCTGGAGATGCTCAGCAAACGCACGAGCCTGCATATCAAATGAACCATTAAACAGATTAACCTTGACGCTCTCGGTTACCGAAAAGGAATCGGATGCACTCAAAATTCCAGACTAGTGAGCAAATTGGCTTTTTAGTAAAGGCACAACTTTAAAAATTCTGGTTCTTGAATCCTTTTACTTTTAACTCCTGCAATACTTAAAGAAAGCGTTTGTTTTCGTTTTGTACTGGAGCTCCGAGACTAATGTGGGCAAGTAATAGAAGTCTGTCTCACCCAAAATCTTGATATACGTATTTACAACTTTAAGCATGAACTGTATTATCATCTGCGTAGCTTTCAGCTCTCTGGTACAATTTCCGCCTTCAAACGTTTGGAGACAGGGCCAAGAGGGTGGAAGTATTCCAAATTGCGCTAAGGGAAGAAAAAAAGAAAACGATCATGGCAGCCTAAGATGGCTGACCTCGTAATGTTAAGGTTTTGCTCGTGTTTATAGATTACAGCAAGTCATGCGGTATCCTAAGCTGGATGCAGTTTGCTCTGTTTGCCTGTGAGCTGCATTAGTCTCGTAGCTCCAGGGCAAAACTAAAGAACCAAAGATCCTGCACCAAACATGCCGTGGCTGATCGACTACATTCGGGGTAAAGGGAAAATTATGTAAATTAGATTTTTCCCTGAACCATTCCTTTAAGCTTCCCTCATGGATCCATGTCTGGCTTTCTGCAGATCTCCATATGATGTCCTTATGTGTCTAATTAGGCCAGCAGAGTTATAAATAAACGAAACTGTTGCAGCTCGCCCTGTAACTCCTGATATGTCTACTCATATTATCCCTTAGGGCTTATTTGATGGAACCATTTAGCACTCCGTCATCACTGGTAACATGTTGGACGTTGGTCTGTTTGCATGTGTAATTTGGAGTGCATTCAAGATACCGGTATCGAGTCTGTATAGCGAATAGAAAACAGTGAGCAGATCTAATAATCCAAAGAACTGCTAGAACACCATCACTCCACGTCAGACAATCGTGCACCGTATGTGTGTGGCTCTGGAACCATGTCAATATGCTGGTGTGACAGACGATAATCTAATCTCCAACCTGGCTGACGCCAGCACCGCTGCACACACATGCCTACTAACTATGCGCGTCTCGGTGTGTGTGTGTAGACGTCTTTGTTAAAGACTGAGTGAGTCATATCTATAGTATGGGCTTTGTCAAGTCTGCCATGCTGAGAGATGGGCCAAGATTTCTTCTCCAAACTGTGCATCATGCAGATAACATTTTTTGAAGGGAAGCTCGACTGTATTTGTTTTCTTGGAGAGTGTGTGTGTGTGTGTGTGTGTTTCCTCACTAAGACATTGCCTGTGGGAGGTCTTGTTCTTCAAAGCTGAGGTTAAACACGGAAAGCAGCTTTTCACTCCTGCTTCTTTCTTGCCCTCATTTTTGTCACGTCGCCCTCCATTTCCCCAGGAACAGGGAACTTTATTTCCCTTTCTAATAAATGTATATTATACTTTATTCAAGATTATATTTGAATCTCGATCACAATTCTTTTGACTTCTTCACTTAGTTATACTCAATTGGTTTCCATCTTGGGGAGCTTGGCTAAAGGGTAGCTAGTTGGCCCAAAATTGGATAATTGGTTCATTTGAAATGAAAAGTGTTCATGCGTTAAATCGTACGTTCATCGTTCGTATGGATGAACTGCCTATTTGGCTGCATATCTTGGGGATTTCATTTATTTAAGCTTGAATCGCGTTCGTATTTAGCATTTTTAAAAGAGCCACTCAATTAACGTGACGAAGGAGCGGTCGCAATTTCATGAAAAGATTTCAAATGATGAATTTGTAAAGTGTGGTGATAAATTCTTCTCTTCCTAAACTATAAGCGATTCTCTTCCTACATTGGCTGCAGAATTGCCATAAATATTGATAATTGGGGTGAGAATTTTTGTCTATTATTGCGCAGCCCTAACATGTTTATTAAATGTACATTTAATGCGTTTACTATATACAATATATTTAACAATAGATCCTTTTCTTCGAGGCACTCAACAGCTGAGAGAAATCCTCTGCACCAACATACTCGCCTTATTTTCGCAAACATCAGCCCTGTTCCTTCCTGGAGAGACCTCTCCCCATGCACGCACACACACACACACACACACACACACACCCCAGAGGCCAGGGCCTCGGAGCACTTTTTTCCCATAACAAGAATCCGCCCCGCCCCTCTTTAGCATATAAGAGAGAAGAGAAGCAAGATCGTCCTGCTGGGCTTCCCTGCGGTGATTTGATGCACATGCGCGCACGCACACACACACACACACAAACAAAGTCAGTGCTCTCTCTACTCAGTGTGTGTGTTCAGGAATAATGTATCGGACAGCAAAGCACCGCAATTAAGTCAGCCCAACGTGGCCCCGAGGAGCCTTTCATGTTTTCATTTCGCAGCAGATCTTCCAGGTTTAGCTGTGATCTCACCTGACTCACTCTCCTAATGCTGCAATATGTGATCTCTCTTTCTCGAAAAAGCTTCTCCTGTCTGTTGGCAATTCTTCTGTTCTGTCAGAATGACCTGCTTATATGAGGGTCTTTGCGTGCTAGGCCAATCGTCCTGCACCTCTTGGCCATTCTCACGAAAAGATGAGATGTGTGTTATGAATTTTGATGCAGGATGTTCAAGTAGGTTTTTATTGTCATTTCTCCATATAACTCGTATACGTTGAAATGAAATGTCGTTTCTACAGGACCAT
>JAOUQW010000034.1:25688582-25721154 GCA_028565825.1 Olivaichthys viedmensis | reverse complement strand
CCCTCTCTCTCTCTGTGCATAACGTAATACATTCCCAAACAACGCGAACGAAACGAAAATGCCGAGATTCCCTTCCAACAACATGAAGCCACTTGACCGCCATACTGCTCCCCTCTCTCTCTCTGTGCATAACGTAATACATTCCCAAACAACGCGAACGAAACGAAAATGCCGAGATTCCCTTCCAGCAAGACTTTCTATGCTTAAGTATCCGCGTAAAAGTTGCACACATTATTTCTTCGCTCGAAAAGTTATGAGTAACCGACAGTAGCTTGTGCACGTAACTTAAAGAATCAATAGCTAAGATGGCTAGCTAATTCTCTCGACAAACGTAGCTAACTATGTTAGCTCGCTACATTAGGCGGCTACTTTTGTAAAGTTCAGTTAATCAGTCTAGCCTATCTGCTCCATTATTTCCTGAAGTAACTGGTGTCGGATATGTCGGATTAAATTGAAGCACTAAAAAGGTTGATAAGATTTGAACTTTGACTAGCCAGTTAGTTGAGGACCTTTTTTTTTTAACGTAGCATCGTCGATCCTCCTCGGCTTCCACACACGGTCATACGAAGCTACAGCTCACAGTATGTTACGGAATCTGATGGGAAGGCTTTGGGGTATCAGAAATGTATTAAATAAATCCAAAAAATACATTATGTTATGAATCATGACATCAAATATCCTCAATGCTTTCCCAAATCTTGAAGGAAAAAAAGCTTTAGAAATCAGTGAAAATTCCTGCATGTCTATGAAGGGACACTTACTTTTGGGGGTCATTTAATTTAGTCGCCTATCTAGAGCTCTATAATGTACATCGATGGCAACCACTGATTAATATTCACTCATTCATTCAGATTCGTAAAGACACAGTGTGTGTGGATCACAAGCCCTCTACAGGCCTCAGAGGTTAGGAATGTACGAGTGGTCACGTGACCTGTCGCGTCCCAACGCAAGCCGTCTACCCACGAGTGAGCCGGAGCGCTGGTGTACGAGTCCCAGCACGGCACTCGGAGCCTCACACACTCATTCATGAGACAGCAGTAAAGTAGTAGTAGGTGAATTAAAAAGGCATGAGGCCCAGGAGATGTGTGTGTTATACTATGTGTGAAGTGTCCTGTTATATCCTGATGAGGCTCATGTGGGGAAATGATGCCACACTGTGGCTGCTACATGCTAAGGCTAAAACGATCAGCTTCCCAGCTGGAGAGGCCACATCTCGCATGCAGGCCTGAAATCTAATATCGTGTTATTTAATATATTTTATATTCCACGGTTTTCTCCCTGTCGTTCCGTATCTGTCTTCTTTCTCTCTGCATCACATAATGGCCTGAAATGTAATATAACGGTTTTTAATGTCTCTCTCTCTCTCTCTCTCTCTCTGTCTCTGTGTCTCTCGCCCTATGTCTTTTTCTTTCTCCCTGTTTCTATTTATTTCTCTTCTTCTTCTCTGCTCTTTCTTTTTCACGTTCTGGCTTGCTTTTCTCCTCTCTCATTCTTTTCACTCTTTTCTCATCTTTCTGTTGCGCTCTTTCTTTCGCTCTCTCACTCCATCTTTCTCTAAATCTCTCTTTCTATGCCTGTTTGTATCTTTCTTATTCTGTTTCTGGCTCTCTTTCTATGCCCCTTTACTGTCTCTCTTTCTCTTTCTCCCTCATGTTTAATCTCTCTCTCTCTCTCTCTCTCCGTCTGTCTGTCTCTTTCTTTTTATGTCTCTCTCCCTCTCTCACGCCTTCTTTCTATGTCTCTGTTTTTCTCTCTTGTTTTTGTTTAATATTTCTCTCTTTGTGTTCGTCTGTCTCTCTTTTCCCCTCTCGCTCTTTCTATGCCTTTCTGTATCTCTTTCTTGTTCTGTCTCGTTGTCTCTCTTTCTATGCCCCTTCACTGTCTCTCTCTCTTTCTCCCGCATGTTTAATCTCTCTCTCTCTCTGTCTGTCTTTGTCTCTCTCTCTCTCTTTCTGTCTCTCTCTCACGCTTTCTTTCTATGTCTCTTTTTCTCTCTCGTTTTTGTTTCATATTTCTCTTTCTGTGTCCGTCTGTCTCTCTTTTCCCCCCTCTCTCTCTTTGTCTCTCTGTGTCTCTGTCCTTCTGCGCTGTAGATGGCGACGTTGCGAGGCTCTGTCCTGGAGGACGCCGTGCCATCCACGGCTAAACACGGGACGGTGCGGGGTCTGCCGCTGAAGGAGGTGCTGGAGTTTGTGCTGCCGGAGCTGAGCGTGTCGTGTCTGCGTTTGGCTCTCAGCACCCCCAAAGTCACCGAGCAGCTGCTCAAACTGGACGAACAGGGCGTGAGTCACGGCTCGGAGCAAAACCACAGGGGAATTTTTTTAACAAGAGCAAGTTCTCGCGTAACTGCAAAACTTGAAGGCCAATGTCAAGATCAGGATTATTCACTTTCTTCAAGGGATTCAGATAACTTAAGAGATTCTGCTTTGTGAAATAACTAAAACGTCACCAGCCAGTTATCTGTGAGAGGACGGAAGGAGGCTGAACATGCTGTTTATATTCCCGGTTGATAGCTGATAGGGGTGAACATGCTAGTGGGTGGGAATTAGCAATGACCAAATTGGGGGAGAAAATGGGGTAAAAAACTAAACAAACGAACAGCAGTAGCGCTGCACGATGTGTTCTCGCTTATGCATTATATGCTGTTCATATCGCTTAAATAACAGAAAGTGAGAATTGCCACTTTCTTGAGCAAAGAAAATCCTAAAGGAAGCAATATTATAATTAATTTATTTATCCAGAGTTTACATTTCCCCTTGCTACCCGAGATCCACGTAATAATCTGTGACCTTCCATTATTTTACACAGTTAGGGCGAATCCCAAATGGCTTCTTATTCACTAGATATGCTCATTACATAGGATATAATGGAGTGGCATTGTAGAACCTCTGTAGAGCACTATATGCCCAAGAGAATGCGATTTGAGATTCAGCCACAGTTTAAAAAAAAAAATATATATATATATATATATATATATATAAAAATATTACATTAACATTGATACGTCATTAAAATATGTCAAAATAAAGTATGCCATAAATGACATGGTTCTTTAGAGCCCTCTTTTCCTAAATCAAGCGACGAGATGAATGTTTTCGATAAACGTACGTTAGGCGACTAAAATAACATTTAAGCGTTCGAATGTGGATTGTTTTTTGTTGTATATGTGAAAATTTGTAATAGTGTTCAAACAGTGCGATTCATTGTGACAGCTCGTGATAGCTAGTGGTTGTGCTCTTTAAGCAGGCTGCATGTGTCGTCGTCTCTGTGCTCCCTCTAACGCCCTGTTTCTGTGGTCTGTAGTTGAGCCAGAAGCATAAGGTGGGCATCCTGCTGTGTCGGGCAGACCAGAGCACCGAGGAGGAGATGTACAACAACGAGGAGGCCACACCGGCCTTCTCCGCCTTCCTGGCGCTGCTGGGGGACACGGTGTGTTTGAAGGGCTTCAACAAGTACGCCGCCCAGCTGGACACCAAGAGTACGTGTATCTCGCTCACGCCCACACACCAAGAGGCAGCCTGCAAAAACAAAAGCAAAAAACCAACCTTGCCCGTAGAAGCTCACTGCTAGATTCCATTCCTTTAGACTGTGAGATGATGATGAGCGCTAACACGACCTTCATTTCTTGATGAATATCGTCAATATCGGAGTATCTTATTTACAAAAAGATTTTCCACGTACCCTAAATGTAGTCGATCAGACAACACGGGTCTGGTGTCCAACGTTTGCGTTTAGTTTTTCACTGTGTAAGCTTGATTTTTTTGCCAAGTTATTCCTTTAATCTCTTAATCACAACGAGTTATGCGTTTGTCTTATGGGCAATCTCTCTGTGTGTGTGTGTGTGTGTGTGTGTGTGTGTGTGTGGTTGAACAGCGGACTCCACTGGGACACACTCCTTGTACACCACCTATCAGGGCTACGAGATCATGTTTCATGTTTCTACAATGCTTCCCTACATGCCCAACAACCCCCAGCAGGTAAGACACACACACACACATACACCCACACCCACACACACACACCAGAGGCTACACAGAGAACCGGCATGTCCCAACACATTGCACGGGACCCCTCCCTCTCTGTCAAACCCACCGCAGCATGCGCAGGAGTTCCGCTCTCTCACTGTTAAACTCCATCATAAAGTCTCACATGTGCTGCGCTCCGAAAACTGTGGCTTCCATCTTAAAAACTGAGCACTTGTTTTGTTTTGTTTTGTTTTTCTTTATCTGGTCTGCAGTTCCTCAGTCAGGCCAAGTTTCTGTCAGTCTGCTTTCAGTTTCTACGTCTGTGGGCTTGTTTTGTAAGGGCTCATTGTTCGCTCTGCATTCTTTCCGCTTGCTATTTTCTCTCGCTCCGTGTTTCTCCTCAGCGTGAAGGAGGGCATGGCGTGGCTCACCGTTTTTCATACTTTTCATGCTTGCATGATGTTGACGCAGCAGTGATGCGCCACCTGCTGTACGATCAGCTGTGCGTCTGCGTATAGAGCACCAAATATGAACTTTATTGATGGTGCCTTTAAAACAAAATCTCATATAAATGAATAGTGATTTATTGATATGAAGGATTTATACTGCTATATAACTCCGCCCACCAAGATTTGATTGACAGGGGACACGAGCAAGTCCAGTATGTATTTTTCTCTACTCGCAGAGGTCTGCAGAGGGCAGTGTTCAGCTACCAACTCGCTTATGTCTATCTCTCGCTGTCTGTCTTTGTTTCTCTCTGTCACATGGGACGGGGACGGGGAAGGGAAGATTTCAGGAGTGAGGGATGCTGCACAGCCGTGCTCTCGGAGAACAGCCCCCAGGCACTGTTAGTCCCTTTGGACACATCAAACAGACAAGCTGCTTGGCTCAGCTTTTTTAGGGAACGTGTGTGTGTGTGTGTGTGTGTGTGTGAGAGAGAGAGAGAGAGAATGAATTATTAGAGAGTAGTTATGTACTATATTTGTGTCTGTGTGCGCACAAAGTCCAAGCTGGCTTATATAACCGACGCTCGCACAGTGCCACAGTGTGAACGGGTGGGCGGCCTCTACTGCCGTGTCTCAGCGTGGCGGCCTGTTGCTCTCTTACATGCTCGCACACACGCACACACATAGTCAAGGCAATTGCATGGGCTGTTAATAGCTCTGGATAATGCACAAATCCCTCATGGCTTCATCTCTCATGCTATGAGATCAAACGAATACACACACAGACAGACACTCATTGAATTGTATCAACTTTTTATATCCCCAAGGTGGCACTTGGTTCTTGGGTATGTTGTCCATCATTGTCGAAACAGTAGAGAATACATAACAGACTGTACATCGTATTAAAATCACTTTATCATTAACGTGAATGCAAGAAAGGGACGAATAGAAATGAATGGTAATTAAAATAAGAATGCAGTACACATGTACTCTTCAAAAAAAACATACATATACAGCGGCAATGAAAAAAAATCCCAGACTTTTGGACTCCACTGTATATATCATACATGTGTGTGTGCAGATATATACGTATACCTTTAACTTTGTTTAAAGCCAAGTGTTATGTAGCACGGCCCGATATATAATCAATTGGCCAATAAAAATCTGCCAAAATGAAGGTTTCAGGGACTTGTTAGCATGGGTTGAAATTGTGCAGACGAAGCACTGTTAATGTCTCTCTAAATGTTCTATAGCAAAACCATGTTCATTAGAATGATACCATTTTGAACCACCACCAAAATAGGCACTAAGGGGTGCTAATCAGTCACACACAGGTCATTTATTTAAATTGTTTTATTTGTGTGTGAACCATAGTTCATTTGTACGGTGCAGTTATGCTCTCTTGATTTGCCATGGCATCATCGGGATTGAAGCAAAATCTGAGCAAGATCCTAGCTGCGCCGCTCGGAGCCTCCAGACAGTTCAACTTTAGATCCGCCCTTGTTTGAGAGTTCAGCGCTGCGAGAGTTCATGTTTTAAAGTTATAATTGCTTTTATTTGTTTCTCTATGTATAATGCCGTTTGCGCTGTTTATTTGAGTTTGAGAAAATCACATCAGTGAAACCCTGTTTAACTGAAAACTATTCGGCCCTATTGAGGTGGAGTGAAACGTTTAATTAGCTGTATAAGGTTATTTTTAATCCATAAAACAAAATGGCATGACCGGAACAGCAAATGCTCTGTTTGTGTAGTCCGATATTATCAGAATTTCTAGCTCCGTAAAATCAGTATCATACATGTTTTCAAAGCGGTTGCAACCCATTTTGTAGAGACCCTTGTGTGCCCTACAGAGTCTGCTTTTGGCTCCAGCACCCTCTCCTCTGTCCCAACACACACACACACACACACACTCATTTACAAGTGGTGCACTGCTCTCTACCCTACCTCTCGCTCTTTGTCTATATTTCACCCTTCATGTTTCTCAGCACGAGAATCAGGGCTTACATTTGACCCTGCCTGCCTTTGAATCCACTTTTATTTAATATTTAATATTTTTACCTCCTCCGTTAATCTGTTTCTCTTTTTCTTTCTCCCTGTTTCCGTTTTTGTGTGCATAGATTTTAGATTGTCTCCAAGTTGCATCATCCTCACAGTTGTTTTTGTTTCCTCTCTCTCTCCCTCTCTCCCCTCCCCTCAGCTCCTGAGGAAGAGGCATATAGGGAACGATATAGTGACCATCATCTTCCAGGAACCGGGCGCTCTGCCCTTCACACCCCAGAACATCCGCTCTCACTTCCAGCACGTTTTCGTGATCGTGCGCGTGCACAGCCCCTGCTCCGAGAACACCTGCTACAGGTACACACTCCTCGCCTCGTACGCTGCTGCTGCCGGTTACCATAGCAACCTTGTCCTGACGGCAGTTGCCACGGATACTACATGTTAACATAGCAGTGCTTTTTTTTAAAAAGCGCATTACAAGAGTGTCAGTTCAGTAGCGGAGGCATTAGATGTTCATGGAAGTCACCAGTTTTTTAAAGCTCAGGCTGATGGTCTTGTGTCTCTTCTCCGTCCTTCCTCGCTCTTTCTCCCTGTAGTGTTGCGGTGACGCGCATGAAGGACGTGCCCCCGTTCGGGCCGCCCCTACCTCCCAGCGGCGTGACCTTCCGCGACCCAGCCTCCTTTCGCTCCTTCCTCTTAGCCAAGATCATCAACGCAGAGAACGCCGCGCACAAGTCAGAGAAGTTCCACACCATGGCTGCCCGCACGCGTCAGGGCTACCTGCGGGATCTAGCCGAGAACTGCGCCAGCAGCACGCCGCTCGACGCGACAGGCAAGCTCAACAACCTCATCTCGCTGGCCTCCAAACGGCGCGAGAGAGTGCGGCCGCGCCAGGGGGCGGAGCTCGGGGCTGCTGGGGCGATGGCCTGGCGGGTGGTGGCGCAGGATTTCAGCGGAGGGGGGGGCGAGCTCCCCTGCGTGCTGGCCGTCTCCACTGAATACGTAGTACTGGCTGATTGCTCCACCAAAGAGGTGGTGTTCAATTGCTTCTGCGCCGACGTGATCGGCTGGACAGCAGAGAGGTTGAGCTTAAGGCTCTACTACGGCCGAGGGGACCACGTGGCACTGCGAGTGCCTGAGGGCGGAGCCCAGGACATCAGAGAGGTGGTGCAGAGACTAAAGGTACGAGAAGGGTGTCAGAAAAACGACTGAAGGCTTTGATGTAGTGTAAAAGAGAAAATTTGCAAGAGATTTAACAGAAGTTCTCAAAATGGGTCTAGAGGTCATGTTCGGTTAGGGAATAAATTCCTGTGTATGTTTTTCAAATGTGTCCCCAGTTAAGTTTTATGCATAGGCTTGATCTATAGGAGCGCTAACAAGTAAGCCAAATGGAAAAATCAGGTGGGATAATGCACGTAAAGATACCATAACAGTTATATGTTATTACATAATAGACCTAATAGACGCTCATTACTATTTTTTCGGTTCTCGTTAGCTAACAAGCCGAGTTAGTTAGCTAAAGAGTTAGTGGGGTAGCTAATTGGTAAAAGTTTTTAGCAAATTAAATGGCATTAAAGCATATGTTGAAGCTGGGGCTTCAGCTGGATATTACCGCTTGGTCCAGATTGTTGCTCTATGTTGTCGCTCCAAATTCTATTTGACCAATAAACAATTAAGGTATACAACTTCCTGACTCGCCCACCCGTAAAAAATTCAGTTTGATCTAATTCTTAATTATTATTATTAATAATTATTTGGTTTTTTTTGCAATGTCTATTTTTAGATATTATAATAATATAATATTTTCCTTGCAGATCTTGTTTAATTTAGTTTAATAGCACAAAATTACCTACATAGGCCGGGGTTATACTTGCTGTTATCTTGGCGTACGTGTATGCAAGATGGCCATCATACATATCAGCACGTCGATTGTGCACGTCTCATTAGCATACGTGTGGTGCAATACCTGCGTAAATGGCGAGGGCAGTATAGTGAAGCAACGCACCGATTGGTAGGACGAGAGAAATAAACTCTCCGCTGTGTCAACGGGTTTCATTTAATGGCCTGATGCACCGTCTACGTTGGCGCCGCTGCCGCTGTTTCTACCGTTTTTCTTAGGATACACATTATCATAGCTTCCTCAACTCTCGCCATCTTCACTGTTTACCTCGTTGTGCGAAATCTGAGGGAGCGGTCGAAGAAGATATTCGGGTGCTGGCTATGTTTCAGCCCCTGGTGGACAGAGTTTGTATGGAAAATACGCGAGCGAGTATGTGATCCATGATTCTCGCGTAGCTGCGGCGTCCTCACGCGTACACGTAGTCACGCAGCAAGTATAACCTTAGGCGGCCTTATGATCATGCAGCCAATAGCATTTTTTCCGCCAAAACGAAAGTGAGCATGGGAGATTTTGGTAATGCTGGTGTGTGAGCTATATTTGTTGATTTGCTTGTACACCAGTATTATCAATAATTAACAGCCACACACAGGCCATTTAAAAATAGAAATGCTGCTAGTTGAACAGGCCTGATTGATGATATGCACCTGTAATTTGTAAATGAAGTGTTGTGATTGATAGGCTACGTGTTAACACTCTCTACCCTGCCTCTGCCGGTCCTCAGGCGCTGACGATCGGCTGTGAGACGGTGGATATGACGCTGAGACGGAATGGTCTGGGCCAGCTGGGTTTCCACGTACGTCTGGACGGCACCGTTTCTGAGGTAGAGGAGTACGGCTTCGCCTGGCAGGCGGGCCTTCGGCAGGGCAGTCGATTGGTGGAGATCTGCAAGGTCGCCGCGGTGACGCTCACCCATGACCAGATGATCGACCTGCTGCGCACCTCGGTCACCGTTAAAGTGGTCATCATCCCGCCATTCGAGGAGGGAGAGGCCCGCAGGTGAGCCAATCGAAACAGTTCATTATGGGTTCTTAGATAAAGCATTTGTAGAAAACTAATACTTATAATTGGGTCCCAGTTACCACGGAACAATGAAATGAGTTGGCTTAAGCACTGTTTCATGATGTTGATAAGATGCTTGTCAAAGTGTGGCTTCAGACAGCCAAGAAATATCAATGCTGAACTTAAAGAACAAATTTAAAGGCTGGAGGCTCCTGTCTGGTACATGTGTTTGAGATTTTGCATCGTCAGAGATTGTGATTTTAAATCCTGATGTGATTTTGGGGTGGCACCAATCAGAGGTCAAGGGTAGCCAGTGTCCCTCGGCCAATCCTCTGGCTCTGGCTCTGGCTCTGGCTCTGTTGCAATACAGATATATGGCCTGGCCATGGCATGTGGATAGTAATTGTGTAGTAAGGCTGGTTAGTTTTGATTTATTCTGTAACTTGTGGTTGTGTTGGCCTTCCTGCACTTCCTCACTTCTGTGAGTGTTTACCAGTGTTCTGCTGAGTATACCAGCACGATGGTGTGCGTTTAAAATCCGTCCAGCATTTCTACACTATTGAACACGATTCTGCCGATTACATTAGAATCGTATAATTCCTGCACAGAGAGGTGAGCACTAAACGTCGAGACCTTTCGCTCATTAAGCACGACATGCACAAAACAGCGCATTTTGTGCACAGCATATGAGCAGCAGCAGAATCCAGCGCTGGCGAGGCTGTCTGCTTCGTCTTTTTTGCACTTTTCACCCTCCTCCGAGACGCGTTCTCATTTCGGTAATGATCAATACCGGGATTCTTGGCAGGCATGGCCGCTGCCGCTGTTGCTCATTTCTGCTGGATGTTTTCTGCACCGACTGCAGAGCTTCGGCTGTTCTCAGCTGTGTTCATTTATCCACGTAAAAACCGAAGGCTTCCATCAGTGTTTGGCATTTTCACGTGCTATTGATGAGTGACTGTGGTTTCTTGACTGCAATTACAATAGATGAGACGTTACAGAGAAACGGAGTGATGGAGAAACAAAGTTCTCTTCTCCAGTCTGTTTCCTCTTTACGTAACTAACACACACACATACCAGATTTGGAGACGGCAGGCAGACACTTCAGTTCTCGGGGTAGCAGTGAGTGGGAGTGTTGGAGAGAGAATAGGAAGATAGAGAACACAGAGTGTGAAAAGAGGAGCGGGAGAGAGGGGAAAGTACATAACTGTTTAAAGAAGTACATAAAAGCTTGCGATCATGTCGTGCTGTACTGAGATGCTTAACTTTTTTTTCTTTCTTTTCTTTTTTTTAAGCCATTGCTAAGCCCAAAAAATGAAACGTACCCAATTGACCCTAAATGTAGTCGATCAGCCAAATAATGCTTGGTCCCCAAAAGTTTGCTTCTTTCGTTTGGTTATGTTGCTTACAACTGAGGGAAGCGTGTCGAGTTGTTCGGTATCTCAAACAGACTTGCTTATGTGGTTATCTATAAAAATGGACAGAAAGGATGTAAACAGCAGTCGCAGCCATCTTGAAGCTGGAATCACTTTCGTCCTTTAGCACATAGTTTGGTAATCACTCTGCGCAGCATCAGACTCGGGCAGGAGGCGTGGCCCAAAGCTTGAAGGCAGGATTGTATGTTAGAAGTGATTCAGATGATAATATGGTTCCAATTGGATTTGTATTTCGTCGCTGCCCAATGAAAAACATGTATCTCCACTTTTTGCGTGTTTTACTTTTTATTATATATGGAATGTGGGCAAAAACCTCCATCTACCCCACAGTTAACATCTAAATGACCAAAGCTGACAAATCACACCGTCAATTTCGGATTTATTGTGCATGATTAATGATATTAGTGTTTTTTCATGTTCCTGAATTTTTTTTTATTTTGGAGATGCATGCTTTTCATTGGACAGCGACGATATTTAATTTCTTCAATACTGAATTATTCACACATTCTGCATTTTTAGGAAGCGGTTGTTATGTACGAGCGGTATTACTGAGCCACAGTAAAAAGACATCATGTAGGCATGCGGTTTATACAATTTATTTGTAAGCTCCATCAACCTCGTAGCTCCAGGGCAAAACTGAAGACGCGAACTTCACACACCAAACATGTCTCGGCCGATCGGCTAAGTTAAATTTTTGGTCGAGCTATCGCTTTAACTGCCACAAAAATACACACGCGTGCTCATTCGAAGAGTGCGCGAATGTTCCGATCCAGAGTGCGGATGTTCTGTGGTGTGTGGAGCAGCTCTTAAGGCATGTAATCACTGCTGTGCTCTGCTAAAGGGGCTCCTAAAGCCCCTAATTACTCAGCAGCGGGTTTGATACTGCACTCAGGAGCCATATGGGGCTTTTGTGGCAGTTTAATTACACAACTGAACTCTTTTGGGGAAAAAAAAAAAAAAAGCTGCTTCTTCCTGTCTCCGCTTTTAAAGTACCTCTTAACTCAAAAACGGGATTTATACATGATTAACTCCTCTCGTACGGCTGATTCCGACTATTTATTCATATTTATGGCAAATTTGTTAACATGGTGCTTGCACATTTTTCCATTTAGAAAATTGTTGTTTCTTTTTTTTTTCATTTGAGAATTTTTATTTATTTATTTTTTTACATTTCTGTGTAAAACCGATTCGAGGAGCTCGGTTAGTGATGTCACAAAACTATGGCTTGAACCCATGACGTCTGATATGCAGATTATTCGAGGGTGATGTGTTACCTGGAAATTTGTAGGCTAAGCTAGCTAGCTAAATTAGCGAATGTTGGTGATGAACAAAACCGTGGTTGTTATGGTATATTAAGTATGTAAGTGTACAAGTTTGGCTCCAGTTAGATGAATCGCGAGAAATCTAACAATGCAAATGTGAGCTAGTTTGCTAGCAGTTAGCTATCCGGCTAGTTTAGATGGTAGGAGGACATGGGGGCGTTTCTAAACTGCGTATTCGTTCACATTCATCGATCGTGGCAGTTTCTATGAGTGTAGAGATTTCCTGAGGCTATTACTTTCTTCGGCGTGAAAAAATGTGCATGTTACCCTGTTGCATCACATTTTTATGCTTCCTGGCTCTCGCTCCATCTCCTGTGGATCATCAGTTCCTGACAAGCACTGTTCCCGTAGCACGCACCGCTCTTCTCTCTACCGCTCTCTCACGTTCTCTTTCACACTTCAGCGTCTCTCCCTCCTGCTTGTCTTTTTGTGGACCTGCCGTCTGCAGTATCCGTTTAGTTTCAGTTCATTCATTCACACGCATACTTGTTTGTTCTCCTCTCTCTCTTTCTCTCACTCGCTTGCTCTTTCCCTCTGACGAGTGCCAGGGAAACAGATTGCTCAAGATTAAAGCGGGAAAGAGAGGAAGCAAACAAAATAATAAAGCTATTCATTAAAAAAAAAAAAGCAAGCCGCAAAGTGTGCGCGCGCGCGTTCGAGAAAGTGTTGTTTTGGCACCTTTAACCCCGTACGGGGATCTGGGGAAGGAGGCGGCGGTGAGCCTGCAGATATTAAACGTGTCTGGACACCTCCTCGGCACGAAACAGAAGTAGGTGGGGTGTTAAAGAGGAACCCACCCCCCTCCTCTTTCACATCCCTCCCACCATCTCTCCATCTCCGCGAGTGTTTTCATACTGTAGCTGGAGGGAGAGGGAGAGAAGGGGCGAGGAAGAAGAAGCTGGAAAGCGAGCGCGTGCACGTTTTTGTGTTCGGATGTCGGCGCTCGCCCGTGCTCCGGCTGGTTAGGAGACGAGCGCGATGGCACAGCCTCGGAGATCCGACAGAGCCTGCTGTACACGGAGAGGTTAGTTTACACTTCCAGACATCACGAGAGGGGAGGAGCGCTTACCCGAAAGAGTGAGCGAGCCTGAACGAGCAACAAAAGAAGATGGAAAGCCACAGTGATCACTGAGATGTGGATGAATACATAAGCAGTCAATGGAGGAGGAATTTGTCTTGCTAAGTAAATAGCTTCTTGTAAGCAGGTATGGGCTTTTTGTAGCTATATCGCGTGTGTTCTTTTTGTGCCTGCATCAACTGTGGCTTTTCTGTTGTGGTTGCGAGTGCTCTGGGAATTTGCTCGCAACGCAGATGGGTTCTGAAATCTGATCTGGCTCTGTTATGAAACTTTGTGATGAGTAAGGATATCACAGCAGTTTCTTCCATGTACCATATTCAAACAGAACACAACACAGATGGTAGGGATGCACGATAACGGCGCCGATGATGGATCACGATTATTCAGCTCATTCAGGGACAAAAGAAAAGGACCTTCTGTTTCACATTGTACTTTATAAGCCTGTGTTCCTTCACATGGGTAAATCTTTATAATAATAACTTAGAACTGGCATTATTTGACTGTCTTTATCATGCTAAATGTATGACTTAATTATAATTATAAAGAAGTCACCACAGTATGCAGGTTAAATCATATAAATGGAGAGCTTGTGATATAAAATAAACAATATATTCAACATTAGCCACTTAGCTGACTTTAGATATACTGCCAATATTGCAGTTGATTGTTTAATTACTTGAGAAAGCCAAAGATCACGATCATGTTTGAAATGCGATTCATTGAGCAGCCCTAACAGATATTCTATAGCCTAAATACATACTGCTGTAGATTTGCGTGGGTTCATCTGTGTGCGCATGTCAGAGGAATTTGTTTTGGTTTGAATTGGCGCGCACATAATGGGACGGAAGATGTGTACAATATATATAGTAATCAATAAGTACAGCGGAGAAGGATCTCGCGTAACATGTGGTCTAGCTAACGTACACGAGTTCTTTGTAGGACCAGATTAATGAAGCATGTGTTTCACAGTCCGTGACAAAGGAGGATCCATGACATCTGTCAAGTGTTCCTGTAAAGTGTGCAAGTGTAGTCAAGAAGTGTTGCAGAACGCACTGAGGAATGTCAGAAAGTCCAGCCTGTGTGTCGGCGTTGCTGGTCAGTGAGAGTTTATGTTCAAGTGGCAGTGGGCTTTGTGTGTGTGTGTGTGTGTGTGTGTGTGCGCGTGTGTGTGTGTGTGTGTGGCTCAGAGCCCACTCTGTTCACATTCTCTCTTCTCTTTCTTCTCTTCTTTTCCCTTTGCTTTTCATCTCCATCTGTTCTTCTTCTGGTCCCCTTCTGGAAGAGAGAATAACATCATAGAAATGAAGGCCGATGAAATATGGATGTCTTTCTGGGTCTCTAATTGGTGTAAGGGCCCAGTCGATGCCCCCAGACTGGTTGGAGTATTGATTTGTGTTTAGTAGGAGTGATGTCGCACGCCTTTTTAAAAAATAAAATAAAAAATGCATTCAAGTTTCAATGACTTAAAATATTTCGTATTTGAATATTAATAAGCCGATACTGTTATAGTGCTACAGACAGAGCGACCATTAGCAGTAGTGCTACTCTGTGCGTTCGTATCGCATAAACCACAGAACGTTAAAGTCGTGTTGCTTAGACAAAGAAAATCACGACGAGACAACATCATAATGTTATCATCATGCTTCAGATTAGTTTTGATTTATTTACCTACAGTCATTTTCCCTTTGTCGCTAATATTTAGATGGGTTTTTTTTGGTTTTGAAGAAGTAAATATTATGAAAAATGTGAATAATGTTCAATTAGTGAAAATGGGTTCTGATAGCCTTACTACACAATATAGCGTTTGTTTATCGTCATTGCATTATTGGCCTTTGCGATGCTGGTGTCAAAGAAGGCCTTCTTTATGAAAATGAGCCGTCTGACAAACCACAACTTTTTTGTGTTCTGCGATCGTGGTTCCAGATTAGTTTTCTGTGGGTGTTTTGACATTGACATGATAAAAAAATTAAAAAATCTTTAACAGTGACACATCACAGGTTCACCAGTTTGTATTGCAAGACGTATTACAATCACATTATGTAGAATTATAATTGCAGTATTTAATTTATTTATTTTTTGTCCATATCGGGCAGCTGAGGCGCTTGGGCTCTGATGACACACACTGTACCACTGGGACAGCATGACTTCTTCGTATTTTCTCTGAGTCCCTGAGATTCAAGATTCAATACCACACAACAGTGTTGGCGGTATTTGGATTGGGTACGGCTGTGCGTGTTTGTGTGTGCGTGTGCGCGCGCGAATCAACATTTTAAGCAATAAAATGACAAGATGGACCAAGCAGGAAGACATTAGAATCGCCACATAAGTGTGACCTAGTGATGGCTGTAAGCGTATTACTGTGCGAGTTGAGAAGTGCAGATAAAGCAAAGTGATGCAGTATAGAATGTTTAAAACATGTCCTTAGCGCAAAAAGTGAAAGAACCAACAGCAGCGACTAAAGTGCGGTTCGGAGCTGAATTCTCGAACGGCTGAAGAAAAGAAATCGCTCCTGAAGCATCTTGTTCATCGGCTGTCCGAGGAAAGGGGTTGAAATTCGAGGTGTTCCAAGTCGAGAGGGGAATTTGTAGCCCTTTTATTTGGTGTACTTGATGTACACATATCGCAGATGCTGTTCTAATTAGTGGTGAGGATTAGGCACATTTGTAATATGGACCATCTGCAGTCACTGAACTGATAGTACAAACTGTTCATGACCTCCCATAATCACAGATTCCTCACAGAAGCAATAAACGCGCTCATTAATGGAGGTGAGGGCCGTGGTATTTCCTGTTCGGGGTCAGAGTGTTGGATTTCTTGCGGAAGCTAAACTGCAAAAAGCAATTGAACCTTAACTGCCCCCTGGTCATGTAGTGCTGATTGTGCAGGCGTGTTCAGGGAGAGCGAGAGCGAGGGAGAGCGAGAGAGAGAGCGCGAGAGAGAGAGAGAGAGAGAGACACAGACGCACACACAGAGACACACACACACAGACACACACACACGCACACAGAGAGAGAGCTTGCATTTCTACCTGTCATCACAACGAGATCCACAGTAAGGCTGGCTGAAATGAATGCAGCTCTTCCCCCTTAAGAGGGAGTGTTGATTGAGGACTCTGTGTTTAGAGGACTTAGTGTGGTGCTCAACAGGAATTACTCCACACTCTTTGTGTTCATAGATCATTCCCAAATTACAGCCTAGTACTTAGATGCTGCGCCAGGGAACGGTGTTTGGAACAGTCTGTCCGAGCTGGGAAAGCTGTCCGGCTTGGCTTGGCGATTTTTTATTTGTTTATTTATTTATTTATTTTTAAAGTGACAGTTCAGCCAAATATGAAATTTACACTTTTTTTTCCTTTCTTTCTTTAGTTTTGCACAAGCGCTACAAGGCTAATGTATAGTTTAACGTTGTACTAACTGCACGTCCAAATCATCACACATTCGCCTCAAACGGTGGAAAGCGTTCCAGTATCTCAAACAGCTCATGTGGTTTCTGAGACTGTATGACACTGTTATCTATAAAAAATAAATTAAAAAATGGACAAAGGGATGTCGCATAGCTAGAAACAGTAGCAGCTCCATCTTGAAGCTGAGTCACTTTCTTCCTCAGCACATAGTTTGGTAATCACTCAGACTCGGGTAGAAGGTGTGGCCCTAAGTTTGAAGGCAGGATTGTACGTTAGAAGTGATTTGGATAATAATAATATGGTTCCAATTTGATTTGTATACTGCATTTTTTTTATCTGAACTTATTCTGCTATTTTATGTACAAATTGTATTACAGAGCCAAACAATGCCTTCCTTTTAGTTAGGAGCTACATTAGCGTTGTAGCTCCTGTTCAAACTTTGTGCATCAAATATGTCCTGACTGATCAGCTGCATTAGGGGTAATAAGAACTTTGTGTACCTTCCATTTTTTGGCAGTGTTCCTTTAGGGAACACTAAATCAACACATTTAATCAACAGTCAATATGGCGAAGGGGTGCGAAACAACCAGCTTGTAGCGTACTCGTCCTTTTAATTACTCCAAAGCGTCCTTAGGCAAATTTCTCAGAACAGTTTGTTAGAGAGCATGCTAATTTGTGTGTGTGTGTGTGTGTATGTGTAGGGGCTGCACGGAGGAGTACGAGATGAAGACCCAGGAGCAGAAAGGCGATGCGGAGCCCATGGCAGCGAGTTACCGCTCCAGCCAGCGAGGACCAGCATGGCGTTGGGACAGTCCTCCTGCCGCACCCTCGGGGCAGCGCTGGACTCCTGTGGGGCCGCCGTCTGTCCCCAGCCGCACACACAAGGGCCTGGTGCCTGTTCCATACCGAGAACCTCAACACATTCCTGCTAAAAGGTCAGACACGACCTTAGAAAACATGCCACACCTCTTCAAAGTGCTAACAATCTCATCCTGTCCATAGCCTCAGAAAGCTTTTTATTTAGTTTGGGGGGGGTTGTGACGCTTTAACTCACACACACACTTAAAAACTACAAATAAAATAAAATATCTCATTTGGTCGCCCCCACTGAATAAACCCTGTCAGTTCATCGTTGTTCGTTTTTTAACGTAAGCCTGCTACCTTGATTTGTTTGGGGATTTTTTTTTCCCTCGAACAATCGCTCGCTGGTGACGTCATCATCAATCCCCCAGTATAGCATAAAGTAGCGATATACCGTATTTATCTATCTATTTATTAATTTATTTGTTTATTTACGCAGTATTGTAATCCCGATATACATGCACACTCCTATTTGTAGTATAATCTTTTTAGGCTTGCCTGCTGAAGTCTATAATATCTGCTTCTCTCTCTGTGGTGGGCTTTCCATCAAAATTCCTTTTTCCATTTTTATGTGATTTTGTTTTGTGCATAAGAAAACCGAATGGAAATGAGGAAGAAGAAGAAGAAAAAAACGCCTAAATATAAAATCTTTTACACTTAGCTGAGGTAGAAAGGTTAATGTAATTACAATGATGTGATGGATTGTAATGGAAACCCGAATAAATAGCCGTTCTTTTAATGGCAGCGGTTTTCTTGCTTCTCGACGTCATTTTCACGGAACAACAGTTGATATGAACAGAAAACAGTTCACAGACTTTACACACAAAAAATTATTATTTTTTGCCTATGAACATTTGAGTAGTTTGATATAGTTTGCGCGTCTTCCCACTCAGTCTGTCTGTTCTCCCTCAGGCCCGTCAGTTACCCTGAGAACCACTACAGCGTGTCTCCAGTAGGGGCCGATAGAAGTCTTCCCTACCGCAATCCCTCGGCCAGTTTCTCCAGCCCCGGATCCGGCCTCAGCCCCGCGGCCTTGAGCGGCCCGTTCGTCCGGTACAAACCCTCCCCTGACAGGCAAGTTCTTCCATCGCCATCAGAGATAACATTCAGTGAGTAGTACGTCAGCTGGACTTCTGTTATAATCTTAAAGAGGTTTCATAACTCGTTGCCGCGTAGACTTGCTACACTACTAGAGTACGTGGATGACCGCAAACCTTCACATTACACACTCTGAGGCCGTAAAAGCCTAAAATGAATAACCGTCATATTATTAATCAGATGAATCACCCATCGAGATGCACGCCGTAGTGTCTGCGCATGAGTAATGCTCTATTAATATTCATAGTAAAACTCTTTAACAGTGCTCTATTAATAATCTCTATTAAATACGGCGTGTCGAGGCAGTTTAAGGTGGAGTTACGAACAGTTAATGTGAAGCCAAACCGGTAGTGGTGGTGTGTGTGGGTGTGAGGAGTGTGTGAGGCATGCCGAGGCACACACGGCTGATTAATCGCTCAGGTACGCACGTGTGTGCACGTCTATTCTTACACGTGTGGGTGTTTTAAGGAGGTTATGGCATGTACAGACGGGCCCGTTCTCTACTGATTGGTTCCGTGTGTGTGTGTGTGTTTTTGTGTGCACCTATTGTGCTTTGCCCTGCGGAACTGGAGTAACACGTTCTCTGTGATCATCATGAAACAAAGTGAAATTTTAGAATGCCGTCGGCGTTTTTTCAGTGCTTTTGCGTGTAAATGTATGCATTGTTTATTTGTATTTAAAAAAAAAAAAAAAATGTTATGGCCAGATGTTATGGGTCTATAAGCACTCCCATTGTTTAACTTAAGTCATTCATATTTCTTTCTTTATGTAAAGTGGGTCACTCATTAGCATACCTTTTTGTTGTTCCCCGCATAAATGGCCTCCCCACGGCATTCTTCACACATCTACAGACGGAGCTCAGCAGACCTATATTTCCATCTGCCGAAATAATCTTCTCTTTCTCGGTTCTCTCGCGTTTACATTAACGTGTTGGCGTGCCCACATTCCTGCATCCACATACACTTGAGCTCTGTAACGCTACTCGACTCTGCTCAAGTTCCTAGTTTAGATTCAGACCCGTGCAGAAAGGTTTTCATTTCCAAACATCTGGATTTGCTAAGTGTGTATCGCATTGGCGCATCACACACTCACTTCGGGATACACAAGAAACACTGATTCGTGCCGACGTTTCACGTCAACTCACGGCCTTGGCGCGCATCATTGCTACAGTCTGTGCGTTCGATCAAAAGCGCAAAGGTGCTGTTCGTAACGAATTAGACTCCGGATGTGTTCATTGTTTTTATTTCAGACTTGCGTTCCCTTTAGCTGCTTGTCGCAGATTTCCACCCAACCTTCAAGCCTGAAAACGTAGCTCCTCTGAAAGCGCCCGAACATCAACACAAAAACACAGTTAGCGCTCTCTCCCTGAGTGCGTGTGTATCTCTAGCCAGGTGTGTTCTCTTTATATCCAGGAGTTGCTCTTTTTGCCATGTGATTGCCAATGTACCTCGTGGTTAAGGCTGTTTTTTTATTCGTTTAACTGGTGGTGAAAGAAAACGCAGTAAAATAACAATTTTTCCTAACAGACATGTGAAAACGAGTTGAGATGAGTTTGTAGTTGTTTTGATGTTAGAAGGTTAAAGGAAGAGAATATGCAGGATATTGACAGACCCACCATTTTTGGATTGCAATTCCTTGCCATTGTTTTTTTTTTTTTGTCTTTGTTTTTTTTTTTTTAAAGCTTCCTTATGCTCTGTTACAAACACACTAAGCCTGTCGACAGTCATCTTTCACTGAACATCATGTAATTACAAGCAGATTATTTTATTTTATTTTTTTAAACATATAATTTTACCCCTTTTTTCTCAGAATTTAGTCATCGCCAATTCCCACCTACACTAGCTAATTGCATGACAGCCACCAACCGGGGAGGGCGACGGCTAGCACGTGTTTCCTCTGAGACACATGAAGCTACCACATCTTTACGAACTGCTGCTCATGCAACGCCACAGGGCTGTACCACGCACTCGGAGGAAAGCGCTTACTCTTCCGTATGCATGAGCTCACAGACGTCCACGATTGGCTGGTGCAGGAGAGAAAGTGGACAGGAGAGAAAGTGTAATGCCTTCCCTCCCACCTAGAGAGCAGGGCCAATTACGCTCTCTTAGACTCCCGGCCACGGCTGGCTGTGCCATCGTCGGGGCTCGAACTAGCGATCTCCAGACGATAGGGCGAACTCTTTACTGTTAACTCGGAAAAGCAGATTTTTAAATGGTCAGTCCATGTGAAAAATGACGCACTGTCACAGAAGTTATTTGTCATAGAGTAGTGATCGAGTCAGTGTGCAATGGCCTTTACCCACGATTAGTTATTGCTCCCCCTGTTTTCTACAACCAGTAAGTCACTTTGGACAAAAGCATCTGCCACATGGATGAATGTAAATGTAATGTAAATATAATGCTCACGTGCGTGCGCAGGTTCAGCGCGGCCCCGCGCTCTCTCCAGCTGTATGAAGCTCAATCGACTCTCGATGGCTCCAGTGGAGATTCCTCATCTGGCTTCACCAGCCAGGAGAGCACTATGGAGCGCAGCAAGACAGGTACACACACACACACACACGTTGATGCCCATCATTTTATTACACACATTAGACTACAGCAGAACTGGAAGCAGTTTTTCAGCTTGAGTAAAGTGGGCTCGTTCTGCCCTCTGCTGGTGAAGTGAGAGAACTGCAGCTCTCTGGTAGCTCTGAAGGATAAGTGTTCATTTAGATTCGCTTTATTCATACAGGGTTGTGACACGCAAAATGGTGATTAAAAAGGAGTACATATATTTTAGATCTTTCTAAAAAAATTAGGTTTCCAAGGGTTTTAAGACAATTGTACTTGTATTGATTCTAAGTGACATGTCCCCGTTACAGAGCCCATGTGGCACGTTCCAGTCTCTTCTCAGAGAGCGTCCGGGGGCGGAGCTCAGAGGCGACAGACTCGCCAGGATTTGCAGGGGAAGGACTCACCAAACCGACACTCAAAGGTGAGAGGTCACTCCTGTTGCCATAGCAACCACGGTCTGTTTCAAATCACCATGCTCTGTAAGAATATTTGACTCTCTTGCCCCCTCTGCTGATTCTGCAGTCGTATCTGTCAGATGACTGAATGTTAATCACCTATTTTCACCCCCATCCCCCTCTCTCTCTCTCTCTCTCTCTCTCTCTCTCTCTCCCTCTCTCAGGGCGAGACGCAGTACTCCAGCCACTCCAGCAGTAACACTCTGTCCAGTAACGCCTCCAGCAGCCACAGTGACGAGCGCTGGTTTGACACCATGGGCGCTGGCATCTCCGGTCCCCTCAGCGACCCCTGTGACCCCAGTGACCCCGACCCCATGGGGAAAGGGGGCTCCAGCGACAGCGGCATCGACGCCTCCACTCTGTACGCACCCACCTCCGGCAGCAAATCAGGCAAATTGAGCCGGAGTCACGCAGGCACGCCCCATAAGAGTCTTCACTCTTCGGCCACCTACAGCGGCTTGCACGAGCTCTCCACCCCTACAGCCAGAGTGGGGGAGGGGTTCCAGAGAGAGTCATCACCCATCATAATCGCCTCAGCCAATCAGAGCAAGAGTTACCGTACACGCACCTTTCCTCCGCCTGGCTCAGCCAGCACGGACAGCTTCAAACCCAGGTAAGCAAAAAGAACTGTTGACTGGACGCCAAAATCTCTAACTAGCTCATTTCACACTAGCATACCCACGTCTGCGCCGTTACTATAACAACCAGTATGGATATGTGCGCAAACGCGACTACGCTCCAGGAAGAACAAATCGGATTTGGTCACTTGTGGGAATTTCCAATACAGACACTAGGTTTAAAAATTGGATTTAAGAAGTAAATCAGATTTGCCCTGCTGTGTGAACAAAGCCGAAGCACAGGACACACAGTACGCACACTCCTTTTAGCAAACACCATGCCTGCGGACACACACACTGAGTAAGAGCACTGAAAACACGAGAAAGGTGGTAATACAGATGGAAAGATGAACACAGATGTAGGTGAGAAGTAGTTTGGCATGATAATATTTACAAATCTATAATTATGTCAGTGTATTTTAACTTTAGGGTTGCTGTATTGTCATATAGAGCAGAAGATGATGAAGCCTGTTTGGATTTTTATTTATTTTTTTAAAGCTTTTAGCATTTAGGCTTTGACCAGCTTGTGTGTGTGTGTGTAGACTCTGCTACACCCCTCAAGGCTTCAAGACCCCAGCCGTGCCTGATAAGCCGCGGCCTTTACGAGCTGCCACGGCCACGCCCACTTCGGGCTTGGCCCAGCTGTCCACTTCCGCCCCCAAATCCTTATACGGTAAAAGCAAACCGAGTGCATGGCAGCAGGAAGACAGCAGCACAGCCACCACAACCTCCAGCAGCACAGACAGCAACAGCAGCAGGTATGTACAAGTGTGTATGTGTATGCGTGTGTGTGTGTGTGTGTGTGTGTGTGTGTGTGTGGACAATTCAGGTTTGTTTTGTGGTGTGAGAGTGTATTACCGGTCTTGTTATATCGGTCAGATCTTCATTTATCTGTGTGTGTGTGTGTGTGTGCGTGCATGAAGGCAGGTGGATAAGAACAGTAAGAACGTGTTTGGTCAGCCGCGTCTGAGAGCTTCTCTGAGGGACCTGCGCTCTCCTCGCCGCCCGGCACAAAAGAGCACCATCGAGGACGACCTGAAGAAACTCATCATCATGGACACACCAGCCGACACGCCGCCGCAAGAGTCTGTGAGTGCTCTCTCACACACACACACACACACACACACACACACATACATACACAGATAAGGCGTGTTCATGTAAAAACAAAAGCGTTATGGAAAACGTGTGTGTGTGTGTGTGTGTGTGTGTGTGTAGTCTCCTCGGAAGACCCTGCAGCGGACCTTCTCAGATGAGAGTTTATGTAGTGGGCGGAGAGACGCCAGCTATGCCAGCACGCCGCTGTTTGATGGACAGGCGCCGCCCAGCGACCTGCTCTTCACCAGCACTCTGCCCACCCGTCGCCATGGCAGCAGCACCAACCATGGAGCCCTCCTGCCCAATAAGAAAGGTATATATCTGACACACACTACCTACCACTTAAAAGGTTTTAATCACTTGTCGTATTAGTAGTTTTTGTTAATGATGCGTACATTTTAGATTTAAATAAAAGGCGGTGTTGGATGTTTTCTTCAATGTTTAAAGTATTTTGGGAGTAACAACGAATGATGTACAGTAATTACCAGATTTTACAGGCTATAAGCAACTACCTGAATTCTGTCTGCCTGCAGAAAAAGTTTAAAAGCCAAAATATATATATATAATAATTATTGTACAAGCCGCATAAGTGACCGCCATTTTTATTTGTAGGGCCGCTACAGCGTCTTATAAATCAGCTAGCTACAAAAATATCACCAAAATTTATGCATTCATTTATATACAATATTACAATATGTATCTAAACTTTTGACTGGCTGTAAATTTCTTTGTAATAGTGTATAAAAACAACTGTTTGTTTCCTTGAAGTTCCCAAGCCAAATCTGACATCTGCTCACACAGTATGATGGGCAGATTTGGCTGCTAACCAATGGTCTGAAAGAGAATAAATAAATAAGCGGCCATCTAAAAGATTAGACTTATTGCGATTCCAAACTTGTTCTGGCTGAAGCCTCGAATCCTAGCAACTGAGACTACATGCTAAGCACCGTAAAATGACGGTGCTTTATTTGAATGTACTCTTTATATGAGAGATACAGCTTCTCGAGTTTATTCGGAGTCCAGTGTCAAAACGGATCAGATGGAATAAAAAAGGAATTGTTCACATCAGCTGCCCGTTTTCATGAACGCATCATATTAGAGAAGGCAGTAGCCCTCAATCTTACTGACTCATCTTCAAATAGCTTGAAGCTGACTGCTGTGTGTGTGTGTGTGTGTGTGTGTGTGTGTGTGTGCTTTCAGTGCCACTGTCTGCGTCAGAGCTGTCTCTGACGGAGGTGAGGGATAAAGTGCCCCCTCTGCGCAGACTCGACCCCGGCCTCATGCCCCTGCCTGACACCGCTAGCGGCCTCGAGTGGTCGAGCCTCGTCAACGCTGCCAAGGCCTACGAAGGTGAGAGAGAGACGGGGAGGGAGGGAGGCCAAGGCCTACGAAGGTGAGAGAGAGACGGGGAGGGAGGGAGGTCAAGGCCTACGAAGGTGAGAGAGAGACGGGGAGGGAGGGAGGCCAAGGCCTACGAAGGTGAGAGAGAGATGGGGAGGGAGAGAGGCCAAGGCCTACAAAGGTGAGACAGACAGACAGAGAGAGAGACACAGACAGAGAGACAGAGACGAAGAGAGAGAGACAGACAGAGGCCAAGGCATACAAAGGTGAGACATGTCAGAGAGACACACAGAGAGAGGCCAAGGCCTACAAAGGTGAGACATGTCAGAGAGAGAGACAGACAGAGAGAGAGAGACGGAGACAGGACAGACGATGATGATTTGTTTTTTGAATTTGCCATCATTTATTTAACTCTTTTTAAAATCGCAGTTATTACTGACGACAACAAGATGCATTGTAATTTTATGGTTATTACTTCTCGCTTGTAGCTCTTCATAACAAGAGGAGGAAATCGGTCAAAAGTGCAGATTCTGACCCGTCACTCGAGCCCACATTTGTGCTTGTAATGGAGGAGAAGAGATTGTTGAACGGAAAAGACCTGAACAGAAACAGGGACAGTCTTGCCGAGGGGGGGACATATTTAATTAGCTGCCATATACAGTTAGTGGAATTCATGCTACGTTCATACAGGGTCATGTGATCACCAGGTTTACGAGAGCTTTTCATATGAACAAGCTTTCTATATTTTCTAGACCCGTTATTAGCTCAGAGTTTACGAGTTGTGTTGATGTTTCTCAGTGTGGCGGGACACATGAAAGCTCAGTTAGCGGTGGGTGCTAATTGTGATTACAGTGCAAGTTTAGTCATCCGTTGAGTCTTTTCGTAATAATTTACCAGCACATCTGTGGGAAATGTTGATATTCGTGACAGTTTTGTCTTGTTTCCACTGTCATTCTGCCTGTACGTTGTTTGTTTTAATGACTGCTAACTGACTAAATTGTTAGCCTTAGTTGTTAGCTAGCTTATGCTCGGTGTTCGTGTTTCCCAGTTGCCTAGCAAAAGTGTTCTCACGACTTTAACCGCTTGAGTGGTAGGTAAGTGTATCGCGCGTTTGACCTTCCCTTGTCCAAAGCACTATTTGAACGCACTCATGATCATGATCATTTAATGAACAATTTTAAATCCCCAAGTCATTTCAGTAACAACGTTCTTTTTAGGAGTTGAGAAAAATGACACCATGCATTGAGGTTAAAGAGTGTTTCTTTAGTTTTTTTGTGGCACTAAACAAGTACCAAACCGAATGTGTAGCAAAACTATGAAACTGTGTGCATGCTGCCAGCTGCATGTTTGTGTACTCTTACCCAGCGCACTGTAGAAAGATTTCAGTGTACTACCGAGTGACGATACAGTACACTACACACTCAGCTGGGCTTTGTTCTGCATAAACACACAGAAGGCTGTACCCAGGAGACTCGGGCCCAGCTGAAACCTGCCTCCAAAAGCTGGGAGTTTAGCTACATGGCAACTGTTTAGGCTGCCACCCTTTAAGATGCTAGAACATGAGATGTATTTAACATATTGTTTAAGCTGTGTGTGTGTGTGTGTGTGTGTTCACAGTGCAAAGAGCCGTTTCTCTCTTCTCGCTGTCTGAGCCTCATGTTGGAGGAGCTGAACTGAGACCTGTGAAAAGCCCGGTTCCCTTCCACACACCACAGACCCCCCGCACTACGCCCACCTTCAGCAGGTAATGATGCACTGCAAGAAGAACACATGACTGGATTAATATGACTTTTTTGAAGCCATTCAACATTTACTTTTAAGCATTTCCAGAGATAAAAATGCATATATATGGGCAATTCCATTCAAATGACTACCTTGCCATGGAAAAATAAAGTTATAAGCACAGGAAGAATCACTTAAACTGCCCATCTAAAGCACCCCTGAACTCAATAACGTGATTTTTAAACGGTTAACGTCTTTTGGTTGGCTGATTTGCGATTCTATGCATTGTTAACACAGAAGTCACATTTTTTTCCATTCAAAACAAAGACTTTCTCGGTACTTCTGGGGGCTTTGGACCAATCACGTCTAAGATTAGAGGGTGACGTGGTACCTGGAAACCTTTAGCCACAGGACTTGCGTGCTAAGCTAGTTAGCTAACTTGGGAAATGTTAATGATGCACAAAACATTTTTGATTGTTAGGGAATATTTTTTGGTGGTGTTTAATAATTGGCTGAGAATTTGACGATGCAAATTGACACTCGGATACTGAATTCCCACTCGTGTCTGCCTTCGACAAATGTGCACTAGCAGGTAACCAGCCGACTAGCAATTACTGTTGGTGGAAAGACACGAGTCTGTGTGTGTGTGTGTGTGTGTGTGTGTGTGTGTGTGTGTGTGTGTGTGTTCCAAATTGCATATTCATGTAGATTCGTAGATCCTGGCTTTCTTTAATGAGGGTAAAGGAGTAGAGATGTTCCGAGGCCATTTATAGTAGTTACTTGGTCATTACAAAAACAAATGAAACAATTCATTAATCTGCATAGATTATTTTTAATGGTTTAAAATGACATGTTCAGGAGCTTAAAATGTGTATTTAAAATGTAATAGAAAAACCCAAACGTTACTATAAGTCAAGTCAAGTAGGCTTTTATTGTCATTCCTCCATATACCTCATATACAGTGCATTGGAACGTAATGTCCTATAATGTCCACTTGGACTGCTATTTGGACCCAGTTTGGAAAAGTGTACGTATTTTGGGTTCTGACTGGTTGTGTGTGTGTGTGTGTATGTGTGTGTGTCTGTTAGTGACGAGCCTCCTGGTGACCTGTCAGGGCGGCTGTATCACCTGGAGGTCATGTTAAAGCAACTTAATAATGACCTGGAGAAGGTGAGCACTTTCAATCCTTTCACTCATCACACTGGCTTGATTTTAGAGCCACCATTCACTCGTTGTACTTCACGCTTATTATCTCTCTCTCTCTCTCTCTCTCTCTCTCTCTCGCCAATCTTGTATACGTCTCTCTCTCAGGAGAAGAAGGACAAGGTGGCTTTGCTAACTGAGATGGCTCACCTGAGGCAGAACAACCAGCGTCTGCAGGAGGAGTCTCTCTCCGCTAGTGAGCAGCTCCGCAAGTTCAACCAGCTCCTCTCCTCCACCCCGGCAGACAGGAAGTGAACTCTGACTCGCTCTCTGTGAGGAGAGAAAGCTAAAAACAGAGGTGGCAATTAGGATTTTGGTGGGAGGGGGGTGGTTATGGACGACTCCCGTACTTGAGCTGCTCATACAAGGCGTGGCGCGCACACTGCCCTTCACCTCCCCACTCTCCCCTACTGAAGCAGAGTGAACCTCTGCACAGCGTCTCTCTCCATACAAGACTGAATACTGAGACTGGAAAGTATAAGAGAGAGAAAAATGGGGGATGGAAAGCAGGAAGAGAGAGAGAGAGAGAGAGAGAATGAGAAACCGAGTGCACGTTTGAGACACTTCAGGGCTTCAGATCTTGGAAGAGGACAAGACGTCGGCGTCTCTATTTTTAGAACTAGCAAAGCAAAGTAAGTCCCAACGCCTTGTACGGGAGAAGCGTCAATGCTTTGGTGAACGGCGCATCATGAATACATTCCCATTCGCAGCTATTTTCCCAACCGTTGCTTTATTTTTTTTAAACGGACACGTCTTGAAGCACGCGCAGCAGACACCAAACTTGAGCCAGTTGAACTGAGAGATATTCAGACTGTACAGCTTGCATTCAGAGAGGCCTATTACTGTACATTCAGCTCTTCAGCCAAAAAGAGAGGGACTGGGGTCCTGTGCTGAGACTGCACTTCCCAGCATGCAGCACTGTGGAACGTGCCAAGGAAAAACATGGTACTGTAGTTTTAAAAGTGAGGTACAATTCTCTTGGACTGACTCGCAGTTATATACAGATATATGTACTGATTTATGTAACATTTGATCAGTGCAGGTACAAGAAATGCAAGAAGATCAAGTTATTGTAATTTAATGTTTATTAACACATTGGGGTGTAACCTGCCGATATGTAACCCTCTGCTTAGAGAGTGTAGATGCCTCTTAAATGAATGGTTCAGTGTGAAATAACATTTACACAATTTTCCACTGACTCCAAATGTAGTCGATCAGCCAAGACCTGTTTTGCTAATCTAGATAACAAGTGATGGATCTCACCCAAAACCTTTTTTCCCGTAAATACATACTCAAATCTTTATGTACGTCATATACGATAATAGCAGGGATAGTCCATATTCACGAATTTAGGTGCCACTCAAATTCAAAGCTTTCTGGGGACTAGGGGGAACCTCGGTGGGAATTTAAATAACTCTTGTCGTCTGCCGTGTAACGGTACCAAACTGGAACACCAAACTGGAAAATAAGTGATTCCAGTTTTCCAATGGGCTTCCCCCCATAATGTTCCAGTGTTCAGCTACTCTGTGAAGGTTCGTTCATTTTTTTATACATTACTGCAAGTCATACTGTGACATAAAGTCTGTCTAACATCACTGAAGAACTTGGTGCACGTATTTATGGAAAAGATTTTAGGTCAGATGGAAAAACATCACCTGTTCGCAACAGTATCCTCCAGTGCAAAAGCGAAGACGCAAACGTCAGACGCTAAACTATATCCTGACCGATTAGATTCAATTTGGCGTAAAGGAAATGTTGTGTGCTGTAGATTTTTCGCTGAACCATTCCTTTAATGATGATGGTCTTATCTCGGGGTCTAAGACGTCATGTGTACTGCATGGACTACAGGTCCTGTTCTCACAGTGTTGTTTTTTCTACCTTGCCCATGTTAAATCCTTGCTGGTGCACTGTGGTTAGTGAATATGGGCGGATTCTCCACTGTCAGTACTTGCCGCTGTTATTCTTCACACAGTATCTGCGTTTACACTCGCGTATATACTGTATACCAGTGATTTCCGACTCCTGACTAAAAACCACATTAAATGTGCAAAAATAATAATAATTCAGTCAGTTCATCTCATCTCGGTCTCCAGCCCACCCGCGTGGTGCGCTGCAGAAATGAGAGACAGACAGATCTCTGCTTACAGCATCACCGCCACTACTGTTAAAGAGTTACTGTAAAAGACACGACCAATTAGAGCGCCCGCTCCTAGAACTGTGATGCTGATCTCAAGCTTCCCCCTTTGGATCCTTTGGCAGAGCACTGTGTGTGTGTGAACTCCAGCTGCTTTGTCAAATCGAGACACTGTACGTCTGTATGCAAGAGAGACACAATAGCGCCCGCTCTCGTTAAGCAGGGCGTGGTCCATACATAATATATATTTTTCTATTTACCTCTCAGTTTAGGTGTATCAGGTGACACGACTGCTGGCTGTTTTTTTTTGTTTTTTTAACAAAAGAACCAGACGCATCCATGTCTGGGTTATATGTACTTATGCTGTTTTTCCTCATCCCCTGCACTGTACTAGGATTACATTCGCCTTTTTAATGAGACCCAAACAGGCTTTTTTTTCCTTTTTTTTTAAGCATTAGAGCGGTTTATAGAGTTGCAGTAACTGGATTTAGCGAGTGGGTTTGAACTAATACAGAACAGTCGGTCATTCGCTGTCTATAGGTACTCTGTAAATGTGAGCCTTAATGTGGCATGCTGAAGCGAAGCACCCATAGAAACCCTGACTTTCCCTTTAATCGAGTCTAACTGGAAAACATCGTCTCATCTCTCAGGACCCACAATTCGCCCTCGACGGCCTGAACTATTTATTCTATTTATTTATGCGTCGGCCAGAGGGTGGCGTATGTTTTTTTTTATACTCTCCAACTAACTAATATGAGCTAACACACACACACACACACACACACACACACACACACTTGGCCAGCACGGTTGTATCCTCAGCTTTTAGATAAAAGCTGTTTGTTTTAGACTGGAGAGTAACCTTATAGTAGTTAAATGATTTTAAAAAATACAATTTAAATTTTTTGTGTCACTTTTGAACTGCAACTAAACGGGATCATTTCTTTTTCTAAATTTCCTCTTATAGATAAAATAGTAAAGTATAAAAGTATAAAGTAGTTTACTTTTATGTAAACTCCCCCTGCATTATTGCCAGTTTTTAAAAACCGCCCTCGTCAGCCTGCTTCTTCCTCTCTAAACGCCGTCATCAGGTCCTCCTATCCTCACCAGCTACATCCAGCAATGTGTGTGTGTGTGTGTCACTTAAACAAGAGCCTCCCCACACACTCGCAGCCTCATACTAAGCTCTGCGTGCTCACATGCTGATTAGATGCACCATCAGTTGTCTTAATTGGTTTTTTTTTGTCTGTCCAAGGGTGGAGGTGTTTTTAATGTCTCATTTTATCTTTGAAGCTAAATACAAGTGATCTGCAGCTAGCTGAATCTGTGCACATATAAATAAATCATAAAGCATATAGTCCGACTGTAAAACTTGCTATGTCGTATGTGTAAAAATTTGGATTATTTATTCTGCTTTTTTTTGGGGGGGACGACACATCAACCGTTTTTCAGTGAAAAAAAAAAGAAGGAATTTTGGTTGATTTTTTATTTTATTTTAATTTTAATGTCTTACATGACCAGTTTAATTTCTGCTCTTTTTGTACAACGCTGATTTTCTTTATTTTTTAAAGTTTTTTTTTTTCATTTTTATTGCTCTTCCTACGCTGCCCTTCTCGGTTTGCTTTATGCCTCGTAAAATCCGATAACTGATTAATCTTTCAGTTTCTCCTGGGAACCTCATATTAATGAGTGTACATTTAATAAGTGTAAATTATGTTTTCATTATTTTATAAAAAAAAGAAAAAAAATTATATTAAAAATATTTCTGATTGATTGAACTTCTTGGATTGCGTGCGTGCGTGTGTGTGTGTGTGTGTGTGTGTGTGTGTGTGTGAACATGAATGTGAACCGGGATTTGTATGGGCCCTTGACTGGCTTGATGGCTTAAGTCGGTGTCGGCTGTTTGATGTGTTTTCCGTGTTTAGGAACCGGTGCACACACGTGACATCTTGCTGAATTCATTAGCAACGTGCATCACACAGGTTTGCCAACTTTAACGCTTTTATCGTGATGCTGCATTTAAGACGACTTGGAACGTCCCAATGTTCAACCTCCTACTAGGAAAAGTGCAACGGAACGCCACACAGTGTCGGAGTTCCACCTAGTAAACAGACACGAGAACAGACAGAAGGACACGGTTAAGGGTGAACGCTCATTTGAAAAGTTTTCAACTCAAATGCATGGTTGAGTCAAATATCCTCCATGGAGAAAAAACAGGAAACTGTGTTTCAATTAGAGGCTGGCCGAGACCTAAAGCTGACCAATATGACAATATAATATCGTTATCGTGATAAACTGTCACAATACACTATTCTGAGAGTATCATGTCAGTGCTTCAACATTCACCAACTCGGTTGTTACTCACAGTAACGACTAGCTGATTTAAATGTGGAAGATTTCTACTGATTCTTTCCCCCAACTCTTTTTTTTTTTTTATTATTCTTTTTTTTTTTTTTGTGATGCACTTTTGAATGAAATGTCAATTTTCATTTCCTGCTAGTGTTTTGTTTGTGTTTTTGGGAGTCAGATGTAATGAAAGGGGTTAATCCTTAAACCTTGTCTCTGGTCCTGTCTCACGCGCTCTGGTCCTGTCTCACGCTCGCACACAATTTCGCCCTGTCTGGTAGAGCAACTGCTAGTGCGAGCTACTCGCGGAGGGACATTTCGTAGCGCGGGTTGTGCTGCGTACGTTCTCAGGCGCGCGGATTAATTCACGTTCAACAAGAATCCAGGGCCGCGTCCCAAACCGCATTCTGCGCACTAAACAGGATGCCTAAATAGTATAGACACCATCGGTGCACTGACATACTATTTAGTATGGTAGTGTGTGGTTTGGGACGCGGCCCAAACCGGAAACTATAATTATATCTGCCGCTGTTATCGGGGTTTCCCAAGTATTAGGCTGCGGAAGTGTTATATAATATATATATATATATATATATATATA
>JAOUQW010000034.1:25638346-25656633 GCA_028565825.1 Olivaichthys viedmensis | reverse complement strand
GTATAAACAGTATATCTAACATTATAGCATATTTTCTTATCCCAGTATGCTACCATATCGGAATATCGTCGTACATAATTAAAGATTTCACAACCAACCAGTACAACAAAGTATATAATTTTATTACAGGCCCATCCGTCTTAAAGTATTATGCAAAGGGATAGAATGTAACAGAACGAAAGGTTCTAAGATACATGCACATACATCTATTTAAAAAAAAAAAAAAAAAGAAAGAAAGAAAGAAAAAAAAGACAGATCATAATAAATGGATATAAATTCATTCCGTGTGCATTTAGACATATCTAAATACCAATCCTTTAACTTGAGTGATTAGTACTACCGCTACACACTAACTACGCATAAAATCATGTTTAAGTGACATACACATTTTAAGCAAAGTTCTGTTAAACGTGCAATACCAGCACTGTACCAACAATTTATATATATATATATATATATATATATAAAAAAAAATTTACTTTGCGTTTTTGCATTGCTTTCTCCAACACTGTTTTTACTCCAACTAGTGTCCATCAACACTATACTTTTGCAAAAATAGATACTATTCTAAACATTCTACTCGGGTGTCTTTCTCCCCCCCCCAACCATTTGCTCAGATCACAGTGGCAGATTTTGCCAGTTTGATCACAGATTTTGCTCAGTGTTCGCATCAGGCATGTGCCGATCCCAATAATTGCTTACATTTCATCATACGACTTTTACCACCATATTTTCATCTACAAACTATTAACGATTACCACCAGAATGATGTGACTGCTTTTAGAGAGAGACACACAGGTGCACACTCCTTGCAAAACTGTCCAAAATAAGGAACTTATTTTAAGAGACAGCTCTTCCTCTGAACGAGACAGACTTTACCTCTGGAGAGCAAAGGTTTTTTTTTACCCCCCCCCAAAAAAAAGAACTGATATTTTGATCACTGTGTTGAATACATACGATATATATCGTATGACTGATTATCAGCACATGCCTTGTTCACATGGACTCATGAAGGTATAGTACAACATCAAATAAACCGTAGTTCATTATCAAACCTCATTAAAAAAAAGAAAAAGAAAATCACATTTAGTGTGTGGGATCATCATTGAGTAGTGTCGGGGTGATAATCTTGTAAACATCTTTAACATACACATTGTGTCGCTGTATAAAGCACTCAAAAGTCTCTTAGTGTTCTCACGCTCTGCAACAATGTAAACGATTGACAGAAATTAGCCGTTCTAGGTAACTTGCTCATCGAGTGTCTAGTATGGGAGATTTGTGACAAAACAGTCATCACATATCCACTGACTAATCATCAGCTGGACCTTCTCTCATTTAGCTTATGCCATATGTGTACACATAAAAGAATAGGATAAATTATTTTTTGTTTTTTTGTGTTTTTAAAAGAGAGAGAAGAAGAAGAAGAAGAATCATTATTACACTCTTTGGAAGCCTCGTCGAAAGGAAATAAAAAGAAAATCCTGACAGAAGTCATTGCTGATTGTTGCCATTAAACTCTACACCAAGTGTCGTTCATAATCGTGATCACCAAATCGAGTACCAGCTAACCGCCGCTCTACACCGCAAACCCCTCGAGACGTGCTTATTTATCCAGCTAAAACATAGCAGATCCATCGTCGCTTCATGCCCAATCACTTCCACGCTGAATGGGCGTCCATCCTCAGCTTGTCGTTGATCGTAGTTCCTTTGACATTTTTGTTCCTTGCTTTTGGCCGATACTGTCGCTAAGTAAGTAAGTAAAATAAAAATAAAAATACATTAACAATGATTAAAAACTAAATATTGATATTATAAAAACCAGCTCTCTCTCTCTCGATCCAGCCTGATCCTCTCTGCTGATTAGTAGGTAACAGCAATGATCAGTTCCATCTATTCAGCAATGATTAAACAGTGGCAGCATGCTGGAAGGCGACCGTGTTAGAGCGGGAAAAGTCAACAAACAAATCAGTTAGCATGAGAAAATAATCGAGCGATCACACATGAAGAAAAGAAAAAAAATAATAAATTCCGTCTTAAATAAGACCGAGGCTAAGGTTTATATAAAAATTCAAATCCGACAAAATACATTTTTATATAACCTTTAAAAGACATTTTTCGATGAATGAAAACTGTAAATAGAAAGCGCGATCAGATTTGTTTTTTTCCGAACATATATATAGTGTTAAAACGTAGTGTTCTAATCGCTGCACTAAGAGATCAAACCGAAGGCACTTGTATCGATTACAGTTCGATATGCTGGCACAGCCGAGCAGGGCGGTCCGCCTTCCTAAAGCAACAGGTTCCATCCCTTTCCATCTCAAGCTCGAGATCTCATCGTGATCCACACACATGCAAGCAGCCCCTCCTGCGCATTGCATTTTTGGTTTGCCAGGCTCGTAGTGAATGAAGGAAGGAGGGGAAACTGCAGTTCAGGCCGTGGGGTGAGGCAGAGGATGAGGTCGTAGAGGAAGAATGATTAGGGTTGAACACTTTCTCAAAGCCGAAGGTAACCGCATACACACAACACGACGAGCGTGTGTACAAGCACAGCCATGGGAGAGAATCTGGGTGAATAATTGTCTGTTCATGGGCCAGCCTTGAGGATGCAGACATGAAAAAATAAAGTAGTGAGGGGAAAAAAATAAAGAAGAAAAGAAAAGAAAATTGATTTTAAAACCAGTTCAGCCCCATATGGTTTGTATACTCTAAGGAAGAAACAAAAAAACAAAAAACCTTTGGAACCAGTCCGGCCGTGATTAATGTTTAACGTGGGCGAAAAATGTATTCAAAAGTCTAAAAGAGTGAAATGTCTCTCTTTAAAAAAAAAAAAAAAAAAAAAAAAGAACAAAGAAAAAATGAAACAAAACACCAAAAAACTTGAAGCTTCTACACATCCTTCACAGATTGGTCTAGGCAGCAGTTCGGTGTGAAGAGTGGAGCTGGAGTGTGTGTGTTAAAGCTCATCTATAGCCAGGTCAGAAAGCTCTCCTTGTCGATCTTGGTCGCTGCCAGCACTGACTCCATGTCGTTCAGGATGTCGGAACTCAGCGCCTCCTGCAGGCTGGGCATCAGCTCCTCGCCTTCCACCGCCATGCTCTCGCTTTCCAGCGTGCCCAGGTCCACGTCAGTGCCCGGGATTTCGTCCAGGTAGTTTGGGAAACGGCTCGGCTGGGTCGCCAAGGACGCGGGGCCGAGGGAGTCGCCTGAGGGCGAAAGAGCACGGAGACGGGGTTGAGAATTGGTCATTTTGGTTATTCAGAATTCTAAAACTGGCAAAACGTTACATCTAAAAGTCTAAAAGACACGTTTTTTGCCCTCTGCGACTTATGAGGCGCAAGTCATAATCATTTCATAATCATAATCAGCAAGTCATAATCATGAATTCGCGCTTTGGACATGGAAAGGCGAACACGCGACACGCTCGCTGATCAAGCGGTTAAAGTGGTCGTGAGAACACAGTTGCTAGGCACCTGGGAAATATGGACGCCAAGCATAAAACTGAGGTTAATGACTTAGCCAGCTAAACTGTCTGTAAAAGTCTTTTATACAGACAACGTAAAGGCAGAATGACCGTGGAAACAAAACAAACCCATCAGGAATAGCAACATTTGCCTCAGATGTGTTGATAAATTAAGCTAAAACTCTGTACGACATTTAGCATCGACCGCTAACCAAATTTCTGTGGGTTCTGCCCCCAGGAAAAAAAAACACATCATGCAAAATAAAAATGTGTCAAATATTAATACGACATATTGAGCACGCATCATTTATGGGGGGTGCGTCTTATCCTCAGGAAAATACGGTAGGATCTACTTCTTATAATTCTAAATGTTTGAAAAGAGTCGTACTTGTCTCCATCTCGTCCACGCTGTTGAGGAAGTCGTCTGGAGTGCGCGGGACGCTGTAGCTGCTCATGCTCAGGCCGCTGTCTGTGCTCTCATCTCTGGAGTGATACGTCCCGCTGAGGAGGAAGAAAAAGAGACACACAAACCACCATTAGCTCACCATATCCTACCTGCTACTTCATCAATAGTTAACAAGCAAATAATCAAATGTGGACCTCATTTGGTTGTTCAAATCAACTATTGATTAACCATTCTAATGTGCATTATTAGCTTTATAAATGCAGCCTATAAATCCTACTATTCAGCCTGTGGATTAATAATAATAACAATAATGAATTTGACCCACATTTCTCTCACCCAGTGCATTAATGAAAAAAAATAAATAACCCAGCAGCATAAACAGCACCCATAAAACCAAGTGAAGTAAAACGCAGCGCAGAGCTAAAACAGTTCACAGCACTGAAACTGAAAGAACTGTAAAAGATGGTGTTTGGCGAGCGCTTTGGAATTACACCTCTCCGTAAACAGAGGCCGGTGTGCAGGGATACAGTGCGAGGGCAAATACAGCAGGCTTACACTAATGAAGAGAGTGAGAGAGATGTGTGTGTGTGTGCAGTGGATGAGTGTGGCGCGATGAATGGGGTCTTTGTGAGCGCCAATGTGTGTGTGAGGGGGAGATGGCCTGTCTAAGGCTGAGACCACATGTTCTCACGGGCAGCTCCGCCTGTTCACAAGCTCTTCCCGCACACACACACAGGCTTTACTATGTTTGTGAGGTATTTCTATGACTCGTGTATTACTGTAGCTAAATACATCTAACCCTTACCTTAGTACCCAAAATGAAACTTTTTGGCTCCTAGTTTTATAATAAAAGCTGGAATTTTTTGTTTAAAAAAATCTTTTAAATTTTTATTTTTTTTTAAATGGTATTTTTAACGGGGACCAGACAAAAGTCTCCAAGGCCAAAATGATAATGTATTCCCATCATTATTGGTACATCGGGTCCTCAAAAGGGGCTCGAGACCTGCACAATCTGCACAAACACACGCATGGACATGCATTGAAGAGATTAACGTTAGGTTAATGTCCTGTTAATGTCCCCTAACCCTAAACTTTTGGGTTTTTCATGTAAAAGCTGCATTTCTTTGTTTTAAAACACTTTCTTTATGCCGAGCAGTTCATCCAAGGTCAAAATGATCATGTATTCCCATCATTATTGGCATATTTGGTCCTTAAAAATGGCTAGAGGTCAAGAGACCTGCACGCACACAACACAACACACACTGACATGGGCATGGACCATGCATGGAGGTTTTACTCTTAATGGCCACTGGATGGCGCACTTTTGTTATTTGTGGTGAAAGGCTGCCTAATAGCACAGGGGACTCATTTTGTTCACTCCATAGCACTAGCTTGTTGGATTAACCGATCACTAGTGCTGTACTGAATAGTAGAACGTTTTAGGTGCCTTAGAATGATCATACTATGAAGAACAGACATTATAAAACATACTGTGATCGTTCCCATCTACTCACAATTGTAAAAGATGATGGAAATGTCCTACAAGGCAACTGTGTAACTAAAAGTTGCACAACGGTCAGTTATAGTAAGTTACAAATGCAGTTTGATCCCCAGGACGTTAAAAAACAAGTGGAGGCAAAATATTGATAGGACTGTCATAAAAAGGGCAGGGTTTATCATTTTTCTGTTTATTATTACCACTGGCTATTGAGTTTCGTGGCTAAACCTGTCTCCTGTGTCTCCTTTCAAAACCTTTACAGACAGTTCACCTGTTGAGGAAGGGGTCCGAGCTGTTGGTGGTCATGCTGCGTCCGTCCTGCCCCATGCCAGGGGACGACACTGGGTTCTGGGTGCCACCGTCCTGCTCCATGCTCGTGGGCAGCTGGTTCCTCAAGGCCAGTTCCTGCACACACACACAGGCCATGGTTACTATGATAAGACCAAATAAATGTTCTTTCACAGTAGCCAGTGGCAACACTTTGTTGGATGCGAATGTGGACAGTGCAATTAAACTGTATATTAAACAGGGCCTCAAAGCTCAACTCGGCCCCGCATGCAAACAAAGCCCTTTTTATTGAAATATGCAATATGAAGAAACGAGACCTCTAACTTTTTTTTTTTTTCTTTTCATAAAAGCTTCGATTATGTCGATCTGTGACATCAACGTGTTTCCAACTATTTATTATCAGGGATGCCGGGTTTGTGTTTCTGTTTGCGTGCTGTCGTTGGATCTAACTCAAGCTTGCGGCTAAATCAGGACTGCAAGTTTCCGCTGATACTGTAAGTCTACCGTGATCATTCAAGGAGACGGGAAAAAGAAAGAAAAGAAAAGAAAAGAAAAAAGATTGCACTTTGTTTTGTTAGCGAACAAACAATACTGGTTTTACCATAGCAGGCATGTAGACGCAGAGCGGCGTAAGAAAACAAAGCTTCACCCACAAGTTTTCCCCTCCAGCCGTTTCCTCTATTACCCTGCTGAATGATATTATGATGCCCATCCCAGGCGACGTGTCACGAGCCACAGATCTGGTTCTCATTTGTCAAGAGATTGTGAAAGTCATTTTCTGTAAGCGTCCTCTGTGATTTTATGGCCTCGGCCCAACTGGGTGGTTAACTGCACGCTGCTAAGGTGTGGGTTTATTGCGTGTCATTAAGTCTAGGGTAGGGCACAGGGTCAGATCCGTCCTTTATTTATTTATTAATTTATTTTATTGCACACTTCCTATGAGTGGAGAAATGTAAATAATGACGCAGCCCTCGCTAACAAACGGGAAGGCGCAATAAATTAGAAGTTTCCTCAGTGTGACTCCTTTTACAAGAAAACCTTGCAAACAGCATTTGCAATAAAGTCCTGTGTTTAGTTTTGCCGAGTGCAACATCTGCGCACTGGCTGTGTTTGATTGCGTCAGGCTCGGTCCGACTGCCCTTCCTTCATTCGTGATCTGCTTCAGGCTGAAGATCTTCACCCAAAGATCTCGGTTTGTTTAGTTTGTGTGTGTGTGTTGTTCACAGAGCCGAGTCAACACTCTGTTTACATTCCAAACTCCCCCCCACACACTCCCCGGCTCCGAGTTCCCCGTCCCCGTCTGCACCCCTCCTCTTCTTCCGATCCCTGACCTCCCTCAAATCACCCCCAACACACACACACACACACAGCAGCCCATCAATCCACACGAGAGACTTATAGACAGGACACACACACACGCCAATCCCAGACCAAAGCAAAGCACTTGCTTTTATCAACACAGCGCCGATCGCTCAGAGAAGAGCCCGAGGTTACCACGGTTTTTCACCAGCAAATTCACAATGCCTCGATCATGACAAAGCATCAGCTAGTGCCACTGTCTCAAGATATGCGAATTGGCAACCAGCTACATCATGGTACACGCATACATGCAGTATTTTAAACGTGCGTAACTGTATTAAGCTGCTTTTACAAGCGCAATGACGGGCCTGTTTTTGGGCGGAGATTCATGCTTTGAAACAGAACATGCTGTTCAAGTTGGGAAAGTACGTATAAACGACTTTCGTTCTTTTGATCTCAAATCACTGGAGTGTACAGAAAAAAAATACGTTCGGGACACAACCCTGGAGGACGCTGTATAATTACTGCAGCGTATCCGGGACAGCCTGCTAACACTCATTTTAAAGACAAATGGCTGCAACTTCTGTTACAGTCACATTTGGAAATTGTTTGTTTTTGAGGAAATGCAAAAATGCGACATAGAGCCAAGAACTATGAGAAAAGCAATATTTGCTCACTGCAAGCTGCATTTTTGATGGATGCCAAAATGGGCTTGTGAACGCAACATTATTATTACAGACCAGTCATGTTGATGTCGGTGCTAAAGGCGTGTGTGTGTGTGTGTGTGTGTCGGACCTGTGGTCTCGGGCGGAGCAGCTCTTGGTGTTTGAGCCTCAGTCTCTCCTTCTCCATCTGCAGCTGCTGCAGTCTCATCTGGCTGTTCCCCCCCATCACGGCCGGGTTCTGGGGGCTGGAGGGCAGCGGGGCGCCTTGCTTCACCGGAGCACTCTGGGTAATGCGCTGCTGGTTTAGAGCTACACACAGGAAGACAGAGATTTGCACTTTAGAACTTTATTTCTCCTGTAATAATGATCTCCGCCCCCCTGTAAATCCATTTGAGTTTATAGAGATGAGTGAAATGATGTCATGTAATATTAATGCCTATAACAGCCGTCTCGTCTTTGACCCAAATGCATCTGTGGTTTAAAACAAAAGCTATGTACCTGGAGACATTTCTCATACTGTAGGCAAAACTGTCTGTACTTAATGTCATCATGATCTACTGATGCACATGCATACATATTCACAGGCGATTGCCGGTTTCAAGGCAAATAAAACGATAACAAAAAGATCTTGTCGTAAACGTCCAGAGTCAAAGCGTCTGCAGGATCGGGGGCGTGTGCAGGTGCTCCTTAACAATGCTCTTTATTTGGTCGGGACGCCAAATACATGTGAATGAGGTCATGTGTATTGCCGAGCATCTCGAACAACTGAAACAAATGGCGCTGATCGTGGGAGGTGTTACTGTAATCAAACCGGTGAGGATCCCTGGTTACTTATGCGCCCGAGCCACCAATGAAAACAAAGCAGTGACAGCGCTGGCGTTGTCATGCGGGGGGAGCCCCGCCCGGCCTCGTCACCATTCAATCAGTGTGTGTTTACTTGCTCAGGCGTGAATGAGTCTCCGCTCTCCATGGGAATCAGATCGGAGCCTCGGTGCGCGCACACACACACACACACACACACACACACACACACACACAGCTCCAGCCCTCCCCCACCTTGCCAGAGGCTCTGTATTAGTGTGTGGGAATGTTGTGAGCGGTACAGGCAGAGTGTGGGTGTGCTTGCAAGGGTGATAAAGTGTGTGTGTGTGTTCTTTCATACACTTATCTCGCATAGATATGGGTCTATTGAAGCAGAACCGTGTGCACTCGCAGTGCAGCGTTAGCTATTCCCAGAACAGGAGGGGAACGCAGCTAATGAGCTGTTGGTCTCGGACCTGTTCCGTCTTGCCCCCATTACAAACGGAAAGGGCACATTGTGTGATTTCCGCGACTGACATTTTTAAAGGCGAAAACACAGACACAACATACAAAAACACCTCGAGTCTTAAGTCTGGCTCGAGGAACCGAGGAAGATATGTCGATATCTAGATCTAGTGGGGTTTTTTTGTGTTTTTTTGCAAGAGCAGATCAGGTGTGCAATGGAACTTTCACCAAAACTAATGATTATTAAATTGAAAATGCATTAAAAATGATGTGGAGTAATAGTTAGCTATCTGGCTAGCTTAGCACGTAGGTTCTGTGGCTGAAGGTTTCCAAGTACCACGTCATTCTCTAATAACTGGCATATCAGATCATAATAGGTTGAACGGCTTGAACCCATTTCATTAAAATAGGAGCTCAGATGGAACGCGCCCCGAATCAGTTTTATACAGAAGTCCCAGAAAAAGTCTTTTTTTAAATAGTAAAACGTTAATTTAGCGCTGTGGCAATAAATTTGACCTAAATACCTATAACAATCTATATAATTGGAATCAGACATTAAAGAGGAGTTAAAAAAATATAATTCATAAATCCAGATCACTGGATAAAAATAAAATAAAATGTAATCGGCCTTTGTCCTTTGTGTCGTCGCCTGACAGGCTTACGCACTCTCACATCCTCACATAACTTCACTGCGTGGCATAATTTCTCATTCAAGCAAATTTCAGAGGTGACCGGCTGCCCTCAACCAGGAAAAGAAAGATAGCTACAACGTGGATGATTTTTTTAATATGGAGAACGTCTGGCAACCTTGATCCAGACGCAGCACCCTCTCGCAGTGAACAAAAGAAAGCAAAACTGGCGAGCAGACAATCCAGTGAAATATGCAAGATATGGGACCATGTTTGTGGTTCGTGTTAGTGGTGTGCTCATTTCTTCATAAAAAAACAAAACAGGTTGGAAAGCACTGATTTAGACAGCATCAGAAAGACTCCATGAATCAGAGAGATAAAGAGAGAGACGGAGACAGATGAGGGCTAATGCTATCTGCCCTTTTGTCTTTTTCACGCTCGTGTGGAACACGTTGCTGCAGCCGCCGCGGCTCTTATCAGGCCTTCATCCTTCACCAACCCCAACAGGATCATCTACAGGCAGGCGAGACCCTGGGCATGCTGGGAAGCTTCCGGAAACGCTCTAAAGGAGCGCAACAGGGCACGGCCCCTTTGAAGCCTCGGCAAATATTTGCCTGCTGTCTAGTTAACACGTTTGTTCTTTAAAGCGTCCGGGCTGATAACGTCGTAATGGTGGGAGAAAGAGGGAGAGAAAGAGAAATGCCTCTATCCTACTCCAACTCTCTGCAGTCTCTCTGGCCGAAAACAAGACCAAGATGGCTGCCATACACCCTATAAACATTATGTTAGTACAATCTTGCAAAAAGATGACTCAGATGCTTCAGATCTTTTCGCGTGCATATAGTGAATGCATCACACTGAAGTCACAACCGTTAACCGTTCACACATGTTCATCGAAACTGTTCCTCAGTTTGGCCCGTGCCAAGCGTGCAGTGTGTGTGTGTGTGTGTGTGTGTGTGTGTGTGTCAGGATTAGCTCATAGCAGAGCTCTGGAAAAGATGAGAGCTCCATAAAGGAGTGACATCACTCAGCACCAGGCAACAAGGTGCCAACTTCTGCGCTGAAGTGCAGGCCGAAAAAAAAAAAACCCAGCCGGGTTTCAGTGGCACGAAAAAAAACAACAAAAAAAAACAACATGGCAGAACAACTTGTGCGTGCGTGCGTACTTGTTCCTTTATCTGTGGCTCCACTCCGTTTGTGCTCTTTGCAGACGGAGTGTGAAAAACAGCATGAAGGCTCCAGTTGGGAACACTAAGCCCAGCCCAACCTGTAAAGCCTTCACTGCTCCCAGCCACTCTGGAGATTCCCGTAGACGCATGTCGGCCTTCTAACTTTTCTTCTGTCCCCCCCCTCCCCGCTTCTCCGTTCCCTTCCCCCTCTCTGTGGGCCTGCCTCCCTCCCTCCCGCCGTCGCTCCCTCGTTCTCTGTGTCTCTCTCCCCGAGTGAAAAGGTCTGGAAGAGATTAGGTGCAGCGCTGCAGTATAAAGAGATCTGGCTCCGACTCAAGTCCGTCTGCATGTGCAGCAGAAAAGCATCCTGCCTGCTCCGGGCCTCATTCGGGGGCCGAGGGAGGGTGAGAGAGGAGGAAAAGAAACAGAAAGAGAGTGAGAGAAGGGCAAGAGGCAGAAAGAAAAGAGGTAAATAGAGAAAGCAACAAAGATACAAGGAGGAAGAGAGAGAAAATAAACATGGGGAGGAGAAGGGGTAGGTAAATATACAACAACAAAAATAAAAAAATCTAATTTCTTTGTAATTTTACCCACAATTCTCTCAATTTAGTTCTATCCTGTTCACACCCACTAGGTAGTTTTCGCCATCGGCTAACAGCTATCAACCCGGGAGGGTTACAGCTATCCAACACATTCTTCAGGCTTAACCCACATACAATCCGAGTCTCCAATCATTGAAAAAAAAAATTTTTGGAAAATCTAAGTTATGGGGCTTCCAAGTGGAACATTTTACATGTAAAATTCATGCCAAAGGTTGTATAATTGGTTAACACAGATTTTTTGCTGTCAAGTTACCTCAGAATGTTAGTGAGCTAGATAAATGGAGTCAGCCAACGTTGTTAGACAGCTGATCTGAGACCGCATCTTTTCGAACTGGAGCTCGTACGTCGTCACAGGGCAGCTGAACACACTTGGAGGAGAGCGCTAACTACTGTTCTGTATACATGAGCTTGTGATTGGCTAGTGTCGCTCTAATCAACAAAGAAACAAGGCCATTCCTTCCCCCCCTCCCAGAGTCGGTTATATGGCATCAATGGGATTCGGACTCACAATCTCTCAACAATAACGCAAACGTTTGAACCAGCAAGGCTATTCAACTTTGTTGGCACGTCGGCCACATTAAAAACGGTGGGCTGGTCATTCCACCCGCTCTTGTTGACCAAAAAAACCCTGCTGAAACATCCAGCTTGGTCTGACCAGCTACCAGCTGCCGAAACACAGGCCGAGCTGGTCAAACTGGTAGATGGAAACGGTTTATGAATCACCGCTGCTAATGTAACATTGTAGACACGTAAGAAAATAACACAACAGTACGGCAATTAGAAAATCTCAAGCATTTACTGATTTAGTCAAGTTATAAGGAAGCTGAAAAATACATTCTTTAAAGCTTTAATCTACCAGTTTGATTGGTAGATTGATTTTTCAGCAGGGAACCCATTCACAAAGCCATTCTTCTGTTGAACTTTTGACTGATTTCTTGGGTTATATTTTTGTTTTTAGAGGCTTGCTAGCTAGCTAACAATGTTGGCTGATTCAACTTGGCTAGCTAGCTCGCTAACATTCTGAGGCAACTCGACAGCAAAACTGTTAATTAAATTACATTAATTGACCCCAGTCTGGGCTATTTGAAACACTGTAAATGACTGCATTTGGCCTGTGGGCTGCTTGTTGAACAGGCCTGGTCTAGACTGGGACCCCCCCCCCACACAACGTTTAAAGTTTTCCTAAATGATTGGAGACTTGGATTGCATCTTAACCTGAATGTGTTACGTAGCTGTGCATCTGAAAACGCACGACAGCGGGAAAAAAAACCCCCCCAAAACAAAACCGCTCATTAGCATTTCCCCATTTCACTTTACTCTGCGTCGCTAGTCCTACAGGCTGAAGTTGCTTTATGCTGGGAAAAGAGAGACAAGCTATACTCAAATCACACGCACCTTCGTCTGAGAAAACAACACTCAGTTCTTGCTGTAAAGAACGTGTTAACCCCCTCTCGCTGCTCTCTCGCTCTCCCCCTCGCATTACGTCTGATTCTGGGGCCCACCAGGCTCGTACATTCAGGACTTATAAATCTTCAAAGAGCTAAAAGGTTTCTGTGCAGCGTTTCCGTCTCTCTCTGAGGACGCGCACACCATTTTCCACTTTCCCCGTGAAACCACCTCTATGAAAACCTGCTCTGTAACGTCAACACAGACGTTTTTACACGGAAAAAGGGCTGACTGTTCACACGTAAAAAGAGAGAGAGAGTGGGGAAAAGCGAGGGAACGGTTTTTAGGGTGAAGGGAGGGCACTTCCAAACATGAGTAACTTAAAGTGACATAAGCAGAAGCCTTCATCTTTGTGAGCTGTACGGACGGAGGGGATTATAGAGAGAGTGAGCGAGAGAGAGAGAGTGGGAGGGAGAGGGCAGGGAGGGGAAAAAGGGACAGTTTTTTGTAAGACCACCAATGCTGCCCACTGTGACACCAGCTTACAACCCTAAACCTAAAGCAGAGATTTGGTTTAATTAGCATATAAGCAAATTAACGTATTGTAACTGGAAAGACTAAAGTTTATATCTGCGTAATGCAGAAGCAATAGAGTGAGCACGGTGTGTGTGTGCGTGTGTGTGTGTGTTCATGGTTAAAAAGAAACAGGCAACTTGCTTGGCAGCCCGTTGTTTCGCCTGTTCTCCTAAAATATGACGGAGAGAGAAAGGGAGAACAAGGGAAAGAAAGGAATAATGAAAAGATAGAGCGGGAGAAGGGGGGAGAGTGAAGAGAGAAAGAAAAAGACATTAGCAGAGAGACAGAAAAGATAAAGAATGGGAGAAAAAGAGACAGAAACAGAGGGACAGAGTTAGAGAGATGGAAGGAAAAAAGGAGAAAGACAGAGAGTGAGATTGAAAAAGAAAGAGAAGCAGAAAGATAGTGAAGAGTGAGGGTAAGAGACAGAAAAAGAAAGCAAAAGACAGAAAGAGCAAGAAGAAAGAAAGAAAGACAGAAAGAGAGACAACAAAGAGGGAGAGGTGGAGGAAGAGAGAAAGAAAAGCAGAAAGACAGTGAGACCGAGGGTGAGAGACAGACAGTAAGAAAGACAGGAGGGAAAAAAGAGGGGGTGGGGTAAAAAGACAGAAAGAGAAGGGGAAAGAGTGAAAGGAAGAGTGAGAGAAAGAAAGGTAGGAAGAGTGAGAGAGGGAGAGAGACAAAATGAGAGGGAGACAAAGATGGAGAAAGAAGGAAAAAGAATAAAGGAGACAGGGGAAAAGGAGGAAGAAGAGATAGAGGGAGAAACAGAAAGTTTGAAAGAGTGAGAGAAAAGAGAGAGAAGTAAATAAAAGGAGAGAAAATAAAACCCAAATTAACTGGCCATGAAATAACCACAATTAAAACATAAACATAAACATGGCGGCCTGTAAAACTATTTACTTATTATCGTTATTCCGTTCAGTCATGAAGTGAGAACAATAATTCCAGCTTTCCCTACATTCCTAGTGCCCTTTGTAGTGCTCATCTCTGTTTTTCGGACATATCTTAAGGATGATTGGTGAGGGAAGCGCAGATTTGGCTTGCGGCGTTCCCAGGAGCTCAGCAGGAAAAATCTGGAATTCTTGATATTCACGTTTTCAGAGGTTTTTTTCTTTCACCTGCTGAAGGAATTGGACGTTGTTTCCAAAAAGCATCTGTCCTTTGGTTTACATCAGCGTGCAAAATATGTTGTGCATTTCACGAGCTCGGTAGGTTTGGGGAGATGAAGTGCACTTGGGTGGGACATGAAGTGATTGTAAAACCGTGATAAAAAGTTCAGCTGAAACACCAACAACACTCAGAATTCCAAGATAATCTGAACTTTAAATATTGGCGTTGTCGTTACCTGAAACCACGCCCCCTGCCTGATTTGTACCAATTATGATAATGATAAGAAGTTCTTTCATGTTTCATCACACATGTGTGTCATTTTACGACATTACACCACATTTTATGATACTTTTATAATAATTTTTCGCACAGGGAGAGTTAACCAGTTCACTTGCACATTTAATATACTATTATTATCATTTAATATACTATTATAGTGCCTTTAAAAAATTGATTTTTGTTTTTGTGTTGTAAAATTCCTACAAATTTCATGCAAGTTTATTCATTTTTTGCTTCTTTGATGAAAATCTGAGGCACCTGTACGTTTAATCGCTGACCGATCTACATAAGTGGCTGAAAAACTATTCAAATTACAAGTGGTTAAACACAGTAAACACGACTTTTTAATCCTGTTTCAGAAGCTAAGTTTCCACAAAAGCATCGCAGCACAAAGATCATGGTGAAATTGTAGAACGAGCATCACATTGAACACTCTCTCTCTTTCTACCAGTTAAGATGATCTTAACTTTACGATGCTTTTGTGAAACTGAGCGCTGAATCTCTTCAGAACAATACCGTGGTTTGAGGACATTTCCAAACGAGGTTTTTGTTCATATTTCCATAAAGAAAACGCACATCTGCGTATCTTGTGTTGTCAGAAATTGATGGACAAACTGCATATTTTTCATCCAACACCAAGTTTAAAACTAGACAAGGTACAATAAAAGATAAAAGTTCCTTTTCTGTCGCATTTGCATTATATTTCCATGATATTCTATGTATACTTCTATGTTTACAGGTACACCTGTCATGAACGCTTCCCGTTTACTTCCTGGTTAGCTCACACCCGCTCCAGCTCCTCCACTGACCAGGCCCCCGTGATCACTGCTTTTACACAATCATCTGAAGGTTACATTTGTGAAGCAACTCGCCTCCATTTCTCAGCGTTAAACCTGACGTATGATTACAGTGCATTATGGGTAACACACACGTGTCCCCCTGGCCAATGAGAACATCATATGAGCACTTGAGAATAAAGTAATGTCTTTCAGGAAGTCTCGTTAGAACGCATTTTCGTGTCATTTTTAGTAAAATAGCTGATGTTCTAGTAAGAATAAATGGTTTTGGAAACTTATGAGAGAGTTTTTTTAATTATTTTTTTAGCTTCTGGCTGTAAATAGTATGAGGAGTATAAAGTTTAGCTCAGACCTCACAGGACACACACTTGGGGTAAATTTGCTTTGACAGAAAAAAAGACATATTGATAAATCGTCCTGACACAGAGGTCAACAAAACACACTTAGACATGATGACACGACGGCGAAAAGGTCCTGTGTCTCGGTGTCTGACCCTTGAGGAACTGATATAATTCACCTACACGGCAGGAAACACGCTGCAGATGGAGATAAAGTACAAGAAAAAATATTATATGCCAAACTTATTATATACATGAATGGGTTATATGATAAAATGTGAGACATTTTTTAAAAATTAATAAAAAATCAGTATAATTAATACCATAGTAAACTCATTAGTGTACATAAATACAACATTTGCATAAAGTATGCAATACTGAGAATATTCTAGATATAAAAGCCACCAACGTGTACGCTGAGCACAAACTCACAAACTTTAATTGAAGCGTGTGAAGAGGTGATTTGAGTGTAAGTGCAGTTTTTTTTTATAGTGGACGTTTTCCAAAAAATCACAGTCAGAGTCTATTACGGGGGTTAAGGCACGGACAGGTCCATTATCGTAATCCAGAAACAGGCAGACGGAGACCATAACCAAAAACAGTAAAAAACCAGGGATGGGCACAAAATCCTCAAGGATTCGAGTACAGCGATGATCGATGATGACAAGCCAGGGTGGAAAACGTACAGAAAAGTTATACTGAAGTAAAAAAAAAAAAGGGGTATTGTGTCTAAATCTTAATCAATTAAAAGTAAGGAGTCAAACTCCCTGAATACTCCTCGAGTGAAAGTAAAAAAAAAAAGTGTCCACACTTAAAGGTACTCAAATATTTAAAAGTTAAAAGTAAATGATTTTAACTGAAATTCGAAGTCAGGACATGCAAATTCGCAACAATTCACACGATTTGATTCGTATGAAACGTTACGAAGGTTAAGGTTCGGGTTAGAGTTAGGGTTAGGGGCGGAGTTAGAGGCGGGGATAGACACGGGGTTAGCGTTCGTACCTTTTCTTACAACTTAATTCGTATGAGAATCTAAATCCAAACACATCCACCCTCTTTTGAATTCGTGCACATTTTTTGTAATGAGATCTTCTTTTATTGAGATTTGTAAGTACTTGGAAGGTCTAAATAAAAATGTAAGGAGCTTCCACAACGCTTTTGTGAGCTTCAAATCAGCTTTTTCCCAGTGTTTTTTCCCCCACTGTCACTTATTTGACACCAAAAAAAAATTAAAAGATGAAAAAGATTAAAAATGGCATGAAAAAAAAAAATCTGGATTTTTGAGACGACTAAAAACCAGGAAAAAACACAGGAAGTTGGTGTTGGAATGTAAATTAACTGATTTGCATATTAACGTGTAATCCACCAATCAGATTTCAGTCCAGAAGTGTAAATGCATGTGGTTCAAATCTGACCAGGATCCAATCCAGATACAAGACGCATGTGAGTTTCCTTTGGCACTCGGTGTCTCTCTCTCTCTCTCTCTCTCTCTCTCGCTGTCTCAGTACAGGGGGCGTGTTCTTCCACAACTCAAAGCTAACACGTTTTTTAAATTACTGCTCTTCTACATTAATAGCGAGTAACATACTCTTTAAGTGTGTGATTTGAGACACAGCTCTAATTTCTGTCCTGACCCTCTGACTGTACGGAGGTCCGACCATTTTGCTCGAGGTGAAGAAAGACAAGCTCTCCCCCTAGTTTTCTTCCCCATCGTGAAAAGTCACACTTTCTTTTATTCTTTTATTTATTTATTTATTTTTACCCAGAGTTCATTGCATTCCCTTGCACCTCTCTCAGGGGTGTCAGTGCAGCTGCATTATGGGGCGAGAAAAAGGGCCTCTGGAGAGACTCTCGGGAAGCAACCGAGACGTTTTCCCTGCAGGTTTCTTTGGTCTTGGCGTAATATTTTGCGCATATGGTTCGGGTTTTTGGAGAGAGAGCGTGCGGTGGTCCTGCAGATATATTCCCATTCTAATTCGCTGTAAGTAATTGTAAATTAAAGCGTCCGTGTAGCTGGAGGGGGCCTCGGAATATAATAAGCTTTCAGCGCCTGCAATTTGCGCGAGCGTTTGGGGAGGAAATAATGGAAATGTAATATTTGTACAGGGCAGGTCCTAATACGCGTTGCAATAAAGCCAGGGCCAAACATCGCTCACGATTACATTACGATTTGAAACGCGGCCAAAAAAACAAATTGCGCTTTGGGAGCTGTCGTAAAAAAAAATTAAATAATGAAGAAAGAAAAAAAAAAGCGTTATTTGTAACAGCTTTGCAATTTCAAACCAAACGTTAAGCTTTCGGGTGGTTGACTTAAAAGGGCTGATAAAACAAACAATGTATTGCATAAGCTCAGTGAGGACGTGTGTGTGTGTGTGTGTGTGTGTTGATTTAGTGGAGGATTTTAAATCTATATAAATGGGGTTATTCAATTCAATTCAATTTTATTTGTACAGCGCTTTTAACAATGGACATTGTCACAAAGCAGCTTTACAGAAATCCGGATGTAGATCTAGATC
>JAOUQW010000034.1:25599170-25614127 GCA_028565825.1 Olivaichthys viedmensis | reverse complement strand
AAAAAAAAAAAAAAAAAAAAAAAAAAAAAAAAAAAAAAAAAAAAAAGAGAAAAAAAAAAAAAAAAAAAAAAAAAAAAAAAAAAAAAAAAAAAAAAAAAAAAAAAAAAAAAAAAAAAAAAAGAAGACCACCCCAAAAAAAAAAAGTTGGAGAAAGAAAAAAGAAAAAAGAAAAAAGAAAGTAATCACTTGCGTGCGTGAAGCGCTCAGAGACGCGTCAACTGCGCGTGCAACACTCCCAGATGCATGGACCTCCTCGAGCCACAGAAACTTTTTTCCCCGCAGGGCTCGCGCTTATCCGAGTTTATTCACGTGCATGCGCCATCCCAGCCTGGCGAAAATGAATAAAAGCCAACGATTGATGATGATGATGATGATGATGATGATGATTTTTTTTTTCCGCTTGGCCAGGACCCCCACTGACCGGTGTAGAAACGCGCATATCTATATCTATATCTATAATAATAATACGAATACGAATACGAATACTAATACTAATAACGTCCTTCGAGAAAACGTCCAGAAAGTTTCAAGAGGTCCGAGTCGAAAAGCTGTAGGACTTTTTGCACAAAGTTTAGCAGCGACTTTTCAGGCGGAGTGATTTTTTTTTTTTTTTTTTTTTTTTTTTTGTGGAAAGCGACCGCGGACTACTTCGCGCTGGAAAATATCACTGCGCTGGAAAATATCACTGCGCTGGAAATATCACTGCGCTGGAAAATATCACTGCGCGAACTTTTTTTTTTTTCTTTTCTCGCCCTCCCGAAGTTCTTCAGGAACTTTTCGGGGCAGGACATCAAACTTTTTTTTTTCTTTTTTTTTTCTCGCGTCACGTGATCGTTGAGTCACAGCGGGCGGATACTCGGGGACTTTAAAAAAAATAAATAAAAAAAAAATTAAATAATATATATATATATAAAAAATAAAAAAATAAAAATTACGGCTGTTCGATTCCGCAAAGCTTTTTTTTTTTTTTTTGGGAGTCGACTCCACCACGTTTCCTTGAGTCTAGGTTCTACAGACTTTTTAAAAATAAATAAAAATAAAATAAAAATAAAAAGACAGGACAGGAACGGAGAGCTTTGTCAGATAAACAACGCGAACTGTCATTGAAAAGTACAATTAGGTTCTCACACCTCGTCCGTGAGCCAAATCGTTTTTGGTTTTTTCTTACTGCTTAGGAGTCGACTCTGCATGTAATCGGAGAATCGACTCTTTTATTTTGGAGAATCGATTCCCAGTCCTGGCTAGTTGCTGGGAAATGTTGTGGCTGAGTATTAAACGTAAACTTGTGGAAAAGGGTGGTGATTTTTGTTATTGTCGCACAGATAACTGCAATGATCTGTGATCTACTATGTTGTTATCTATTATCACATTAACCTGGGCACTCAAATGGAAACTTGAACCTGGCTCAGGGGTAAAGCTGAATCCTAAATGACTCCCTGCTCCCTACACAGTGCACTAGATGTCCAAAGTGAAGCCCTTTAGGGTTCATCCGACCTCTCCTTCTGTGTTGGGAGGTAAAATCGAGGTCATTCGTAACTTATTTGCGGGTTGTTAACATTTGCCACTCTAAAAAAAAGTTGAAAAAGCAAACTTTTTACTAAATTACTCCTTTTTTGTTGTTGTTGCAATAACTAAAGGTAATTTACCTGCAAGAGATGCCCACAAAGATTGAAGTAAAATTCTAATGTGGCTCGTATAGACATTTCAGCTACATAAATAATAACCCCAATAATTATAGGTGTAATTTTATTAAAGAAAAATAAGAATTGTATGTCCCTTTTTACGTTCTCTATTCAAAACAGAAAAGAACACTAATGCAAAAAAAACCTCGACCTGTTTTGATCTTTAAAAATAATAATAATTATATATATATATATATATATTAGTTTTCGTTTCCTAAACAGTTCCCGTGCGGTCTCCGTAATTCTTATGCAAATCATCTTTTCTCTTTCCATTGAGAAATCATTTAGTCCACATTCAGATGGGTCATGAGCATGAAGAATCTAAATGGAAAAGGATTTTCCTTCTTTTCCCCTTTTTTGTCCAGTCAATCTGTAAACTCTATATATACATACACATATATACATATAAACTCTTTATATGACCCAGTAGGCCCTAATTGAGGGATTGAGGGCAGGTTAAGCCTTATCTACATGGGTAAAAGATAAGGTTTTGCAAATTAATTGTGGACATAAAAGACTATGATGATGATATTTCCATTTTTATTTGTTGACAATATACAAGAACATTCAGGGTGATGGTCTTTCCTGAAGGTCTCACTTCTTGCCAGCGGCACCTACAGTGGCTTTCTTTACGCCTCGTACTTTCTTCATTCGTGCTCTATTCTTTCTATTCTTTGATACAGAGACAATGCAAACGTTCCAGATGATTTGCTACTGTTACAAATATATATATTTGCAAAATACCATAGTATTTCATTTTAACCTCAAAGAAGATCATCACTAATTTTGACAACTACATTACTGTTTAAAAGTTTGGAATAATCTGTCATATTTTATTCAATAAACCCTGTACAGTATAGATCTGAACAATATAAAGCTGACGCCAAATGTATTTTTTAGATATTCTATTTAGTAATTCAAGTGTTTTGAAAAAAACTAAACAATAATTATATGATAAATAATGTACTTTTTCTGCAATTATCTATGTAAAAGTATCCACCTCTGGTCACCACTTTCGAAATATGAGGTGTTCTGGATATTAAGTTTATTATTACATGATTCACAGTGTACTGTACATCATTCTGGATACATCTAATGTTTTTCTCTCTTTTTTTTTTTACAGATTTCGACAAAAGACTTCTGAAATTACATAGTGCTATAATCATATTACAATCATGTTATATATGTACCTGTAACAAAATTGATTTTTTAATTTTATTATTGGGAGCATTTTCAGCCATGACCGATGATATTCACTGGCTCTCAGAGAGCATGTGCTTTTTTGTGTTGATGTTAGTTTCCATTTTTAGGCTCATTAATGTGTTGTAATTGGGCTGCAGTGTCCGTGCAGGCCTCCAGTCTCTCTGATCCCTGATAGACCACCCAGCATGCTGTCCTATGGGGGGAGGACGCCGTCACTGCGTCAACACGGCGCTGAAGTGACCGTCTTAACCTTTCTGCTCCTGCTGACAAAAGCTCAGCTCTACTCGGTGTTAAACTCTGATGAGTCTGTGTTGCAGTAAACTCGTTTAATGTGACATTGAACAAGTTTATGCAAATTATAAACTCGTGAAATAGTTACTCTGTGCAAACCAAAATAGTCTAGATAGTAATTAATCTTCTGAAAATGACACCCACGCCACACTTAAGGTCTGTACTGAGCAATACTGGACTTAATGTTTAAGTGCAGACAAAGCCGAAGCATTTCATTGAGTTTAATTAGGGATCTCACAGCATTAGAGTACAGTACTGTACTGTGGCACAGTAAACAGTGGCATCTGAGCGAGTGTGCCCTCTACAGGTCAATGGGCGTGTTATAGGCCTTGGTTTAAAATAAATATGAATAATATGCATAATTATAATATAATAACACATTTATATATAATGCTAATAATAATCTGATAATGTGATTACATTACAGTGCTGAGATTACATTACAGTGCTGAGGTAGATCAGTAGGTGAGGTTATGTGTCTGGATGGACCTTTGTGCTCGGATTGGATTCTGCCTCACTTCTAAGTTGCTTTATATTAAAGCATTGTCAAATGGAAGCGTAAATAATTCTTTACTACATCTTTGACCTGCTTTTTCATGGAAAGCCATTTAGCAGGCTTATTTCATGAAAATCACTTCTACGTGTTTTCTTTTACCAAACAACACCTTTACGTTAGTATTATTTGCGTTTGCTACATTAGTGCTGGAGTTCTCAATTGTGTGTTTTGGTCAGTACAGGAGGACGGCTTGCTGAAAAGGCCAGGTGTTAGCAGGTTGGGTCGGATATCCTCTAGTCTTCCTGAGCCAATTCCACCTGAGGGACTCTTTTTTTTTCTTCTAAAGTCTGGACACTTTGTTTTCTAGGACTGCCACTCATAAACTGTAGCTCAATGCTCATTAACTGACATGAATCCCTTCTTTGCAGTCTCATGGCTCTGGCACTCTACATCTTGACAGTGCTACCGAAAGTACCTGCTGCAGGGAATATAAAATGCATTCGCTTAGCTTATAGCTCAAGGACTTTTTCCGAGCATGCACATGTGGCCACGTTTTCATTATGCATTGCAAGATCTTTACATTTATTCATTCTTTTTTGCCAGAATGACTGACAAGTGAGGCAGAATCCAGTCTTAAACACATACAAGTGCTGAATTTTCATCAGCCGACCAGAAACAAGTGGAGAGGAAGACTAAACTAAACACGCGCGCGCGCGCACACACACACACACACACACACACACTCACTCACACAGAGACCCACAACTGAACACGAAGGTTAAATTAAGTACTGATACTCAGGAATGCTACAAATACTCATCACAAAGATGTCAAACTATAAATGATACAAGTTACATAAACTGGCAATAATCATAGTAGGCTAATACACAGTAATAACAATAATATAGTAAAGCAGACTCGTTTTAATCATATGATGGGATCTGATGGATTTTCAAACTTTCCCTCCAAAAGAAGGCTTTGCTTTATAACTGTTAGAACTATTAGATTAACAACAATATATATATTTAAAAAAAAACATGGAAAGATCCTGTTGAAACATGTGCATGCTTAAATCCATGGGCTTTTGAACATCACAAGAGGATATCTGGTAAGAGCTCTCCCTGCCCATACAGACAGGATAATGTTGGTGAGAAGCAACCCCCAACATCTAGCATGATTAAGGCACAAAGAGCTAAAAACCTGTTTAGCAGGTGTGTTCATGCAACACACCAAAAGTTTCATCACCTTTGTAAGAAGGCAAGTCACTGCCAGATTGTTCTGCGCCGTGGCTTTCCTCCTCCTGCTGCAACAAGTCAAGGCAAGCTGACCGGAGGCAAAGCTCAAACGCACACAGGAAAGACGTGACAAATGAGCCGAACTGCACATGCAGGCGAAACTTTAACTTTCCTTCACTTAAGGCAAGGTGAATGTGAGGTCTCCTTGTCTCTTTTCTTGTCCTTTTTTTCATTTTGCATGGCTGCTCATGCAGACACTAGCTGTTACGCAAGTTAATTATTGAATTAGGAGCGTCTCTTGTTAATGAAGCACAACAGCCTGTGATGAAAATGAGTAATTAGGAAATGTATAAGAAGCCACAAAAGGCAATGCAACCTAAAAGTATACAAATGCACAAATTTCATCAAATTCAAATTCATTCAGGACTGAAGGTGAAAGGTCTCACATAAAAGTAAAGACTCGGTTTTGCTAATGTATGATCTAATGCTCAGCATACACTTTTCCTTTTGGTGAAAATCCTGAAGGCAATTAAACCTTAAATCTGTCGTCATCTTCCAGGTGCATGTGATGGACTTGATTTATAGGTGCTCTTATTAGACAAAATACCACTCTTAACATCATATGCAGAGCTTTACATTTACATTACTTTAAATTGAGGAGTGAGAAGTTGTGATTTTACTGTTACCGTGCATTACAAATCAACATTTAAATCCCAATTGCCCATATAGTAGTTGCTGCTTATAGACACAAAACACACACACACACCCTGTTTTGCTTAATTAATGTGACCCAAATATACCCATAATGACAAAGTAAACATGAATGTTCGGATGCTGTGAGGACGTGTGGGAAAATACTTGCATTTACACCATAAAAAGAGGTTTCCTCTTTGTTACTGGGATTAAGTACAAACAATATTCAACCACGTTATTAAATGGTTTATTGGAAATCCTCCATAAAGACAGTTATAGGAGTGCGTGTGTGTGGGTTGAGACGGTTCTGCGGTTGTATAAACCGAAGAGGGAGGGAACGGGTGGTGTATCAGGGTGGAACACGGAGTTTGCTGCTGGGTTTCACTCCCCGACCCTGTAGAGCCAGTGGAGTCAGTCCGCTGAAATTAATTCCTCCTCAACAGTCATTCACTCACAAATGTGTCCACTCCCACAGAACCGGTCCTGATTAGATCTGCATATAACCAAGCTGTATGAAGCACTTTTTCCTCATAATGTTACAAAAGAATGGCTGCACTTCTTGAAATGATTTCTTTATTTTCCATTATTACTGTACACAGCATTAACGAAAGCATATCAATGTACAATTGTGCTATTGGGCATTGATACATTTCTGAATATAAATAATCTCAAAAGTACAAAAATAAGATAACTGTACTAATTGGAGGGCAAAGCACACATGAAATAATTCCTCTACATAAATCTTGAACGAATGTAAGTATCGTTTATAATCTGGTTGATCTGTCGGCCATTGCTACTCTACTGCAGTCTGATTATTTGAATCTAAACAGAAATTTCAGTACAGAGTTGTTGTTTGTGGAGCAATACTGACTACCTGTTAGGTGTAAGTGAGAGTAGGAGTGATAAAGTGCTTGTCAGTAAGGATTAAAGGGAGAGGCTGGGATAGAAGGGCATCCTGGGAGCTGAAGTCAGTAGCGTCTGTGGGGGCGGGGGCGGCTGTCAGCGCCTGAGCCGCCGTGGTACCTCCGCAGGGTAGCACATGACGCCTCGGCAGGCTGGTGGGACTGGTTCTGCAGGAGAGAGAGACAGAGAGAGAGATCAGATGCGCGAGTTTACTAATGAATGGCATAACAATAATAACAACCGTGGGTGGTTTTACAAATTGTACTTCTGGCTTTGAGAATATTTTACCATCCAAAGTCAAATCATTCAGTGTCTATACAAAGACAATTACATGACATGCTTTTATTCTGAGTGTGTAGATGCTTAAAGGGAGTTTTGTCATCAACATCATTGTGATATTAATCCATGTAAATAATGATGTCTGACTAGTTCTTGGTTCCAGACTTGCAGCATTTTGGTGCTGGAACCGAACGGCTTTTGCCAGCCAAACACCAGCTGTTTTGCGGTGGAAAAGCATGGAACGGTCCAAGATTAGGCACCTGCGCCGGCACCTTTAAAGTAGAAAAGGTCTATAATACTTACATATGCAGGGTCCAATGCAACGACGCCCTTCAGTGCTGTGTTACCTGCGGCCACATCTTGCACATCTGCTTATTACAAGAAAAGTCTTGTAAACTGAGTGCTATAATGGCTGAATTTATTAATTTATAGGTAAGGTGACAATTAACTGATAAAATGAATACAATCCTTTTTTTTTCTATTATAGTTCACCGAAGACCTAAAGTTCCTGAGATCCTAAAAAGGTTCCTGTGGTGGAAATGTGCCTTATGATAATAACGCCTCTTCTGTACAAAAATGTGTTTCGACTGTCAAAATGAGCACAATGTCACTATTTTGCCATTTCAGTTAAGCTTTTCGTGTCATCATCATATCATTGGCTCAGCTATACTACTCTGAATAGAACAGAGTACATGTATAGTGTATTTATAACTCGAAGTCTGTTATGACAAGCTCTGTTAACATGAAGGATGAAGCTTACACTGCAGGCGGTGGTTGAGTCTATCGAGTGATTGCAGGAGTTTCTGTTCCTCCAGGGAGAGAGCACTGAGGTCTCGCTGTGACTGCAGGAACTCAGCAGCTCTCTGGAACTGAGCCGAGTCTACAGCAACCTGCTCATCACCGTCCATCACCTCAGAACCTAACAGACAAGAAAGTCGAAAGTTCACTGAAGCTCTAATATTTACAATTTACATTATTGTTCATTATCTGGACTGTACTTATAAAAGTATCTTGTGCAATACCTTGATCGTGCACCATCTGGTCAGTTTTACTTGAACTCATTGGCACTGTAGCCTACAACCAAAATATATATGAAAGATTCACAAACAGTGCGGTTTGTAGGCATAGTCATTGCATGACACATGCGCTTTAGTCCGCACGTGCAATACTACAGACTAAACACAGACACTAAAACTCAAAATCAGTTGTGTAACTTAAAATCCAGTTCATCGGAGGTTCCTTGTCCTCAAGGAACCCTGAGCCAAACCCTACGTTTGGTCTATCCCAGTATAACAAGTCTATCATCACTCTAAAACAAGGCTCTCCAATTATAGGACTATAGACATGGTGGAACACACATGTAGCTATAAGTGCTTAGCACAGCTTTGACCAATGATATCAGGATGTATGTGTGTGTTTGTATAGGTGAGCATATACTGTACATGTACCTGATAAAGAAAAGGGCGCTTCCGGTCCCCTAAAGCTGCAGCTTGGATTCTGACGTGATCCACATATGTTCTGTTTTTTACCATATTACTCTCCACAGTAGGTCTTCTCACTGGACTCCTCACTGGTTGCCACAACACAAAAAAAACGGAAATGAGGTGTAAAAAGATCTCTTTTCATCTCCTACTTAAGTAGACACAATGTCCTGAAAAGATCAGCGAGTTGCATTTAAAGGTCCCGAAAATAGCTTCCAACATTCCTGGGCTAATATCACAAGCGAGCAACTTATTATGTCGTACAGCTGGGGAATATAAAGCTTGCCACTGAGGTCCTAAATGCTAATTTTACAATAAATTATCACAGACAGATTTTTGGGCCTTGAGAATCAGAACGGCCTTCTGAAAGGATGCCTTTGGCAAAATTAATAATATCTCACGGTTTAAGCCTTTAGCTCCTTACCGTTGGAAGATGAGAGGAAAAAGCCGTCCATTCTTGAGACTGCTTTGACGCCATTGAGCAGGCTATTACTATTGAGGGTAACATGGGACAAATTGGCATGGGTTTGAGGCAAAGCAGACAACGGGCCATTGTGAGTCTGCAAGCTTCGAGGGTCACCTAAGTCGATTTTTAGGAAAGACAGGGAGAGAAGAGAAGGAGAAGAAAGAGATTGAAGAGAGCTCAAGGGAAAAGTCTCAAAAAAAAAACCTTGCTATAAGTTTTCATGCTCGAACATTATTCAGAACTTCTTATATTCTAATATAATAACAGAAAGGACAGAAAGGAATAACAGTTCCATCATTATATGGATTCATTTCAGCAGAGCAGTAATCCCATAAATGGTGCAGTGTCTTACAAGGGGCCAAAGCAAACAGACTCTACTGATACAACTCTACAAAAAAAGCCCTTTGCAAAAACTCTAGAAAAATACCCTCAAAGAATCTCGAGCAAAGCTGCCGAACTTTCCAACACACAAAGAGAGCTCAGTTCTTTCAACGGACTCCCGTCTGACTATATGACAAGGTGCAATGAAAACTCATGGACACTCAGCAGATTGGGAGCCTGTTAGTATTGTATTATGTTGCTGGAATGTGCCATATCTGTAATGAGGATAAGATGCCCGCTTTTTTTAACATCAAGTGAACAAGTGCAACACTGCTGTTTGAGTCAGTCACAGTGGAAATCAAGTCGGCCCTGTAACTCTTGACATCTAGCTCAGTGAATGTTCCCACACTTCTGCCATGCAGTTTCAGATTTTCTAAACATATATGAATTATAGACAGTCATGAGACTAATGGATAAGATGATGCAGGTATTACCATCTTTGCTGGCTAAGGCATTACGAACTCCATGCCACAGTAGTGAGATCTCCTCATCAGTTGGTGTGCGATTCAAGCAGATGCCTTTCTGGAGGCCGTGGCTGCCGCTGCCCACCTGGCCGTCTGACTGGCAGAGGGTGTAGATGCCTTTAGACATGGCCTCGTACATGTAGGTATAGGAGGGTGGCTTTGGGGCGAATATAGCACCTTCATCTGTTTTGAGAATGTGGCGCTGAGGTACAGGCTGACCTTCTAGATTGTCCTTATAAAGAGCCTGCTCTGCTGCCAGACATGCTTTACCTTGGGAGCGCTCGTCGTTGTTGGATGTTTTGGTGACGTACACAGTGGCCTGACCTGAGTTACCTCTAGTTACCTCAGATCTGGGAGGGGGCCGAGGCACCAAGGCCTTCCCCTGGGTTCTGACCACATGTTGCACCTGACTGGAAGTTTGTGGCCTGATCACGGTGCCCCTCCTGGCCCGGGAAGAAACGGTACCTGAGGCAGTTCTGTGCACCCGCCGGGGAACCCAAAGTCCAGTTGCACGGGGACCTGCTTTCTCCATCCTGGATTCCGCTGTGGGTTCCTGCTGCTTTACTTTCTGGGGACCAACATCTGACCAGGCCTGTTTGGTTGTGTTGGGGTCAGATGGGCCAGAGGAGTTCATGTTGTTCTTTGGTATTCCTGAGGAAATGTTCATATACCACGAGTGGAACGATCCCTGCTGCTGGTCCATTAAAGGCTGTTGCGGTGGTTGAGTTAGTCTGCTTTTAGCTTTTGCCTGATTGCTCAAGTCTTTCGTCACTCTTTCCTCATTTTCTCCTCCATTGCTATTCACCTCGTCAAACCAGCGAAGTTTCTTCTTCATGCTCTTGTTGCTTTCTGGGTCCCTGCCTTTAGCCCTACTGAGCTCCAGACTGTCCCTAATAGCCATGGCCACTTGCTTGCTGAAAGCCAAATGGCCTGGGGTGTAACTGAATTTGGCATCTCCGTCTCCTTTACAATTGGACTTCTTCTTAAGGATTCCTTTCAGAAATAGGACATTGTTGTTTTTGAGGTCAAGATGGTTGGTCAAAGGTTCCACTAATGTTCTGTCTGGTTCCTCTGTCGTTTTGGAAGAGTTGGGCATATTGGCCTTTGCTACCCTGCTATCACTGGATTCATCTGCTAGGTTTGAACGATATGCTCTCTTACATTTCTCAAAGCTCTCTTGTTTGGTTCCCCTCTCGAGGACTGCAGCACCATCTTCATCTGGTCTGCTCTTACCGGACTGGAAAAATCTCTCTGTTTCCACTGACTGTAAGGCTGAGTTCTCCAAACTTGGAGAGACTTTGTTCCGATCAGGAGCACTGCTGTATCTACATCTGCTGGCTTTCTGGGCACCTCGCATCTCTGACAGATGTTTAACGCATTTTGCGAGCTCACCAAATTCAAAATTGGACTCTTGAACCAGGCTTGAGAACTCCAGAGGTGTGGGATCTGGGGCTGTCTGCATTTTGCAGTGGGCAACTACTGTGCCTTTGTCTCTCAATATGCTCTCCTGAGTGGTTGTGCCATACTGGTGAGCTGTATGTCCTGAATTAGCTGCAAGCTTATGCATTTGGCATGAGGGAGTAGATTGGGTGTTGGAAGCCTGGGATTGATCTGATACGTTACACTGCTCTGCTGCTTGTGAGGGATTCTGGACACTCTGATCCTCATCTGCTGACTCATCTTTCACAGGTGAAAGTGATGAGGAACTGGAAGAACTGGGCTGGCCCTGGTGACTTAATACCTCCTCCAGGAAGCTCTTTGGTGGACAGTGGTTAGATGATGGACATCGGCAGTGCAGGTGCCTTCGGTGTGATGGTGGTCTTCTGGTATTGTGACCTTCTGGGGGATCCTCAATCTCCAGGCTGTCCAGGCTAGACAGGCTTTCTGCATGGCTAATTGGAGTGTCACTGCGCTCCTGAAATCAATACAGCAGGATATTAGAGTACTGAGTCTTATGAATGCGCTTGTCAGCCATATAACTGAGTTTGTTTGAACTAACTACAGTTGAGGTCGCAAGTTTGCATTCCCAATGGTTTTTGGGTGATAATAGAAAAATGTATCTTTGTTTTATCATTCATCGACAAAAAAATAAATTCCAAGAAGTTAAAAATGAAATGTGTGTGTATCCTGCAACAGTCAACAATCCAAATAGTTTGAAAGAAGTCAAAGTTTCGCCATGACCTTCTCGGTCTCCAGACCTGATATGAAAACGGCAGTGTATGACATCTGGCAGAGTTATAACAGATATAAGAAGAATAGGGAAGACACCTGTGAAATTTAACACACTAAATGTCTTGTTGGTATAAATGTAATTTCTTTGTCTTTACTTTGTCCTAAAAGTATGCAAACTTTTGCACTCGACTGTAAGTTTTAACATTCAATGACATCAAATAAAACAGAGAAGACTTTACTGTACGTTTTACCAAAAAACTCAGAGAAATCTACTATAGTAACTACTATAATTTCACAAAGCAGAAAAGGAAACATGAATATGTTTTCTTTATGTGAGATGCGGAACCAGGAGTGAAAGCTGATTATTTTCCCTCAATAACTCTGGGCCTAATATTATGAAATTCAGAAATGTAGTAAGACAAATAGATAAAGATAAAGAGCACTTGGCATAGCTAGTGATTATACACAAAATGATAAAATAACAGGTAGGTCAGAGTTCAAGAGAATCCCAGGGGCTGGTTTTCAAAAAAATAATATTTACATACGGCTGATAATAAATGCCATACTCAGGGTTATGTCCGAGTATAGAACATACAGCACCCATTTCTCTAAATGTCCCTCCTCACTTCCAAACAAGATTCGGTCCTGGTTTGAATTATAAGATTATGTGCTGGCTTCTACCCAGCACAGGTAACATTCCAGCACGTGTTTGTGTGTGTGTGTGTGCACGTGTGTGTGTGTGTGTGTGTTGGAAGGTTGTTAGCGGGGCCCTTGTGCTTGTTCAGACGATGTTCCAGCGCGCCGTTGCAGGTGGAGCTCAAGGCTAGAATGGAAGTGTCATTTCTTCTTAACACAAACCCACACACCCTTAACACACACCCACAGATTTTTCCCATCAAACACCTATACACTCTCCTCAACAAACACCCATACCAGTATTACATATAAATACAAATAAATATTATATATATATATATATATATATATATATATAATATTTTTCAGTAAGTTCAGGCTTATTGACAGATTATTGATGCTTGAAGAACAAAATGCTAAAATATATTTGAAAACCCTGAAAAATCCCGAACCTGTATCTGTTCTGCAGTGTGCAAAAACTGTGTGGCAATAGTCACAGGCCTACCTGTGTCCGAAGGTGTTCTTGATCCTTTAGTGGAGTTTCTGTCTCCAGCAGCTGGTTGACGAAGAGGAGCTGACTTGTTTTAAAGTCACTCAGGCTTTTCTCTTGCATGAGCTTGGCGTAGGCCTCGGCTGCAGAAACCGCACGCAGGCTGCGAGGACTGCTGGAGCCCCCTGCGGGTTTAGGCGAGGGAGTGCAGCTCCTATATAAAACATTATACTTCATCACGAATGCAAAGGCATTTATATACGCTATATACAAATAGAAGCACAACAGACCTGAACAGAAATTTACCTGAACGAGAATATTGGACTAACTAAAAAGACATGGATTTGGGGGTGGCGCACAAATTTTAAGAACGGCAAGTGGGAAAAAGGTACGCCACAGATAATATTTTGTTTCCCAAGGTACAAACAATGCAAATGGTCCCTCAAAGGTACTGGAACAGACCCAAAAATGTATGGTAATTGAGTTTTAAAGGTACACTATATATATATATATCCTGTAGGTACTCTACCTAAAGGTATAAAAGACGTACCCCTAAGGGGATCAACCAAGTGACAAGCGTTTGAACCCTGAAAGTTACAATTTAGTACCTTTTTTTCTGAGTTTGCATTAATTGGAAAGTGTCCTACCTGCTGATGGTGGAGGTGCCGCATAAGAATGAGGAGTGATGAGTGTATGAGCTCTGGGTCCCCTGAATATGACTGAGTGCTTCATCCAAGTTAGGTGCTCTTTTACTAGAGGCTAGAGCACAACAACAACAACAATAATAATAATAATAATAATAATAATACTACAGAACATCCTGTCGTTATTAGAGAAACACACTCATTCCAGCACAAAAGAGACAGGTGGCTGTTAACCAGCACAAGTCAGGTAACAGATATAAAAAAATTACATAACACAAAGGTTCAAAAGTCTGAAAAAGTTGAATATTTGCCAGGAATTGTACCCATGAGCATACTGCACTGGATTACATCATGAATTTTGCTAAGTACCAGGATATTTTACTCTAAAACCTTGTTACCTCTGCCCGGAGGTTAAGACTTGGCTGTAGATGGCTCTTTCAACGAGACAATGACAACACCAACAACATCCAAATCAACACAGAAATGGTTTAAGGAACATCAAATCGGTGTTTTGGGATCTCAGTCTCTGGATTTGAACCTGGGGTCTAAATTAAAGAGTGCAGTCCACACGCACAAACCCAAGAATATAAAGCAGAATAAAATATTCTGCATGAAGGAATGGTCCAAGATCCTTTACTGGTGTCTCCAACCTTTTTAGACATTACATGAAGAGACTCTGTGCTGATATTCTCTCCAGGGAAGGCTTCTCCAATTATTAATAGTAAAGGTGCCGATAATTTTGAAAACATTTTGCAGAAGAAATTGCACTCAAACCTTTTTTGTTTGAAAACATATTGTGTGAAAATAAAACTATACAACATCCCCATACATTTAAGCTCACAATATCACTAATTGCATGTGTTATTCTTTTTATCTTGGCATCGTTGGTTATTTTCATGAAGGGTGCCAATAATTCTGGAGAGCACTGTAATTCTTTCAGTGTGATATTTGTACATGTTATCCAAGTATTTTACCTAAAAGTAGTCTTATATGATTTTTTTTTAAAAGAAAAGAAAAAAAAGATCTGTTACAGTGAATGACATCTCCTTTAAAATGTATTTTTGACATGGTTGTTAAATAAAACTAATATTGTATCGAAAGTGTTGTAATTCTGCTGTTTTCAAAACCCTTTTCGTCTTTTACCCATTTGCTGTTTTTGGTATTTCCAATCGTGAGGAAAATCTAGTGTTGTGTATGTGACATGTTTGTGTGATGGATATGACGTGTGTCTGAAATACTTCTCCCCACATGGTCATGGTTAATTGAATATAAGTCTTAAGGGGCAGTTTAAAAGTTTTTTTTTTTTTTCCCAGTCTACTTGTTTTTTTAGGGGTTTTTCACTGCTAATAGACATTTTCCCCATTCTGCTGCTGCTGGGACACTTTCCCCAGTCAATATTGTTTACAGACAGTTTACAGACTACCCCATTTAATATCGTTCT
>JAOUQW010000034.1:25533563-25548412 GCA_028565825.1 Olivaichthys viedmensis | reverse complement strand
ATTCCTGAGCAAGCTCTGCACTGGTGGTGCCCCGATCCCGCAGCCGAATCAACTTTAGGAGACGGTCCTGGCGCTTGATGGACTTTCTTGGGCGCCCTGAAGCCTTCTTCACAACCATTGAACCTCTCTCCTTGCAGTTCTTAATGATTCGATAAATGGTTGATTTAGGTGCAAATGTAGTACAGTTAAAAAGACTGTCAGCTATTCATGAGCGTAATTTTGTTTTGAAAAGTGATGGGGACAAGATTGAAGGCGTGGCAAAAAAAAGAAGAAAGGAAACTTGCATGATCAACGACAAACAGATTCACAATAACAACCCCTTTGTAAATATATACAGTAACAGTAACATGCTGGACATTCATTCCTCCCATATCATTTCATAGCGGACCAGATGCAAGAGTGTTATCATAGGAGGAGACATGCAGATGTTTTACTACAGACGCCACCCTGAGAAACTAACACAGTTTGAATATGGTTAGGTTAGCATTGAAAGTAATCCTGCACTATTGTTTAAATTGCTTGCATTTTTGACACAATTTTTCCTTAAGGCAAGTCACTACAGGTGAATAGGGTAATTTTTTAAAAAACAATAGATAATAGACAATCAATCTTTGCCAGTTGATTTTTTGTATTACGTTTTTCAAAAATTGACATTTATTTATGCAAATAGGACTTTATCTAATTAAATATGCATACATTTGCATGATGTTAGAACTAAAATGTCTGTTTCGCTGTGAAGACACTCTTAAGAGAAAGATTTTTTACAAAGCAATTTGTTGGAATATATATATTTTTTTAATTTAATCAAGAACACAACTTGCGCTGTTTTAATGAATGTTTTTTGAGTCATTTTTTTTGTATGAAATCTGAGTTAAATCCCACACTGTCAACATTTTGAGAAACTCCTCTGTAATATCCTTTTAAATAGGCATTTGAATGAATGTCAAAGTAATCCAGAAATGGCTATTTTTGGTTCTGAATATAGAAAAAAAGGGATTTCATGTGTTTCCACTCTAGAAAGTGTGGTTTATAAGGTTTATAAAGGAAATTTACACATGTGTCATAATGACACATACATTTACATATATATATATGAGGAAACAAGCATTTTAGGGATATATGACATGACGTGATTGTGCCGAAGGGGGCGGAGCTAAACCTTCTTTAAAGTTGATAAATTTCAGATAATACGGTGGTCGCGAGTGGACAAAAACGGTGAAATAAACATATTTCTATTGAGTTTTTTTTATTTTTTTATTACTACAGTGTAAGAGAAGACATGTTATAAATACAATTTATCCAAAAATCTGAAAAATGTCTGATGTGACCAAAATCATAATTTCTACCTGTAGTGTCTCACCTTAAGTACAAGACAGTATTTGAATTTAACAACCCTTTCATATACAAACCAATATTGGTGAGCTTAATAGGCTAACATTAGATATCGATTTTTATTGACGCTGGTGCATTAAATCCCCACAAGCTCCCCACGAGCGGCCATATTTTTAAGTCAAAGTATGATTTGATACACAGCTTATGGGTTTGTTTCTCAAATCGACCCCTAGTTTCATACATAGTGAATTACTACCTACGGCAGGAAAGAAAGCAATCTGATCAGGTTAAAAAGTGACTAAATGTACTACAACATTGAGACATTTCGCCACACAAGTGACATCATTTGTAAACAGACTACAGACTCAAATTTGAAACCATAGGCATCGAAATGGCACACAACCTAAACAGTTAACCAAAGGGCTGACAGCATATTACACATTTCAGCACTTGTATACATAAACATATAAGGTGTACTAATAAGTACCTCTGCGATGGACCATCCAGGGTGTATTCCAGCCTTGCGCCCAGTGATGGGCTCCGGATCCACCGTAACCCTGGCCAGGTTACTAAAAATGAATGAATGAAATGAATTATAAGTACATAGAACGGTGTATTGTATGTACACCATGTTGAATTACATTTTTGTTGTCGATTGGCTCATTTCCAATAAAAATTGTGATACACTAGATCAGTTAGGGAACACGTTTGTGCACTACATTTTGAGGTGCATTGTGGGATACCATCAGAGGATGAACATTCCATTGTATTCAGATTTTCCATATTGGGGCACCACAGAAGATCCCCAGTTAGCTTGTACATAGGAAACAAGGGGTTGATCTGAGAAATTCCCTAAAATAACTGACACGAGCATTTTGAGTCAAATTTTTTGTAAGCACTATCAAATTTTGGTAAACATTTTGTTAACATAGAGTCCTGCTTATTTTAAGGCAGCAGTCTTATTAAGACTAACCAAGCAGGCTATATTCATTAAAAAAACTTTTAAACATTTTTAAAGAACATTTTACCTCTAAACAGTAGGCTAATCCTCTAAAATCTCCTTTCCCATGGGACAAATAAGACTGGGATTACACAAACTACGGTTGCTTGTCCTAGAATTGATTTCTCCAGGTTCAACGAGTTGCTGGGGTTGTGGGTTTTCACATCTGCCAGACCACAGCACCTGTCCTGCTGCCACTGCTTGACCAAATCGTGGATCTATGTGTGCTTTAGAAGTAAACCAGTTTCTGCTTTCTCCTGATAAGCCCACTGAATTTTTTATGTAAAACTAATGAACACTAGAAGTTCGTAACCTAACCTTAAGGACACTGCGATTAGACAAACGTATTTCCTGATAAGGTGTTTCAAGAAAAGCTGCATTTCAGTGAAGCTGCATTTAAAGGGTTTTTTGTTCTTAGTAAAGAAAATACAACCATATGTTTCAATAAACTAACTTTCCCCTAGCGCTTAAGATCAGCATATCTTGAATTTAGGCCAGAGGCTAATTTCGTCTTAGGTACTTTTTTGCCACTTTCATTTTGATGCTGATTATTAAACAGAATGCATTATTGGAGACCTTTTAATCTCGGGCCTGTGGATTATAAACGCCAAAATTGGGGTTTTGAGCAGCCACACACTGCGATACACAATGTAATTCACATTAGTGTTCTGGTTGAACTTAGTACACAATATTTTTTGTGAATAAAGTGAATGTGTATCACACACAGAAAGCACTCTGGATAACGTCTGTCGAGAATGTGAATTAATCTATGCACTAGTTGTCAAAATAGCGCAGTAACCAAGGCCAGTGGATTTCAGTGACCTCTGAATCTGACCCCTGAGCCCAATTACAATTGCATCTCAGCTCCAACCTCCTCTTTGAACCCTTTCAATCTGGTTTTCGTCCTCTTCACAGTACCAAAAGTGCACTGGTTGAGATTAATAATGATCTTCTTTGTGCTGCTGACTCTGGATTCCTGACAATTCTTATTCTTCTCAACATCAGCTCGGCTTTTGATACCATCTCCCATTCAACTCTACTGGATAGATTTGTTCTATATTGGTATCTCCGGTATTGCACTTCTCTGATTTACATCTTACCTTTCCAACAGACAACAATTTATTTCTCTCAAAAACCAACAGTACAGCCTCATCCCTCTCTCCAGCCTGGGTCCCCTCCTGTTTATTATTTACCTTCTTCCCCTTGGTTGCATCATGAGACACCATAATATCAACTTTCACTGTTATGCAGATGATATCCAACTCTACATCTCCACCGGACCCTCTGTCACTGGCCCTCCCCCTAATCTCTACTCCTGTCTGGCGGACATTGAACACTAGTTGACCCGAAACTGTATGAAACTCAATGGTAATAAAGCTTCTTGGGCTCCCGAGTGGTGCAACAGTAAAAAGTTCACCCTGTCGTCTGAAGATCGCTAGTTTGAGCCCTGACGATGCCACAGCCATCCGTGGCCAGGAGTCCAAGAGAGCATAATTGGCCCTGCTCTCTGGGTGGGAGAAAGTGGCATTACACTCCTGTCAATCAAAGCGGCACCAGCCAATCATGGGCGTCTGTGAGCTCATGCATACGGAAGAGGGCAGCTGGCGCTTTCCTCCGAGTGCGCGGGACTCCCCTGTGATGTAGTTGGATTCACGTGTCGCGGAGGAAACACATGCTAGCCCTCTCCTTCCCCTGGTTGGCTGTCGTGCGATAAGAGAGAATTAGCTAGAGGGTGGGAATTGGCGATGACTAAATTGGTAGAAAAAGGGGTAACCCCCCCCCCCCCAAAAAAAACCCCTGAAATTCTTCTTATTGGTACCAAATCCGCACTCACCAAATCAACCAGCCCCAACTTTACTCTCTCTAGCACAACTGTTCCCCTTTCCTCCAGTGTAAAAAGTCATCCTAGACCCCACCCTTTCCTTTAAGACCCATATCAATTCTGTCACCCATGCTGTCTACTTTCACCTGTGTAGAATCTCCAGACTCCACCCCTCACTTTCTCAGTCTAGTATTGAAATACCCGTCTAGATTATTGTAATTCCATTATCTCTGGCATTCCTTCCAGGCTACTCAAAGAACGTCAACTGGTCCAGAACTCTGCTGCCCATATCATAACCCTCTCACCATCTCATGACCACATTACTCCTGTTCTTAAACATCTTCACTTGCTTCCTATCAAGGCTCATTTAGATTATAAAATTCTCCTCCTTGTCTTCAAAACACTCCATGGATTGGCCCCCTCCTATCTCTCTAACCTCCTTTCCCACTGCACATTTTCTCGATCTCTTCTTTCTTCCTCCGCTGTTCTTCTCAGCACTTCTCCTTTTCGTCTGTCCACTGTCGTTTGGCACCCTGACACTGGAATGCTCTTCCCTCTCATATCAGACTGTTGCAATCCTTGGACCAGTTTAAACCTCTCCTCCAAACTCTTCTGTTCACCTTAGCTTACTCATAGTAAAGCTATATGTATGTATGTTTGCTTTTGTTTCGCTTTGTCTTCTCATTCTAACCCTGTAATGTGTCATTGAGTTCCTTGAAAGGTGCAAACACATTAAATGCATTATTATTAAAATTTTTAATTTAAAGTGTAGGATTCCATAATCACGCTAATAAATAAGAATTTAGGGTAGCTTTTAGAAACATAATATATAATATAATGCAAAAGTCAAGGTAGCTTCCATTCTAACGTCCGAAGAATTTTGCTCTCATATTATTGCCAGTTGATGGTTGAGGATGGATTGTAAGTATAGACTAAGCACTATCCCTGGAGAGAAGATTAGAGCGGTCAAAAATCTAATTTTGTCGTTTAAACCTTTGGAGCTGTAAGGCCAGGCCTTCCCTGATGGAGCTGCAGCCAGCCTGGAGTCTGCAGATTTTAAAGTGAGGAATGACGCTTGTGATCTAATAGAGCAGTTTGATGACAACTCTATCTCAATAGCATTGCATTTCCTGTCATCCATCAGCCGTAAGTGATCATTAAGATGAGAGGGAAGTTTAGTCACTGCACCCTGAATGCATGTAGGGCACCTACTTTTTTTCTCTTCTCTCCTCTGCTTGGAAATTCTTCTACTGTCACACAGGAAAAACTGTTGCCATAGTAGACCTTAAGGTTGTACTGCCAGACAGCACTTTTGGACCAAATTGTATTCTGCTTCACTTGTTGCTTTGGATAAAAGCATCTACAAAAGGAATAAATGTACATTAAAGGTTCAGGAAAAAGTCTAATTCACACAATATCCTCCTTTACCCCAAATGTAATTGATCGGCTAAGTTTGGTGTCTGACATTTCCTTCTTTAGTTTTGTACTGGAGCTACAGGCCTAATGCAGCTCACTAGTTATAGAAGTCTACCTCACCCAAAATCATTACCATAAAACAAGTTCTATATCTTCATATAACTGTTACAAACAACATTGTTAAGATCAAATTTTTTAAATAAATGATTTTGCAAAATAGCAGGGATAAAAAGTGAAACTATGTTATCATCTGCATAATTTCCAGTCTTTCGGTATAATTCCACCTTCAAACTTTGGGAGGCTGTGGCCTAGGCGTCGCTTTCAAGGGGAATTCAAACTACTCCGCCTCCTGTTGTCTTGCGTGAAATTATACCACACTGTGCTAAGGAAAAAGTGATTACGGTTGTCCAAGATGTTTATGGAAAGGATTTTGGGTAAGATAGACTTGCAGTGTTTGTAGCTGAAGTAGCTAAATAAGAAAAATATTCAGCGTCCCCCTAATGCTGGAATTAAATAGCAGATAGGCACGTATACAGGCTGAGAGATGGGTATTATGCTAAATACCTTGCACTCATTAATAATACATCTAATACATTCTAAATGGCCAAAGTAAAACCCAGTTTTCAGTGATGGTTTGTTTTAGACTGTGGCTGTGTGAAAATTTCCACCAGCTTCCTCTAGGATAGCCCTGGAGCACAAACGTCCTCTCTGTCTGTATATGAGCATCAAATGTCAAAGTACTGAGCTAAAAATGTCCTGTAACACACCTGCAAAAGAAAATCTTTTAGACAGCATCCAAAGCACTGGAGAGGCTTCTGACTGGCAGGAATCTTGACCGTTTACACCTCCATGGTAGATAATTGACCGTTGTCCATCGTAAATAATTAACCACATGTCATTTTAATATTCTGTCATTTGTATATGTGCCTCTGAATAGAGAGACAAGAGACAAAAATACCTGAGAAACTTCATAAAACAGATTGAGCATGTGCAGAAAAAACAGGCGTTCCTTAAGTTATAGTCAACAACTGGTTGAATGAAGGGACTTTAGAGCTCTTGCAAACATTCCCTTCTTTCAATATATGGTTCTTTCAATCCAGAAGTTTTGCAGACTTCCACCTTCACTGAGTTAAGAGTTTTACATTTACATTTATTCATTTGGCAGATGCTTTTATCCAAAGTGATTTATAAGTGAGGCAGAATCCAGTCCGAGCACAAAGCTGTTAAAGGAACAGGTGGGCCAAGAATGGAATTTACAAAATTATCGAATGTAGTCGATCAGCCAAGACGTGTTTGGTGTCTGAAGTTTGCTTCTTTAGTTTTGTACTGGTAGCTTCCCTATATGCTTCCCTTACTTGTTAGCTACATTTGTCCAGTACAAAACTGAAGAAGCAAACTTCAGACCCCAAACATGTCTTGGATCTTTGATTACATTTAGGGTAAAGGGTAAAGTTTGGGTAAATTGTGCAAATCAGATTTTTCGACGTGTAATTGTTAGTGTGCAGGAGCGCCTTAAACACTAGTCATGAAGCAGTCAAACTGTGACTTATACTGTGAATGAAGCTGAAGCAGGCTAACTTATACAGCAATAATAATAGTAATACATAATAATATAATAATAATAATAATACATGTAACAGTGACCTCAACAGCACCTCAAAAGAGAAAACATCTAGATAGACATAAACGGATAGACATAAGGAAGAGAGCTGAAGGTTTTTGGTATCGTGCTTTTTGGAAGAGCTGAGTGAAATGCAGAAATTCAGGCCCTGTGGTGAATTAGTGTGAACCGTGCTCCGTTCAGTTAGCATATGTCCTTGTTATTTTATTTAAATGTGAAATTACGCCAGAGGCCAAAACATTTCCACAGGATGTCCTGATTATTTGCATTATTCATAAAGAAAAAAGAGAAGGCAAGATCGTTAAACAGTGTAGATAGCCAAACACTCAAGGGAAACACAAAGCTCTATTCCCAGTTTCTTTATTTTGACCGAGTGCAAGTGAAATTCCTCAGCCCTCCCTCTCTGCTTCTCTTCTCTTTCAGACTGATGCCTTATGCAGATAATCCACCATGCTGGTTTTCTCCCAAATCTCTATCTCGGTGGAAATGGAGATGGAAAAGCACGTCAGATTAGGGGACAGTGCCAGCTGCACATTCCCCTTTCCTGTGTGTGCGTGACACGCGGCTGAGAAAGCAATCTCACGGTAATGAAATCTCCCGTACGCACATACACCTGGCCAATCTCGGCGTAATGAAAGTTAGCGAGCACAAACACCTGGGCCGAGGTGCAGGGAGATGGGCTGGAGGCCGAAAGGCTCTGACACACACCTTCCTTTGGGCCCCGTTCTCATTCAGATGGAGACAGAAGGGTCCATGTGGGAGCTGTCCGATTAGTTGAGGAGTCATTATGCTGCTGTGGCAGGTAGGACAGATTGGGCCAGGCTGCAGAGAGGATTCAGGTAATAGAGAAGTTTTTAATAAAGCTGTGACAGTAATTAAGGCTAAGAGCTACACCAGTTAGTTTTTTTATTTTTTTATTTTATTTTTTATCTCCAGTAATTAGCTGATAATGTAATTGCTTTAGGTAAAAGGGTAAAGTTATGCTCCGTGAATCTGTTTCATGTTCGGGAAGTCTGACGGTCTGCGCCTTTTGTGTGTCTCCGTGCCACAGGCATTTGCTTTAAGACTGCATGGGAAACACGACTTCATAGAAAATGCCACAATGAAATGTTTAACAGCTTGACTATACTCATGCTTCAATTCGAATATCTCACTACACTGTCATGCCGTTCGTTTAATCTGCTTTCGACAGCATTGTTTACATGAACTGTAATGTTAGATAGCCAGTGGACACATGGCCCATATAATCCCAGTGAAGCCCAGCTTCAATAAGATCCAATGGTGTATTTAAGCAAACGTCGTTTTAATGGAGCAACGCTCAACGTTTATTGGACAAGAGGCATTCAAAACGTAATTTTGGATCCCAGCTGGACACACAGCTTCTATGGCAGTCAATACTGTACATCCTGAGTGCTTTTGCATAGAGAAAACCATTAAGGTCTATTGGATGAATAGATGTTTTATTTATTTATTTATTTTTAAAATCTTTTGGCTCTTGTAGTTAAAAAAAAAAAAAAAGCTACAGTTTTTGTAAAAGCCATTTTCCTTATGGGGACCAGTCAAATGTCCTCACAATCTCAAAACTGTCACATATTCTTGTCATTATGAGGACATTTGGTCCCCATTAAGAGATAAAAACATGGGTTGTAATAATGTCTAAAAACTGACTCTCTTCCTCTCTCAATTATTTCAGTTAGATTCAAGGTAAAATTGGCACAAGTGTTTTATATTTAGACAGTCAATATCAGATTTGATTATCAAATTTTACACACATACACACACACACACTGAAAGCTAAAAAAAAAAAAAAAGAAGCATGCGGCACTGATAGCATCAGGACGGAGATGCTGAAACACAGCCCTTCTGAACTGCACGCAACTGTAATACACCCAAGATTAATATCCCCAAGCTAGTGGAGACAATTTTGACCCCAACAACTAGAGAGGCATATGTGCAAGAAGTAACCTGGGGATGTGTTCTGCTGTATTATCAAATACCGGCCTTCCTGACCAAACACTGTGTTCTGAGAAAGAGACAGATTGGCTTTTTACCAAATAACCACAATACTAATTACTTTTATAACCTACACACTCTAAATAACCAGCATGTCAAATATAATGTTTGCATCTTTTATGGCCTTAAAGAAGTTTATTTTATTCTATTTAGCACATGGGACTATTTGATCAAATTATAAAAGGTGGGGTAGGTGCTAATGTATATGACTTTAGGTCATGTATTTAAATAATAAATGCAGAATAAAATTTGGTGACAAAAGAACACACGTTACCAATAGCGCAGCTACAAAATGAATCATGACCTTAAATGGCAAAAAAGACAGAGGTACAACATTATATACTTGTCTCTTATGTGGGAATGAACTATTGATCCCATAAAGCATTGCAAAGAGGTTATTAAATCAGGTTCCCTCTACTCTCAACCTGTGTCCACAAACTATGCAGTTGCATATTTTCTCCAATGTTAGGCCTTTTTCAGTGTTAGTGTTTTGTAATTATTGAGCATATTGTAATCACCTAATTCTCTAGCAAGTTTGCTAGCCAGCTAGCTAAATTAGCGAATAACCTATCAAGCCACACTGTAGTGTCACCACAGTCATGGTGCTGTGTTTCACTCTGGAAATACTTCCAGGACTGAGGCCATTGAAAAAGTGGGAGGTCATTGTTCAGCTCCATTTCTATGGTTACAGTAACTGATTTGCTCACTGATTGGTGGGTCTTACTTTAAGATTGTAAATAATGTCATGATTTACTGGGACTGCGATTAAATACGATTTTTCTTTTTAAAAAGATGTTGAAATAAAACTGACTTATAGCTTCAACCATCTTGTTGCTCATGGAAAGTCAATCATGGAAAGTTTAAACATTATCGCCAGTCCCTGCCCTTTTGCCCTCAGACCTTGTTGGCTAGCATGTATAATAATTTTATATGCCCACCGGAAGGCTTACAGAGCAAAGATGTGCACCTGGAATGCAGTTCTGATCCCTGCAGCCGGGATCTTACCTCCGGATGCGCCACTGATCAAGGTCTGCTTTGGCAAGATACAAATGGCTTATCTTCATCGCTCTTGGGTGACCCTTCTGGTGCATTAACGGCTGTGGATATTTTTGCCTCAATCAACTCCGACCTGTCGCGGATGCACACATCAGCATAGCATTAGAGTGATCATCCGGTAACTAGGCTAGGTCTGTACATCACTGAGAATTTCCTTTTTTTTAAAAACTTTTTTGCAATGTTTAATCACTATACTACTCACAAACAAGCTATCTAGCTGGCTAATTATAATTGACAAGAAGATAGTTCACATTACCTCCTTTGTCATGCAGAAACATCTACAAAATACAAGCCTACATCTTGAGCCATTGCCCCCCAAAATGTCTGTGCTTGTCCCAATTGAAAATGGGTGTCATTTTGCCTATTGCGCTGTATGAATGTAAGATGGGCTCACGTGTGATCATCCCAGAGTCCCTGCATAAAGAATTCTGAAGTAATATTCTAAAAGTAAAAAAAAAAAAAAAGGAATACACCAAATAATTCTACCCATTCAGAAAAGTTCTTAAAAATGCATTTAAAATCCAGTAACCAACACAAACTGTAGTATAAAGAGCTGAAAATCCAACAGCTCAGCCCTTAAACCAGTCCCCTTATTCAGCTTGTCACGCTCGTAGCGTGACGTCTTTGGGCCCCTTGTATGTCAAGTTTAACACCACCTATGGCTTTTAAAGCAGATCTGATAATTTAAGATACTTTATCAACCTTAATCGTATCTGGAAATCAGCCCTACTGTCAGTTTATCGCTCTCTTATTCGTAAAGCATCTCCTGCATGGTAGCCATTTTCAAACGGATCCTTCACAAATTGCAGCATGTATTCATTATTTATACTTCTAAAATCTTCAAAGAACAAAATGACTCTGCTCAAATAATATATATATAAAAATAAGTATTTTATCAAAATATGCATGCCACACCCAGCAAGGGTTCTCGGGAAATAAAGTAAATGACATTGTCATTTTTTATTAATTGAAAGTCATTTTTGTATGGGGGGCCAATTTATTTATTTATTTTTGCACTGGGGCCCATAAGATCCTAGTTACGCCACTGCACCTAACACACAGCAAACTGAAACCAGCACTGCTGTACAAACGCACATCAGACTAAAAGCTTATTTGGAACAAAATTGGGATCTACCAGGGAACTAAAACACTATCCAAACTAAACCAAGCAGCGACTCAGTGACCACAGTTTGTCTTTAGAAATGAATGGGTATAAAACTCAGACTAGAGTTTTACTGTGTGTGGTTACTGTAAGAACATGGGGTGCAGACAGAGATGCACTTTCTCCTTCACTGTGAACAATTCCAAAATAAAAAAAAGCTATTTTTCAGCACTGAGAGGATCCAAATGAGAGGTTAAAGACAGTTATACAAGTCAAGTCAAATAGGCTTTTATTGTCATTTTTCTTGTCATTCCTCCAATGTCGTTTCAACAGGACCATGGTGCAACACGGCGACGAAAGTGCAAATACACGACAGTGAGGACGAGTGCAAATATACACTATACAATAAATACACAGGACAATGCACGCTAACTAGACAGGACAACAGAACAATATTGGATGGTGAATAATAATAATAAATGTCCATTTGCAGCATATTAGCAGCATGTTAGTGTTGTCTCTGAGGGCATAGCACTGCCCACGAGATAATGATCTAATAAAGTGCAGGTGTGCAGATATAGTCCAAGAGGTGTGTGTGACTATTCTAGGGTGGGTAAGGGGTCTTAATCAGTCCAGGTGAGTTTCAAAGCAAGTTCCCAACCAAAGGAAGCCTCCTTGCTGATAGAGATCCGAAGCTTGTCAGCTTCTGGAGGAATACATGATCAATAAGCAACTCATTACAAACTCCCCTCAGGAAAGATGAGTTGCGACAGGTCCTGCACATATTTAACAAGCTTCCAAAAACTATTCCAATAATCATATGAAAGCCAAACAAGGTGTTTTTTTTGTGTTTTAACCCTTCACCAGGAATTGCCAGAAGATACCCACGGTCATCCAAGACCAATTTTTTGTTTACCTGTCCAGCTCAAAGGAAAAACAAGAATACAAACAATTGGTTGGTTCTTTAAAAAGAAAGCAATGCACTTTCTGAAGATGATAATTCAATTCAACATTTGATGCATCGATTTTATCTTGGACATGCTTTCCATATCTTGGTATGCTTTCAACAACTAGCCCCAGGTGGTACCACTGGCAAACATCCATTTGGCTCCTCATCAGTTCATATAAAACCTTGTGAGGAAAAATCAAGAGATTTCTGGGCCTTTAATATCAGGGTTATTTTTCCCTTTCTTGGCTTCTTTCTCAACATGAGGCAATTATGAACCAGCATGTTGGTTTTCTTTGTCTGGATACACTGCCCTTGACCTTCCCATAAGTTTAAACCAAACGAGCTCAAATGAGCTAAAAGGCCTAAACACATCTAAAATCCCCATCTCTCATCTTGAAGGTCACTGGAACTTGGCTCAAAAAAGCAACGAAGGGTGACTGAAAAACAGACAGGCATATTATTGAACTAATAATATAGAGAATATTTACCTTTTCAAAGACTTCTAATCCTAACTTAAAAGGCACAGATCCTCGTCATTTCACACCATGCAAACATACAACAAAATCCTCCACTTGTCCGATTGATCTTTTCAATAATGGTGATTCCAGACATGTCGTAATTTGAACATGAATCAGTAACTTTTTCTGTGAATCGTACTACGCAAAAGTGGCATGGATTTAGGACTTTAAAAACATAACAGAGGGAGATTTGTGCCTGATTGGGTCCTCTATAAACAAGTAAAGGTTAAAGGATCTGCCTGGTTCAACTAATGGAAGATCATTAAATGAAGCAGGCTCTCACTCAAGTAGAGGCATGGCTACATCCAACATCAGTCATGAACTGTACACCACTACTCTGATCAGGAAAACCCCCTTTTGAGAAGAGTAAATTCCAGTGGCCTTGAAGATAATTGAGCATTGAGATGGTGTGCAATCCATCGAGACACTCGGGTGACAGTACAATGACTAGGAGACGTACTCAGAGCGGAGTAAAGCGCAGGGTAATGAGGAGTTAACAAAGAAAAAAACACACATTGGTAATCAGACCTCAGAATGATATATTAGGTTTTGCTCGGACAGTTGCAGAGTTTGCCCAAAACAGGGGCGCATCACAATTATCCTCTATTCAGACTTCCAAATTAAAGGAATACTACTGCATTTTTCCCTCCCAACTTAATCTCTATCCATCATATCTGCAGCAATGTCAGATTACCATAGACACAAATTCCGATACGTTTCCCTGTATTGAGAATTGAGAAAGTATTGGCTCAGTTGAAAACACCAAACAACAAAATATAGACATTCAAATAGGACTTATCCACTTCTGGTGGCTTTAAGTAATCTATTGTTTTCCTTTTTCTAGCATAGGTATAGCCTAAATACATGTTATGAGCAGGTAGCCTATTAACCATTAATCCCAGACACAAGCCCTACAACAAGCGGTTCTAAGAAAGGTCAAAGAATCTGTTTGCATTGTAGATATGAGATGTGCCTGTGTGGGATTACAGTATGGCTTATGAATGAGGTGTTTAGCCAGAAATTCAAGTCACTTTCTCCTAGTATAGAGAATCCTACAGTATAAGCAATTAACACAGCTAAGTACATAGACTAACAGGCCTGGATAGTAAGGCTGCCAGGTGTGCACAAAAAAACACCCCAAAAACCAGCCCGGTGGGTCAATAACTCGGAAAATACGCCCCTTCCAAATTCTATACACTGCTTTTAAAGTCCAACATCAATGTGCACATCGTGTAGACACTCCTATCTCTGTAATTTATACAGACATTTCTTATCCCGTGCAAATCAGTTATAATCATTACAGACGTCCTTCCAGTAACATATTAGAATAGACATGCGTCTGGAAAACGTATCCTGTCCGAATAGTAGTTTAGACTAACTTTCCATGTCATTTGCTGTGTGCTCTTGCTTTTATGCTGCATCCTAGCCACGTTATATTGCAGTTGACACAAATTTCACCCATGAAATGCAATTTGCTTGATCAGTTCCCATATTCTACTGGCCAGTTTTCTTTGGGTTTTGGGCGAGCTCCTATTTTAGAGGGAGTGGTTCAGGCAGAATTGAAAGACTCATGCCCTGAGAGCTCAACTTAAGAAAAACCTGGCAATCTCGGAGGCGTGAACTGCACGCAGGTTATTTGAATAATCTGAATGGGCCGTCCAGAAAATCGATTTAAGCACCTGCGTAGCACAAATTTGAATACGGAGATCTTTCCCCACATACAGCACTGTGCAAAGGTCAGAGAGCACCCTTTTGTTTATTCAGTTTTCACTCAAATGGCCATTCAGTACTTATTATTAATGATTTGGTGCTAAACAATAATGATGGGGAAAATGTTACAGTACATTCATTTCCATTTTCAGTCAAACAGCCGTGCAGTAAAACATTATTACATTTTTGGTGTGAGACAATAATCCTGTGAATGTGAATTTATTATACAATTGACACAGAAGCCTCCAACACTAAGTCTAATAGTTTTATCACTTATTTATGCAAATGAGCTCCACTCGCATGAAACAGC
>JAOUQW010000034.1:25505353-25524355 GCA_028565825.1 Olivaichthys viedmensis | reverse complement strand
AGTATGGCCGGCACTTTACAGTCATAAACTCCACCAGCGATGAGCAGTAACTCGAGACTACTACAGCATTCCTGCACTATTCGTTGTTAATGTAAACACACAGACCACCACAAGCTGAAGTCTGAGGTAGTCTAGACTTATTGTCGAGAGAGCGGACGTTGGAGAGAAGGACGGATGGTAGGGCTGGGCGGCTCTATTACCCCGAACTGTGCCTCCATCCAAAGGATCCAACCCTAAGTAGGTTAACTACTCATTTCCAGAACTGGATACTTTCACAGATCTTGATAGAAACAATTTGTGGGTCTTAGAAAAGAGCCTAGGGCTCATGAAAAGTGTTGTTCTGTGTGTTTGAATTCAGCCAAAACAAGGACATACGTGCAGATAGTGTAGTCTGTTCATAAAAATCGTGGGCAGTACTTAATAAAGAACTAAGCGATGTTTACGAGTGAAAACAAACACACAAAATATATAGAAGTGTGAATTGATTGTCTTTACATTTCCTACATAATGTTTGCTCACATGAGATGATGAGTCAAATTGCTTTGTAGGCTTGAGCCAGTATGCGCATTGGCTGCTGTTGTCGCTTCAGGCTGTGTCCCAAATGGTTCCCTAAACCCTGTGGTCCCCCCCTTAAGTCGCCACCATTTAGCTTGTACTTGGGGTCTGCATCTGCGTGTGAGTGTGTGTGTGTGTGTGTGTGTGTATGCACCTACCGTCAGTGATCAGAGCTCTGCTGGTCAACACCCTCCCCAGCATGAACTTGGCAACAGCCAGAATGACACACAGGATCCCACTCACAATAGATACACTAAAGAGGAAGTCGTCCTAAAAGTAAAAAGAAAATGGAATCGTATTTAGTCTTTTTTTTTTTTACCGACCTTCATGGAACACTGAAACAATGTGTGAATCAGTGCCATGTCTGATGTCAAGGAGGTTCTCAAGGTTTCCACACTGCTTTCTTGCTTCACTTCACCTGCTCTAGCACACCCATTTTAACCCCATGAAGGACTTGTTAATGAGCTGAGTCAGGTGTGTTAGAGAAAAAACACTGAAGGGGGGCTGATGGAGAAATAAATAGAAAAGGCATGGACAGAAAGTGAACACTGCTACGAAGTTTAGTTCACCGAGAGTGAGGAACACTGCACTCTTCTGTAAAAAGCCGTCTTCTGTAAATGTTTCTTTCTTTCTTTTTTTGCACAAAAGTCTTGAAGGTTAAATAACACGTTACTCCTAAGGTTAGGGTCACTGAAATTGGAAGTCAATTGCCTCAGTTTTATTTCATTTGCTTGCTGGTTTAAAAAAACAAAACAATTAAAAACAATACATTCAGAAATAATACTTAGAATACTAATATTTATGTCAGGTAAAATACTGGATAAATGGATGAAACTATGCACAACAGCGCATTTACAACAATAGTGAAGACTAATTAGGTGGCGGCAAGGATGGGCAAACATCTATCAAAATGTATTTTGATACATATTACAAAATATCCCAAAATGTAAACGTATCAAAATTAACCACAAACTACTGCAACTGAAGAATGTTTTAAAATAAAACACAGTATTTTGTATTTTAATAATACAAAAAGGCATTTTGTATGGGTGACATAAGATCAGTAGTGCCACTTCAGTTGATAAGGGTAATGTTAGAGTTCTGGTGGATAATGACTAACGCTAACGCCGGGTAGAAACCACAATGGTGGTCTGAATGAATTTATGAAGGGTCAATCAATTATACTGTCTCTTTGGCTTATGATTGGTAGGTTTCACAAATGTTAACCTGCTGTTATATTTTTTTTCCCTGTGTTTTGGCAAGAGCTTAACATCATAGTATGAACGATAGAATGAATAATAAAGTACATGAACGATCATGTGAACATTTTTTAAACACTTATTAAACATCTAGCAACAACACTCATAGTGTGTCACACATTACTACGACTTTATTTCCTCCATGACTAGTCCAGGTATTCGGAAGCTGATGAACTGCTCACACAGAAGGTGCCTTTGAGAAGTTCTTAGTGCTGCAGAGAATTTCTAGCCGTACAGCACCTCTGGTGCGCGCGCCTGCTCTAAAATCGCATGTGCATCAGTTTACATGATGTCACCACACAAAGTATTTACTTTGAAAATACAGAGCACAAAAGCTGCAAATTCAAATGCAAATTACAGACCAATTTTTTTTCATGACCATCAAATACAAATGACAAAATAGTGTTTTGTATGTCATATACGTACTTCAAATACATGTAACAAATACAAACTCTGTGTCTCAACCTGCCTCTACATCGGCCCCGCCCTCGGCAGCGAACTCCAGATAACAAAGCCACACCAAAATGCCGGCGGCCGCAAGCGTGGAGACTCATGGGTGATAACGAACACACCACACCAGCCTCCAATGCTACAATATTTGCCATATCGCAGATCTCAGTTGCAGGCATGCATTTGTTGGGGTAGTGAGGTTTTGGTTCTGAGGTTTTGGATCAACTGTGATTAATTATCCTCCCCCATCCCCATAGTAGACAAGCAGGTACATGAGATTGGGTCCGAAAATGTAGAAATTAATTAAACAAATACCAGATAGCCATTTTTTTGGTGTCATTTAAAAAAAAAAAATCATAACAAAATAAGTAGCAGCTTGTTTGTGATCCATCCACCACATCCATCTATCCAGTCTGTGTCAGGCAACCCATGGACACCAGCTCTGTTTACCATTGGGGGCAGAGCCTGGCATTGCTTTCTCCTCCATTACAACTCCATTTATCTCTCGCGCTGACACATCCGCGAGAAAAGCAGATTTTCTCTGTGCTTCACCTGTGTACATGACACCTTTGCAAATCTCTATGGGCCAAAAGATGATGAGGAACTCAAAGAAGAGGCTATTATCAGTGTGTAGCCTCTGGTATTAAAGAAAGACAGCATAACAGGAAGCGCACAAGCTGGATGCGATAAGTAATGATCTTTATTATTTAAACAGACGAACAGCTGACAGCTATGCAAGTCTCAGTGGTTAAATATGCTACGTTAAACTGAACTAGATGAGCATTAATTAAAGACGACTGAGCAAAGGTACTTGACTTCCTTCTACAGCCCATCCATCAGAATCTGAAATCACAGTCTCGGTGGGAGGAAACAGAGCTGTTTCCATCGCACTCATCTCTCCAGCTCTCATCTCTCGAACGAATGCGTCTGCCGCCCTCCCACGCAACAGCCAAGAAACCAATTCCACTCCTACATTTTTAATCTGAACCAGGTTGTTCCCAAAGTCTGGCGCTTACCTTGCAGGCTTTCTTACTTGGGTTTGTGGCCAAACTAACTTCGTTAAACTGAACAAATTCAATGAGATGGGACACTTGCCATACAAGACAATGATTTTGTTGGACAAACGTTCACTGTAGCATAGGGAGGCATTTTGGACTAATGAGAGGAATGAAGTGGTTCCTGAAGTTACAGCTGTTCTGCTGGACTCTCAATCATGCTGAAGAGTCGAGACAGCGCATGTAAGTGTGGTTTTAAGGGAGCTGTGATTCGCAAGTCGTTTTGCCATTCTAACAGCTTCTGAATGACAAAAACAGCTCCCAAATAAAAATTGCCAAAGAATGTGGCAGCAGCTTTTAGTATCACATTTTAAACCAAACTAAAAATGAAAATTTGTATAGAACTTGACAAAATCAAATAACATTTCAGAGGTAAGAGAACAAATATTCTTGATGGTAGGGGTTTGAACCCTACTTTAATTTGAAGTCATGAAGAGCTTAATAACTAGCCTAGGCCTTCGAGGAAAACACTAAACTGTGTAGTGTTGCTGTCTTATGAGATTAATACTGTGTTTACGTTATAGCAGTAGACGGACACAGTTAATGGAAAATTGGGAGCATTGATGGAAAATTGGGGCGCCGCCAGCATGAAGAACATTGTGTCAGTAGTTAAATGTTTGCCATTTTTGCCATCATGCTAAAGTGTTGATGTTTTTCGGGGAAACATGGACACTGAAAAGCTTGTAATTTAAGTCCAGGCGCATCTCTGAAAAATGAAAAGACTGTTGAGGGAACGCAAAACTATTCTGTATTATGTCTCATGGAATTGCTTGCTTATCTATACCGATGCTGTTAGCTAACTAGGTTAACTAGCTAGCAAATCATTGGTAACGGTACTTGACAAATTACGACATATAATAAAAAAAATCATTAAAAAGTTGACTCGAGGTGAATAGCTGTCCTGGTTGGTTGTGCAACATGTTATACTGTAAGTAGCGCTTTATTATACAGTAGTTGGAAAAAATTTCAAACTGTTGCCACCATGTTATGCGATCTGTGATGCTATTGCCATGGCAATTTTTCAATTATTAAAAACACGTATCGTCGCTGTTTACACCGGTTCTGCAATGAGGCACAGGACAACGTTTTTCTTTTTATCATTTACAATTTCTTAATTTACAGTTTACTAAGCCCACCATGATTGAGTGATTCAGAGGCATTGGAGTTATACTGAGATATTATATATCTTTGATTCTTACAATTGGGCATGTCCAAATATTGGCAAAACTCGTCTAATAGCACATACCATACTATAACTTTATTACATATTATAAAACAACAACATTGTCTTGCCCACCTACAGAACTAAATCAAAACTGAGGAACCATCATTCATCATTGTAGGACTAAACATGGATCTCTGGGACTATGCAGTAATAGATTATTACATAATAAGCTAAATAATTCATTTGTAATAATGAAGACAGGACCTGTGATATCCGCATGGCGGTAGCGAAGTCTCAGCTACATTTCTCATCATTAACCGTCTTAAAAAGAGCACTATATCTTGTTCTCATTACCATTTCATAGCCCCAGGAGATGAAGGGAGTGCAGGAAAAATGTGCCTCAGACTTGAGAAAAATGAAACAAGAATGGAAAATATTGTGGCTATATTTAGTCTGTGCTTATAAATTATCCAAATGTGGGAGAAGAACATCCTGATGTGGCTTCTTGCTGAACAGATGAATAAGAAATGAAAACGGTTTTCTGTTTTGAATGAATAAAAAAAATCAGAGTTTCTCACTGTTCTCTCTCACATACAATCACAAACAATGTTGTTGTTTTTTTCTCTCCTAACATGACCAGAGGGTGAATTTTGAATCGGAGGCTTGGAGCTGTACTGCATCGCTAATTGGACGTCCTTCGGCCATTAAAGCACAGTAGCTGGTAAACACTGCAGCGATGCCAAACCTTCAAGGGTAAACATGATGACTCGTTTGGCTGGTGGCAATTAGCTGGTGTAAAATAATGGTTACCAAGAGGGAGAAATAAGCTGGAACAGCAAATAATTTACTACACATCATTTATTCTACTATTAGGTTGGAATGATGTTCAGTCCTACATTGTAGCTTTGCAGAACTGTAGCTACATACTGCATTATGGATAAAGATACAATAATTATAGCAGGGTGAGTAACTGGAAAGCGTTATATGAGAAATTATATACAGTACATTAGCGTTCAAAAGTGTGGAGTCACCTGTCATATTTTATATTCTACCGTTATACAATGTAGTAGATCTAATATCTATAATATAAACCAGACATTTAATACTTTGGTATTTAAAGTATTTTGGGAAAAGTCATTTCAAGTTAAATGATAAAAATGTAATGATAAAGGAGAAATGACTCTACATAATTCCATAAATAATATAATTCCAGTATATTATTTAAGTATCCACTTCAAGATTTGATCACTGCTTTCCAAATAAAGAGGCATTCTGGGTATTAATTTTTATATTAACATCACTCTCGATGCTATAAAACTTTCATTTTGGAGTCATCATTCTGGACACATAATGTTTTACAGTTTTCTACAAATGATTTGAAACCTAAAGTGCATAAACACAAGAATCATATTACAATCATTTTATAGATGTATCTGAAACAAATAGAATTGATATCACTGAAAACAGCAATTCAAAACTTTTGAATGCTAGTGTATCTTCAGATCAGTAGTTAGAAGCCCTTAAATCCTGGTTAAGACTTTAAGGAACATTGTTTTTTCTCCCGACTGGGTCACAATTAATCACTAATTTATTGGTCTCTTTGCTATCACAACGATGTCCAGAGTCCCAGTGTTCTGCACTGTCTTTTCAGATTACCACCTTTAATTAAATTCCTTTTATACAACAGAGAGGAACAAGTCCTGCCAAAACATTATTTAGATCCGAATAATAATGTTAAATATGATTAAAAACATGTCTTAAATCTCATGAGAAATCCGTATCAATTTGAACAAATGAGAGCAATGAGGTAGAATTTTGTTTGGTTTCATGCGAATGACGTCCCGCCTTTAACCCTAACCATAATGATTGTAACTTTTCATACAAATTAAGTCATGCGAATTGTTGCTAATTTGCAAGTGCGAGACCACGTTGACATATGCAGTATTAGGTAACATATATTGGCCAAGGACACTATAGAAAAGCATACAGTCAGAGAGCACAGAGTTCCAGGAACTTCAAACTAGTATCTGTTATTTCTGTCTCTTCCTCCAATCTTCCAGGACTTATGAGGTAATGATAAAGTGGACGCCAAGTGGGAGAGAGGTGTGCGTCCTCATATTTTGTTTCGCCGTATCCCTGCTTTGTAACACACCCTGTTTCCGACGGCCTTCTGACCTGGCGTATTGGAGTGGACCAAGAGCCCGGTGACGCACACATGTTAAATATTTTCTTTGTCTCCTTTTCGCTTACAATAATTTTACAATGGTGAGGTATGGTGCCATCATCCTTGGTTGTGCTTTGCTAGAGATAGTTCTTGTGTCTTAACAAAAACTCCTGTGGAGATGCGTGAGGTTGCTGATGTCTCGTCTGCACGGTTGATAAGTATCGTCTTGGTGAGCTCATTTGACTTTTCAGTGCATTCATTGCATTGTTTGTTCTGTCAAGGCTTGTACCCAGAGTACCGAATAAGGTAGTACTGTGTACTTTTGATTGACATAAAAATTGCCAACATTGTAAATGAAATAAAAAATTGCCAACATTGTAAATGAAAACTCGTACGACCAGTCATCGTAAGTGGCCCCTATGCCCTTTAATTTGTGTTTTTCTTTTAGTTAAAACTCGTGTCTTTACCAACATGTTCACATGCAACAAGGCCTCAGCTTGTGCTGTCAATATTCAACTCCTTGAAACTGTTAGTTTCTTTTGAATCTAATTTTTTTTCAGTGATTTCTCACATTTGACAGTAGTGACTGGTGATGAGTACAGGATCATCCCTCTGGATTTCTATATGACAGGGGTCAGAGCCTGGTGTGGCAGTCAAATTTCCAGCCCGGTGACAGCTACCCTTTGGGCTAACTCAGCTCCTTACGTCAGTCACTTTCCTAAACTGCCTAAACATTCGTCTAAGGATAATTTTTTGAAAAGGCAGATGCATGTTGGAGGAGATTCAATTCTACAAGGAAAAGATTTCAAGGAAATCAGAAGGGATTAAACCCTTGTGGATGCTTAGAGATTATTTTGCACCTCAGTGTTCAGAAAAGTAGGATCTATTTGTGTGCATGAGTGTGCATGTGCCTGATTTCATGGTGTTGGTGTGCTGATGTTCACATGCGGTGTCTCCCAGGGGCCTCTTCAATAAGGAGTTCATGCAGCTGTTGAACAGGATATGATGGGATAACACAAACACTGCTCTGTTGACCCCATAGACATTCTAAAAGTTAATCAGTTTTTACCTTAAAACTGATGAACGCTGGGCCTCAGTTAACCAACACAGTTCCCAAACATATCTTCCTATCCTGAAGTTCAAGTTGTAAAGAGCAACCCTGCCCAGAAGCAAATTAAGCAAAGATCAGCAATTCTCCCTTGAGACAGGAAAGGCTCCAGCAATTTGGCTGTTTCATGTCACTAGGGTGCGTCTGGTTTCCCCCTCTGGGCAGTTGTCCACAAGGCTTAAGACACCTTAAGACGCTAAGTGCTGTTGAGTGGGATGTTTATTGAAGGATAATATCATTTAGAAGGAGAAACTGTGACTGGGAGCCATTATGGATTAGATAAGTGACTGAGTAAAGAAGCAGTGCTCCCCATTAGAGAGAGTGAAGGTCGCATCTAATGCTAGCTGGACAATTGCTGGTCAAAAGTGGAGAGATTACAGTTTTGCTCTAACACATGCAAAAAGCTGGAGAGTGTGAGAACAGCAATTCAATGTGGGATAGTACCGTATATCCACCCTCCACCATACCAACATAGTGTCAAAATTGTAAAAACAAACAATTAATACAAGTACACAACTTGAAAGTTAAGAAGTTAAGAATAGTTAAGGTTAAAGTGAGGGGCAGGAATTCACTCATTAGAATTCCTACAGATTTTGTGTGAGATTGGGTTGACCACATAAACACACAACAATTACAGTATCAAGAACATTTCCTGTACCTTCCTTCCCACCTTAAGCGATCCCCAGAGGCTGACTCACAGATCTGAGACCAGGATGGTGGGGACAGGAGAGAAGAAAAGCATGGGTGGGGTACACAGCTCTCAGCTCTGTGGGGTGACCTCGGGTCTGAGGTATTCTCAGGGTTCCTCTGTCAAGCAGGAATGGGAACAGTATGTGTGCCTGCTCATCCATGTTGCTCTCTCGTTCTTCTGCCTGTCTTGACCTTCACTGATGTGAAGGTTTAGCAACTAGACCAGCCTTGTTTGTAGAATGCAAATTGTCAAAGGACCTTTTAATAAACAGTGGGGTCCAAAAGTCTGAGATCACACTGAAAAATCTGGGATTTTTCTCATTGCCACTGTATGGCACTCTAAAATGCTTTGCTGAAACTGGATCAATCGTATCCAAAGCACGATCAGGCAGAACAAAAGTGACCCCACCATCAGAAGAGCAATACATGAAGCTTTGATCACTGAGAGAGAGAACAGCAACTTCATCACAGATACAGAATGTGCTGAATAAAGAGTGAGAGACTCCAATCAGCAAAAGTAGTGTCAAAAGAAGACCAGCTAGTAGTGGTCTCAAAGGACGAGTAGCGTCTTATCAGGAAGGGAAACGAGGTTAAACGCTTGACATGGGCTAAGACATACCAGCATTTCAGTGGATCACTGGAAAAAAGTCCTATTTACTGACGAATCCAGGTTTGAGATTTTTAATAAACAAACAAAAATGCAGTTTTTTTTCAAAGTTTTGAATTTTGCCGTTTTGCCACCAAGTTAAACTACCGCTCTGATGAGAGAAGTGTAAGAGTAGAACTGGTGCCAAACTAGTGCTCATTCACACACTTAAATAGACTTTCTTTTTCATGTACACACAAGTGCTGTGCTTGGTTTGTTCAAAGCGTTCCCTTTTATCTTGTTAAGTGCAGATTAGGGAAACCATGAAAGCTTCCTGTGTGTGTGTGTGGACAGGGAAAAACAAGGCAGTCTGCTTAGTAAAAGCATGGTGCTTTAGCCACACGCACGCTAGGTTGCAGAGATGAGCTGGCTGTGCCAGAGATGGGCCTGAGCCAGCGTAATTGCTCGCCTGCTCGTGCTACGATAGTGAACACTAGTACTCGCTGCCAGGTCTGACTGTGCCTTAACTAAACCCGCAGTTAGATACAACTGCTGATACACAGTTTCCCTCCTCACGCTTTTCTGCTAGAGCCAACACTAACACACATCCAGCATACTCTATTAAAAAAAAATAGCAATCCCATCCCCCACTACTCAATCTTGTCCGATTTATTGGGATTGCCTCACTCACTCTCACAAACACACACACACACACACACATGTATGCACTCACTGAATAACAAAAACATTGAAATATTTACATTTAGAAAAGCCGTTAGGAATAATGTTCAGCGGCAGCTGCTCCAAAAAGTCTCCAGCACCACCAACAACAACACAACATGTGACAGAACCGTTTTCACACACACATGAATCCCTGGTGTGCATCCCTCTGTGCTGTCTGTGTGTGTTTCTTTGCATTCAGGTAAACAGCAGGTCAGCGCAAAAGAGGGCACTGGGAGGGCATCATGGATTGGCTTCACACACACACACACAAACGAGGGCCCGTGTTGAACAATCACACAATATTACCCCACGCATAAAAGATGAAATTAAGACAACCTATAATTTTATCTATAGTTTGGTTGTAACTGAAAAATCAATAAATCTTTTAGGGCTTCCCACAATGGTGGGATTAAATGGGTTAATATTCTAGTTGTATTTTACTTTACTAGTTTACAGTTTAGCGTTAAACGTGAAGGTGACTACACAATGTCCTTTTACATCCAACTATTCCTCTACATTTCAATAACCACCAGTAAACGCTATGTCTAAAACACACACACACCACAACAGAATCACGTAAACCCTTATTACACATGACAATACGTCAGTATTAGTGAAAATGTGTTGAGCAAAGAGAAGAAACGAACATGTGGCTAAAAGACAGTTGATTGAAGGTGGCATGGATGTGTGTGTGCTTAAGTGTGCACTTGATGTGCACGTATGCAGCTGTGTTTGCGTAGAACAGTGCTTCAGCTGCTCTGTGCGTCACACACACAGCTCTCTGAAGACAGCGGAGAGAGTGCACGAGTGGGTTCAGTGTTGATTATATATACAGTAGGGCACATCACGCACCGCTCTCAACATGGACTGAAACATGCCTTCAATAAAAAATGCACTCATACATGTACACACACACCGACACAAATCCAAAAACAACCACATGCACATAGTTGCAATTATAATATCAGCCATACTCACAACAGCAAGTGCATGCATACACTCACTCACACACACACACACACATACAAAACACTGGGAACAAAAAGGTCCATCATTTCCATAACATCCCTAATTAATCACATTATGTGTGCGCTGCCATCTGAACACAGACAGACACACACACACACACACACACACCTTGCTTCATTTACATCCAGTTAGTTAGTTCTCATTAAGACACCTCAAAAGCAATGGAACCCTTTTTTTAAATCAATTAGATTACTGGATTAGAGCAACGCAGCATCACACACAGCATTTTACAACTTAAAAAAGTAAAAAAAACAACAACAAAAAACAAGCCTTTGTTTTCTGATCGGTTTTAAAAAATCCATTAAAATTTTTTGGTCCTAAATCTAGTCTTTTCCAACAAGAAACTTTGTGTTCAGCTCGATTTATTTAATGAACATGAAAAATAATTTTTCATTTTTACATTACAGTGATTATGTTCAGGTAATTTTGACTTGAAAGAAACATGGTGAAATAACTGTCTTAATGGAAAAGGGGCCCAAAACATGGGTAAGAATTAAACACTAAAGTTGGATTTAATGTTTCTGTCTGATTTCATGGTTTCATAATTAAGCTTGTTGACACATTAACCTACTAGCTAGCTGGTCGGTCATATCAAAAGCACTGTCTGAAATAGTACTGAAAGGCGGAAACAGAAGGGCAGAACTGAAAGGGCTGAGAGCGTGCCGAAAAAACGTATCATTGTGACCTGTCGCCGCACACAATCAAAACGTCAGCAATATTAAATAAGCTAGCAATACCATCACAAGACATATCGAAGTAAAACAGAGGGATTCACACTAGTTATTTTAGGAAAGAAGCACTGACAGCTGCCTTAACTTACCAGGTAAAAAAATTGGTTTCCCCTCTGCAGTGTGTCACATGTTGTGTGTTGTTGGTGGTGCTGGAGACTTTTTGGAGCAGCTGTTGCTGAACATTATTCCAAATGGCTTTTCTAAATGTAAATATTTCAGTGTTTTTTGTTACTCAGTGAGTGCATACATGTGTGTGTGAGGGGGAACTTTTATTTGCCTCTTTATGGAGACAGCATTGTGTTTACACGCCGACCTCATGGGACTGAAAATTGTTATGGGGACAAAAATAATTTTCCCCATAAAGGAAATGCATTGAAATGGATTGTAATTGGGAGCTTCACACTTGTTTTGGCTTTGGCCTATTAGGAATGGATCAGTGTGTCTGTGTGTGTGTGTGTGTGTGTGTGTGAGTGACTTGTAGGTCTGTGAACATAAAGTTGTGATGGTCAATTAATTGAATGTTAATTAGAGGCGTGGTTCTCAAACTGATGTCCAGGAACCCCCCAGAGGTTTGTGACATACAGCTGGAGGTCTGCGATTTTATTATAAAAAAATTTTTTATTACATTTTTAAATTAATGTTTTTAATATCAACTTGAATCTTACTGCCATTTTAATAAAACTAAGAAAAGTGCTGTAATTAATCCATTAGAAATATGACTGTACATTTTTTATATGTGTCCAATATTAAAATATTTAAATCTTCGCTGTGTCTTAAGGGGGTCTGTGGATTTTTTTTATACTGAAAGAGGTCCCTGGCTGCAAAAAGTCTGAGAACCCCTAAATTAAAGGACTATGTAATGAAACTACTAAAGTAATAAAACTATGTTGAAATATTCTTCTTTTCTGCACACTGTCCTCTGTCTCCTCACCCTTTCACACACATATACACATTATGAGACTATCTGCGCCACTTTTGACAAAGTTGCTTACCACAGAGTTTAAATTAAACTTCAGGTTTTTTTCCCCATCTCAAAGTTATCAGATATTGATATTGAAGGTTATTAAGTCATATTGTTTAATTTATAACAGATGATGCACAGATATGATTGAGTATGCGTGCCATCCTGGCATATATTGGGCTGCTGCCTCCGTTAGTCCTTGAACATTAACGCAGCCTGACTACTAATGTAAAGTCGGGTCCAAAAGTCATAGTCATAGTTATAGTCATATACATTTTTTTCTACCATTAAAATGTCAAGGTAAAATCCATAAGTGAAATCTAATCATTGTCATTACAATTATGTCACTCAGCTGAGCTGCCAGTGTTCTGACAAATTGTGCTCGATAGGTAGGACAATTTGTCAGAACACCAGCACACATTTGTTTTTTTAAAGAGAATAAGAGGAATTTATTTGATTGGATATTGCAATAGCACGCTAGCCACACCTCTTGATAATGTATTTGTGGTAACCTCGCCCCTTTTCATAATTGTGCTGATCTACGCCATGTTCCCACCAGCACCGATGGTCACGAAATGATCTTATGCCTTATTTTTGCATTTGTGTTATGATCAATAAAATGGGCCATGCAGTGTTCAATGTTTTCTTAACGACTAACACCCGATATTAACTCAGTTATTACGGTCCTTCATGCGTTATGCAATGAGGTAATCTTGTTTATGAAATAGAATTTGAAAAATAAAAAAAAAGCCAAAAAATATATATATTTTTAAAACACACTAAAAGAGACAATATGTGACAATATGACACGTTTTAATTTTTTCTCCAGATTGCTGAACATTTGATGTTCTGTTTTAAAGAGTGTTTTAAAGAAGGTTTTATCAATGAAATTTCCATGAATGAAAAGAAAATATCAATGAAATGAAAAGTGATGTAAAATCCAATCCAAGCATAGAACTGGACAGTTAAAGGTTAAGGGTCAGTGGCTCTCTGGCAGTCCTGGGATTTGAACTCACAATGTTCTGATCGCTAGCACAGAACCTTAACTGGTGAGCTTGCGCCATGGGTGTTTATAGAAAACCCCGCAAATAGAAAACTTTTGTAGACTTATAAAAAATTGATTGAGCTCAGAGAAGGAGGGATGGAGAGAGGCTGAGGGGAAAGTGCTTACTTCCAGGAAACCCAGCTCTGATGAATCCACACACACACACACACACACACAAACACACACTCTCTCTCACCCTCTGGGAGCTGTCTGCTGACGGCGGCCTGTATAGAATGTTTGGAGTGTGTGATTACTCAGTGATAAAGCCCTCATCTCCACCACATGAAGAATGGAGTGGTGGCAGAAGGGAGGATGGAGCTACCGAGATAAAAAGGCAAAATGGAAAGTTTTATGTATCCAATGTGGGATCAGATGTAGCTGTGTGGAGAACATTGCATAATTTTGATATTTCATAATAATAATAGTGTAATATTAGTTGCTTGTATTGTATAATATAACAATTGTACTATTATTATTATTATTATTATTATTATTGTTGTAATTATTATTATTATTATTATTATTATTATTATTATTATTTCGAATGCAGTACCTATAAGCAATGTAGAAGCAGAATAAAGGAAATCATGATAAAGCAGGAAAGGATAAAAATTGAGGGGAGGCAGAATAGTTTGAGGCAAAAAAAAAAAGTTAAATCACTAAAGTTTCCAATGAATGAGCAAATTTGATCGTTATTAATAATAACAGTAAAATCAGTTTACTGGTTAAAATATTGTTGAATATTGTGGTTTAATGCTTTAATGGTTATTTTGACCTTTTTTTGTTTTATAGTACTTCATAGATGTACAATTAGTATCATCCACTAATCATTTAAGCAGTTTAACAGAGTTTTTGGTGTGTAACTTAACCTCTTTCGTGACCTGACTTCTTGGTGTTAGTCGTATTTCGTAGTTTGTAGCGAGTGCGGTGCTCTAAATTAATATGAAACAGCGTTGTGAGGGAAAGGCTGTGTGTGTTTTAAACCGTCCCCAGCAAATGGCCTTAATGTGAAAACATAATAGCTGGAGGAGGAGGAGAGCCTGAGGGAGGGAGGGAAAAAAGTGTATTAGACGAAATGTTTAATTTACCCTCCCTTTCTTGTTGCCTCTTTATCCTTACTTGCTCTTACTCTGTCTTTCTCTCTCTCTTTTTCTCATTCTCTCTGTTTTCCTGAAACAGAATGAGGATGGGAGTGAGTGTATAGATTCCTGCACATGGTAATCGATTCATAAATAGCATTACAGTAGCGTTAATGTCCACCACAGGGAGTTAGGGACTGGAGACTGACTGTCCATCAGTGCTCTAGCACTCACACACTGCTCTAATGCATTTACACACACAGCAACTTCCTAAACCAACAAACAGGCAGAGAGGACTAACTGGAGCATAATGCTAGAGCATGCAGTACTCAGAGCAGAGAAACATTCAGAGCTGTGGATATTTTATATGTAATAAAGCATATTTAAAGCAAATCATGGAAAACTCCTATTACTCCAGCTGCAGTTCAGACCTATTACAGGTTTTAGGGAAAAGAACAAGATCTTACCTAAGAATCATCTACACTGTGTTGAATAAGTTTTGCAGTTTAGGGATTTGCCTAACAGTAGTGGGGAAATGATTTTAATGAGCCATCTTTAACTAGTTTCATTATTATTTTTATTTTTAAAGGAATGATTTGGTGAAAAATCATATTTACACAGTTTCCCTCTTTACCCCAAATGTAGTCAATCAGCAAGCCAAGTTTGGTGTCTAAAGTTTGCTTCTTCAGTTTTGTACTGGAGATACGAGGCTAATGTAGCTAACACGCAACAGAAGTCTATCTCGCCAAAAATGTTTTCCTTAAAAACAGTACATGCCCACAGACTCCAGTGGAAAACTAACAAAGCAAACCACTTTATGGCACTCTAAAACGCTTTGCACAAACTGGTTCAGTTTTATCCAAAGCAAGATCAGGTAGGCCAAAAGTGACCACACCATCAGAAGAACAATACATAAAGCTTTGTTCACTGAGACAGAGAACAGCAACTTCATCACAGATACAGAATGTGCTGAATAAAGAACAAGAGACTCCAATCAGTAAAAGTAGTGTTAAAAGAAGGCTAGTAGTGGTGTCAAAGGACGAGTAGCGTCTCTAAACCACTTCTCAGGAAGGGAAACAAGGCCAAATGCTTGGCATGGGCTAAGACCTACCAGCATTTCACAGTGGATCACTGGAAAAAAGTCCTATTTACTGGTGAATCTAAGTTTGAGATTTATGGCAGTAACAGAAGGCGAAGACGAACAGAAGAGCGATTGATACCACAGTGTATCAGAACAACAGCAAAACATGGTGGTGGATGATGTGGTCTCAGACTTTTGGACCTGCGCGCAGACCCTGATCTACCAAAGTCTGATTTAAGACGAGGCATTGGAAAAGGGGCTGGGAGGTGAAGGTGAGGTGTATTAACAGGGATGTGCAGACATCATTTGGTGCCGCTCGAAATCGAATATATAGGCCAAAATCACAAAGGTGGTGGTTAGTCCCCACCTTTCCAACCCAGTAATTTGTGATTGGCCAGGGTTTGTCCAGTTAGCAGCGGACTTAGGACTTGGTGCGTCCTGACATGTAAAGCCCTGTTAGGTTTGCGCGGTCTTGGCAGTGGACACACTTCTTGGTACGTTGTGTGACTGTGATGGGGGCATGGTGGGGTGGCGGGACCTCCGCCTTCAGTTTCCTCCTTCTCCCCTTGCGCCCCTTGTGGACTTCCCTCTGGAGCAGTCGTGTGACAATACTTTGAAGAATGCTTTCAACCAGGTTGTCGTGATCGATGGTCGAAATGTTCGGGGGGATGTTGCGCTAACTTTTTCTCACTTTTCAATTATTACAGAGTAAGTCAGGACACTGAAACAAGAGAACTTTAAATCAATTGTTGGTCCCAAAAAGCCACAGGGAAATGCTTTTCCACGCAACTTATTATAACGCCATGGCTGGGCACCTGGGGGTAGATAAAACACTACACCGGTTAATGGCCCATTTCTATTGACCAAGCATTTGCGGTGATGTATGTCGGTGCTGTGCGTCAACTGGAGAAAATGCTATCGATGGGAGTAATAGAGGAGTCAACCAGTGACTGGAACAGCCCCATTGTGCTTGTGCCCAAGCTGGACGTGGTTGTCCGCTTCTGTGTGGATTTCTGCAAGGTGAACGTTGTTTATAAGTTTGATGTGTATCCAATGACTCGTATTGACAAGGAAAGTGTGCGATTGAACAGGTGGAGGTACAGTATCTGGGCTTTCACTTAGGTCATGGGAAGGTGCGTCCCCAAATTGATAAGACTGCCTTCCCATGACCCAAGACCAAAAAGGAGGTGAGACAGTTCCTGGGGCTGGCGGGATATTATCCTAGGTTTGCGCCTAATTATTCGGACCTCACCAGCCTGCTGGCTACTCCTAAAAAGAGAGCAGTAGAGCCGGTCCAGTGGTCAAAGCCATGCCAGTGGGCCTTTGTGACTGTTAAAGCAGCTGTCGGTGGGGGCCCCTTGCTTGATTCCCCAGATTTCTCTCTCCCCTTTGTGTTACAGACCGATGTATTGGAGAGCGGGCTGGGGTCTGTGGGGTGGGGCGGTGGGGGTATGTACGAGGTGGAGACGTGGTTTAGAGTGGGTCTGCATCGAAGGGGAGGGTTGTTAAGTTGCTCGGTCCCATCCACATACATGCTAGCCATTAAATTAGTTACAATTACAGTATTGTTAATCATGCAAACACAGCATGCTTGTCTGGAGCATACTTCTAATGTGCAATAACATGACTGAGATCTGAGATTACTGAGATCTTCCTACCTCTGCCTTGAATGTTGGATGCCTTTACACTATTTGGTTATACTTCTATATGTAATGTTTGTATTATCTGTACTGCCATATGTAATACCTTTTTGTACATAGTATTCTTATAGTACTATTAGCTATTGCACCATACACTCCTCTATGCATTGTTTGTCTTTGTCACTGTCCTTGTCACATGCATGCCGCCACGTGCGATGTGTTGTGTTGTCTGAATTGCCCTGCCCTGTCTATTCCATTAAATGTTTCTAGCTGTTCCTTGTTTGTGATCCCTATAAGTATCCCTATGTTTCAGTCCTGTGTTGTCTTGCTTTGTTGAATGTTATGTTGTGTTTAAATGTTCCGCCTGTGTGTTTATGTCATGTCTTGTGTTCCATGTATGTTTCGATGTTCTAGAGTGTTTAATAAATGTTGTTAAGTGGCTGTGCAATTGTATCCATCCATCCAACTCCTACCTCAAAGCGTGACAGTCCTGTACTTTAGTATTGTGTCTCCACTATTCTGTCTGTAGTTTGTATTGTTGTGTGTACCTTGCATTTGCTGAAATGGTGAAATAAAATAAATTGAATGTAGTCTCTGCTGCATGAAGCGCATTTTAAATAAATTATTTGGGGGAAAATCTAATGTATGCTAATTTCCCACTTACACAAAAGTTTATTGCATCAATCACTTGACTATGTATTCAAAAGTTAAATACTGAATTATTTTGTTATGTCATAAAACTGACTATGTATACAAGGTATTACTTAGCCAATATTATTTAAGGCAAGAGCATGCACACGTGCAAACGTGCAGTTTGTATAAGGCCTCCATTACTTGTTATCTACCTTAGCCTTTTAACTCCACTGCAAAACTTGGCAGAATTCTGACATGAAATATGTCTTGGCAGATTGAGTACATTTAAGAAAATTAAAGATTTGTTAAATTAGATTTTTTCCCCAAACCATTCCTGTATAATGTACGCCGGCTTAGTTAGCATAAGCACTGAACCATGTATCTACTCACTCTTCATCCGCTTTACTGCAATCCATGATGACATAGGTAGCAAATATATGAAAGATGTTAGTGAAAGAAACAAGCACACAATCGAATACACTGTCAAACCCACTCTTACACACACACACACACGTATACATGAACATGTATGCATGTACACACGCTACATGTAAGTCCTACCTGCTGCTTACTGTATTTTCTTCCTGATGCAAAAAAAATAAGAGAAAGAGAGATTACTAAAGGTATTAGTGTCACGGTCAACCCCGACACCATGGACAATACCACCCCACACCACCAGAGGTCTCGATACCCTGAGTTCTAAACACTTCCAGGTCACCGGTTCACACAGCTGTTTTCAGTTACCGTATCATACACATAGTATAAATACACACACACTCACCTGGACTCCTTGCAAAGTTTTGCCACAACCTCTATGGTTGACATCACTGAGCGTTTTCCGGTGTGGTTATATGGTTTCGATCTGTTTCTGTTTGTGGATTATCGTCTATTGTTTAGCCCTCTGGATACTTCTGCTTTGGTTTCTGATTCTCCGGTATTTGAATTATATGCCTGGTTTATGACTACAAACTTGCATTTCCCTTTATTATTCTCTCTTTTTTTCTTTTTTTCCTTCTATCTGCTATTTTAACATTCTTCGTCTTTCTTC
>JAOUQW010000034.1:25485569-25498153 GCA_028565825.1 Olivaichthys viedmensis | reverse complement strand
GGCAACAGTTTGGGGAAGGCCCTTTCCTGTTCCAGCATGACTGTGCCCCTGTGCACAAAGCGAGCTCCATAAAGACACGGTTTGATGAGTTTGGTGTGGAGGAACACCAGTGGCCCGCACAGAGCCCTGACCTCAACCCCATTGAAGACCTTTGGGATGAAGTGGAATGTCGATTGCGAGCCAGGCCTTCTCGTTCAACATCAGTGCCTGACCTCACAAATGCTCTTTTCACTGAATGGGCACAAATTCCCACAGACGCACTCCAAAATCTTGTGGAAAGCCTTCCCAGAAGAGTGGAGGCTGTTCTAGCTGCAAAGGTGGGGCAACTCCATATGAATGCCAATGGATTTGGAATGGAATGTCCAACAAGCTCATATAGGTGTGATGGTCAGGTGTCCACATACTTTTGGCCATATAGTGTATATTGTAATAAAACCCCAAAGGTGTTTTCTGACTACTGCAGCAGAAGTGCCAAATTGAACACTTTTTTTCCTTCCTTCCTTTCTCTTTTTTTTTTTTACAGACATGAGTTTGGGGAAAGAGGCTGAACAGGCTGTAATGGCTCTGGAGCAGCAGCTGAAAAGTGAGCCCAATTTCCCACAAACCCTTCACGACCTCAAGGAGCCGTGCGGTGCTACTGTACACATGGCCTGCATCGTACAAGGTAATGAGGCGCCTTAAACACAGTCAGGAACCTAGATACGGAGTTGGTTTCTAGTATAGTGGCTAGCTACCTAGCTGGCAAAAAAGCAAACCATAAACAGAAATATTGTAATTTGTTCTACCATCTACTCCAACCTCCAAACGTACTCCTGGCAATTCTGACACACATTCTATTTAACACACTGTTTTGCTGAGCCACTGCTACTTTGCTATTCGTTAACGGTGCAAATCTAAACTTCAGGGTTCACCAAAGTTCAACCTGAAGCAAATTTCACACCCGAAATTATGGATGTCTTATTATACTGGCAGCCCAAATGGACTTGGTGCTATTTGCCACCCTAAATGCTAGAATACTTATGAACTCACTTGTTAAAAGGATCTCCTTACCCTTCAGTAATTAATTTAAAAACAATGTAGAAATACTATTTTATTTTTGCTTTGTTAAAAAGTAGGCTTTTTAAAATTTATTTATTTTAAAATCTCGTAAACGACATATCGTGACCTTGGTGTTATAAGGTTCTATCTGGGTGAAGAGTGGTTCTGAGATGTAGGGCTTTAAAGTTTTGGCATTCTAGCTAGCAAAACTCTAAAGTACTGAAATCTACATTTACAGCTCAACAAGACTACACTTTAAGCTTATTTCAAATTTATCTTAATCAACATTCTGAGTCCATTATAAAGGATTTTTGAACACTGGACAAACACAGATAGAACCTTATTATTCTGTAAATTCAAATACTGTTTGGTTTTATAAGGTTCTATCTGGCTGTCTCTCATTAAGCAATCCCCTCAATCTTAATACACTTCTAATAAATGGTAATAACTCAGCGGAGAAAGACATTAAGCTGAAGACTTTCTAACGTGCCTCAACGTTTACACATCATAAGACCAGCAAATACGGTAGATCAATTCTGTTTTGTACACTTGTGCTGCAAAACATCTGCAGCTGAAAGTTTCTTTCTCTTCTGACTCGTCATACTGAGGTTTCGAGTCTTCTCTTTTCTGTCGGCGTGTAAACAGAACCTGGATATTTATTGACCCCATCTCCCTATGTTGTGTATTCATCCTGGATGCTGATTGGCTAGCAGATAGAACCTTATAAAAGCAAGTTTATCTGTGAGTTTGAAGATAGAACTTTTTATTTATATAAAAAATTTAACCCTTAAGACTTTGAAAAAATAAAAAATAACACCACAGGAGAATAAAGTATCCCACAGTGATAAAGTTTATGTGGTTAACTCATTTTCGACCAAAATGCCAGATAGAACCTTATAATACTGAGGTCACGAATTGTGTTTCAGCAACTGCAAATAGAAAACATTGTAAACTCAAGCATGTTCTCTCTAATTGCATGAAAGTTGCTGACATGCAAATTAATGTGTAGTGGTTTATTAGTGGTTAATAGGCTGTTATGATAAGTGCTTGTGTGGTTTTCTCATAAATGTGTTATGTAAGGCTTTCTCTAACCCTCTGAGACCACTGAGACCTCCAGCATGCTCTTGATCTACTAGACTAGGGGACTGATGGACCAGTAGCTGCACGCACACGCACACACACAGACACACACACACACACACACACACACTTTATTGCTCAAAGGTCGATCCTTGGTCTTAATAGTGAGGGTATCAACTTGTGTCACGGATGCTTTTCCTAAAACAACTTTAGAGGAATAACATTAGACAAAAAGGAGACACGAGATCAATTGTAGGCAATATATCTCATGTGGATAGCATGGCCCAGATAATAATGCAAAAAGGCATGAGAACCATTAGCTTGTCAAATCTGGGCACACTGTGATCTTTGTTGAGATCTTTGCTGAAACACAAGAGGGGAACCATTAGGTGACTGGGGTCTTTAGCTCAGGATTAAAATCTGAAACCCAGGAGATTTAAAGGGGCAGAAAACATTTAAAAAAAATAAAAAACACCTTTTAAGGTTGGTGGGAAAATGCATGAACGATCACTTATTACAGACAATACTGCTGTGCATTGAAAGGTCTACATTGAATATATTTTTATTTAAAAATGAATTTATGTCGGTTTAAGGGCTGCACTATTGCTAATTTTATGTCGTTAGTTATGCTAGTAACTGATTCATTAGTAAGCAGTCCTGTGGTCAGAAACTGACAATGATGAAAGGTAGATGACAAATAACACAAGTTAAGTGCCAAGTAAGTTTTTATTGTCATTCCTCCATATAACTTGTATACATTGGTACGAAATGTTGTTTCTACAGGACCATGGTGCAACATGAGTGCAAATATACAATAAATACGTAGGACAATAATTATGGAGGACAATAAATACACAGGACATACATATAGTGTTTAATTGTACACCTACAAGGTGGACTAACAAGGTAGGTGAGTATAATATAGTAGCCAGTAAATGTACACAGTGTTTAAAAACTCCAACAACACTTCCGTGCCTGATACACTGGTACCAACACAACACACACTAACATGTCATTGTCACTGCTGTGCTGACAATAATCCACGAATATCTGGTCAGCAGTGGTTCTATGATGGTCCGTTTCCACTGAGGGGCGGAGTAGAGGGGGTCTGACAAAATGTATGTAGATACAAATGGGCTACAGTTAGTAATTATATACCTTCAAAGTCACATATATGGTAGGTTTACCTGATAAAATTGCCAATGAGTGTAGATACAAGGTAGGTGTACCTAATACACACACACACACACACAATATCCCTGTGAATGTGACAAGGATGATCATAATTATCAGAAAAACTCAATTCAGCTGTTTTGTCTAGTTTTATTTTCACCTCTTATGGGAAATGACTGGAATTCCCCGCTGGGCAGTGAGGAGGAGGTGATATTTCTCAATCAGCACACTAATTAAAGTGTTATGTGCTGTCAGCTAAAAGCAGGAGACTGTAGGCTGGACTTTAGAGACTAAGGAGAGAGAGAGAAAGAGAGAGAGAGCAAAGAAAGGAGGGTGCAATGTTTGCAGTGCTCACTTTGCACTCTGAGTGGTCTCTGATGACGAAGGACCTAGCTCAGCACCAATCTGGGCCTGTAATCACGCCGATTTGTTAACTAAATGAATCGTGTCCAGGCCAGCCTCTCAGGGGGGACATTTTTATAAGGAGGAACAGTGAGGCCGGCGGGAGGGAAAGCGAGAAGCACTCAGCAGTCGCTTATTGATGCGTGCGCTGCAGACTTCAGTTCAGCTGGCTGCTCTTCCCGTTCTGAAATCTGTAAACATCGCAGCAGGAACAGGTGGAAGGGCCGTGCCGGCTGAGGAGCGCCCATTATGGGGGAATCTGCCGTCTCCAGGAAAGAAGTGGACATTGCACGCAGCCAAACCAGCGCCCTAATGTTACTGACACTGACTCAGCTTGAAACTCTGTCACTTCATTCACTACTAACATCCAAATGCAAAATTTAACCACATCCTGATCCAGTTCACACTCTCTCACTAACTAAGATGATACCACAAAGTCAGATCGACACGAAGTGCCTGATTCAACCTTTTTATCTTAACCTCAATGTTCTGTTTGGGTTCAAATGACCAATTTTAAATTGTTATCAAAAGTGGAACAATACTAAAAATTATTAAATGGCTCAATTTCTCTAATGGACAAAAAAAGCTATTTACAAAAAATCCTATTTATATTACACACATTATGTTCGGGGTCATTTTGAGCTGAGAATATTGCATTTTAAAATCTGTTTTAGTGGCTGTCCCATTTCCTTCATCTCTTATTTTCTCTCTCACCTGCGCACACACACACCTTACATCAGGACGATACCCCAAGCATAGGAAGGGATTTTGGAAAATAGGGAGACAGGAACTCTATTTCCCTCAAGTTGTCCATGTTGCTAATAATTGATACGAAGATAATAAATGTATTGCTATAAAATGAAAGGAGATGGCCTGGATCAATGAGACGTCCATTGCTTAATAGTGAGAAGAGGTTCTACTTATGTATATAAACATGTTGTTATTTACATATTAAGGCATTGTTATTGCAATTATTTCTTCATCCGTAGTATCACACTTATTACATAGTATTAATATAATATTATCGTATTATTACATTTCACTGTAAGTGTTCGTAGGGCACTGAAATTGCGTGGTCTCTTTTCTATTTGCATACAGTCTTTGTAACACAAACTTTGGCGATACGAATGTACCATTGCTTGTCATTCTAATGAAGCACTCTGAAACTGAGACACTGAGAGAGTGCTAGAGAGTGAAAGAGAGAGAGAGAGATGGAGAGAGCTCTTATAAAGCCACCAAAACACTTAAAGTGCCATTGGTACTCATTATAGCCTAATGAGTAGATTGTGTTGTCACCATTGATTTGATATAGAGTCTCTCTCTGACCCTTAGAGCACCGTCGCACTGCCGAGGCCATGGGATTTAAACCTCTCCCTGATGAGCAAAACCCATCCAATCAAATCAACACACAATGTTGCCTCGCTCCAGTAATTAAACCGCCTCATTAACAATATGTCTACCTTTTACATGCAGTACTTTGTCTCTCAGGTGCACAATCCCTCCAGATGTTACCTAAGTTCACCTAAGAGCTTCATTTTCAGAGAGCTGCAAAAGTCCAAAATTAATAGGTATAGAATATAAAAAGTAATATACTTAGTAGGTATCAGAAATAATGGCATAAATCCCATGCTGGCACTAAGGCCAGGGTTATACTTGCCGCGTGACTATGTGTATGCGTGCGGACGCCGCAGCTACACAAGAGTCCTTGTTCACATACATTGCTTGTGTATTTTTCATACATCTGTTAACAGCAAGTATAACCCCGGCCTTGGTTGACTGGATTGTGTGTAATGTTCTACAATTGGTAAATGGATCTCAGATCTAGAGTTTAAGAGGCCACCAGTACTGGGCCTTTCACTGATGTTCTCAGGCTACCACTGTAAGAATTGCACTTTCTTTTTCTCACCCGAGAAGTGTTGAAAGACTGACACTACATGTCCACTTGCAAGTTTAGTGGTAAAATCTGGCTCATCGTGCGGTGGAAAAAGGTCAGCAGAGCTCAACTTTATGCAAAGTATACATTTTTAAACATTGTACGTGTGTGAAGACTCATATTAAATCAACTTGATCAAACTATGAAGCTCCTCATTTTCTTTGTATTACTTGAAGTTATAACTAAGCATTATTACAAATTTTGGAAACACTTTACTTAAGGGCTGTGTTTATAAGTCTACACTACCCCTACATAAACCCTTCCTGACAACTGACATAAACCTACATAAACATTTATAAAGGCTTATTAATATATAAAGGCTAATGTTATTAAAATTCTGACGGTTTAATACAGACATTTTCATGTTATGTTTATGTTTATGCTTAAGGAAATACTATGGGAAACCAGGATTGGCACTTTCTATTTGCAGTGAGTAAACATTTCCGTTGTGGTTTCCCTGAATTTTGTTGTTGTGTTGTCGGATTTAGTTTTGTGTTGTCAGATTTGGTTTAGTGTTGTCGGATTTAGTTTTGTGTTGTCAGATTTGGTTTAGTGTTTTCGGATTTGGTTTGGTGTTTTTCGGATTTGGTTTTGTGTTGTTGGATTTGGTTTTGTGTTGTTGGATTTGGTTTAGTGTTTTCGGATTTGGTTTTGTGTTGTTGGATTTGGTTTTGTGTTGTTGGATTTGGTTTAGTGTTTTCTCGGATTTGGTTTTGTGTTGTTGGATTTGGTTTAGTGTTTTCGGATTTGGTTTTGTGCTGTTGGATTTGCTTTTGTGTTTTCGGATTTGGTTTGTGTTGTGGAAATTTTGTAGTGTTATGCATCTCTTGGCCACCGTACCAAGGCGTTGCCATAAGTATTAATAAAAAGTAAAAATATGAAACTCACTTTACTTAAGAGTCAGAGAAAATATACATAACTCTGTTGTTAGACTGTCGTTGTCAAAACCTTCACAATGTAACAGTGTTAAACAGCAAGTTTTCATGTTGATGTTTCCACCAAGTGTTGAGTTCAGGAAACACTGCAGAGCATCTTTTGGAAGTGCTCACATTTGTTCAGTTTGGTCATCACAATACATCACTCAAGTCAGACAAACGGCATTTAGAAAAATTACTAGCTAGCTTGAATTGCTTTTCTACTGAACAGTACGACACAGCAATCTTCCGTAGCAAGCGTCTAATAACATTCCAATGGAGTACACTCGGCTTTCAGCTTCTTCTCAAACTCTTACTGTCTCTGTCTCTTCGCTTAAAACCAAATGCAAAGTAAAAGATAAGTCAGACCTTGAAGCTCCTCCACTGTTGCTACCGTTTGTTAGTTTTTCCTGTTCCTAACACTTGCATCACGTGGGAAATTATGCCACCACTCCACAGTCGCCAGAGAACTCCTCTTACTTTTACGGGTAGCATTATGCTATGGGAATCGGACACAGGTAATCGACCAGGGTATGGACACGTACCATGACCCTAAAAGCTCTTCCAGTACATGAGTGTATAACCTTTCTCCCTCCTGGCATGGAGTTTTGTCAAAGTCTTAGCTGGAATATGATGATCAAGGTACAGTATGTGGTTAAGATTTCTTCCTGTTTCTTCATGTGTAGCTTGTAAATAAATCTGTCCCATCCGTTCCTCTGTCTCAGTGTCACAAGCATAAACTCTCCAGATGTGTCTGGGATTACCTACAGGGTAAAAATTTGCTATATTTTTACAGCAAAATTAAAATATGAAAATGTGATCATGTAAAATGTGATTGATTACAATTTATTACTGAAAAGATTATTACAGTAAGATACAGTGTAACAATAATAACTGAATTGATGCTATAAAATAACAGTACAGTGTTTTGCAGTAAGTACAGTTGTAGCTTGTAATTTTCACAGTAGCTTACTGGCATCTTAATTGGCTACAGGATTATTTTTACAGTGTAAGAGAACATTTTCAGATGGCTGCTCTTTAGGGTTGATGGTTGATGACGGAGCCCTCGAGAGCAGCTTTGTGTCACGCACACGCAGCCTCAAGCAGCGGTGGCGCGGCGCTCATTTGTTGACCTTGTCTGTTCCCTGTCACGTGTCGTAAGTGTTTCCACCTGTTCCCTGTTTGTTTCCTTGTTCGTCATTGTAGAAAATAACCCTCGTGTGCCTGTCTAGTTTGTCCTTGATTGTTTATGTTACATGTCGTCATGTTACATGTTGTCTAAATGTTTGATCTTGATCGGCTCGCCCTTGTGTCCTGTCTCTGCTGCTACACACTCGTGACACCTTGCCTATCTGCGAGCTGAAACACGGACAGAATGCAAAAGTTTTTGCTCTTAAGGATCTCATATTGTCCATCAGCAATAGAAAAGCAGTAAGCTGTATCTGAATCAGGGCTCAAACACTCCACTGTTAGGGTCTTCACAGGTCTCCTGGCTACCTTTGGTCAAAATGAAGACCCATTTGATTCCCTCAGTCTTTGCTCCATGACGTGCTTCTGAGTACGTGCTTCAGTGATGGTGATTTCCTCCATCTCTTAGTGCTGAAGTGTGTGAGCAGACGCTCTTCTTTGCTGGAGATTATCTCACTATTTTCCTTAGTGTTCAGATGATTAAGAGTGTGTATATGTGTGTGAGTGTGTGACCGGAGGAGATTATGTCAGCTCAGGTCACAGGGGGACAGAACACCCTTAAAGGCTTTCCATTGGGTTCTGCACAAGCAGTCTATATATATATATATACTAGCATTCAAAAGTTTGTAGTCACCTGTCATATTTTATGAACAGTCATTATTCTATTCACTAAACTCATATACAATGTAATATATCTAATATAAACCACACACCAAAAGGTGTTTTTAGAGGTTTTGTTTTGTATTTAAAGTATACTTTTAAGTTATTTAAAAGTCATTTAAAAAGTTAAATGATAAAAATTTAATGACAAAGGAGAAATGACTATACATAGATAATTCCAGTATATTATTTAAGTCTCCACTTCAAGATTTGATCACTTTTCAAAAAAAGAGGCATTCTGGATATTATTTTTTATATTAACATCACTCTTGATGCTATAAAACGTGCATAGTCATTTTGGAGTCATCATTCTGGACACATAATGTTTATAGCTTTCTACAAATTATTTGAAACCTTAGTGCATAACACGAGAATCAACAGTTTATATTACTGAAAACATTAATTCCAAACTTTTGAACGCTAGTGTAAGTGGAGGAGTGAGGCTATTCTGAGCTCAGAAGTGTGATCTGGGTTTTTTTCGGCATGTGGGCTTGTAATATGGCAGCAAGCGAAAGCTACTATCAAATTATTTCCCAAAAATACAGCGTGCCATTCTTCCTTACTTGTCTAATTCTGGTTCCCTCTCACCTACATACATTTTCAGGAAAAAGAGGAGGCATATTAGCCCAAGCATCTTGCACCTTGTCCACAGATAATACACCCTAGGATATCACCTTTTCAAACTTAAACTTTACGATTTATTTCTTTGTTAGTCAATGACATGCTTTGCAAGTAAGCACTCATCCCCTCTCTCTCTTGGGAAATATAAAGCCAGCTATTATCCTTCATTCCACTTTAGAGTAAAAGATCATAGATAAACAAGAGCAGAACAGGTGTCAGTGATTTACTAAATAAGTGACTTTCAAACAGATCTTTAAACTTCTTGATTAAAGGGGTGATTCTGAAAAATAATGTGATTAATAAGACTTAACATGGATCTTTTATGTGATGTAAATTAACACTGGTCGATTTTTAACTCAATTCTAGACTAAAATAAATTTTATGAAGACAGGTCCCACTGACAATGGAAATCCTGGCTTAATCTACACCAATGAAATGAGTCTAACATCATATATACTGTATATTTGAACATGCAAGAGAGATGTGGTTGGATTTTGTTCGATTTAATACAAAGGACGTACGAACATTAATCCCAACTCGAACTCTAACCTTAACCTTTGCATCTTTTCATAGACTTAAGTCATGCAAATTGTTACAATTTTGGATGTGTGAGAGCATGTTGAACCTAATATAGTTTAGAAAATAATACTCTTTGGGAATATGTACCCAAATAACATATTTTTGAGGCCTACAAACCTTCTTGTGTATTAGGAAAAGTTTAATGATAATTTAGTCTCCAGCATTATTGATTTGTGTGACCTGAACTAGAACAGTTTACAGGTTAACAAGCAGGGAAGATATTTGGGAGATAAGAGAAATACATATTTAATTAAGTTTTTTTTTTACAGCAGGTATATGTGAGCTAAAGTAATTGTTCGTTCCAAGTCAAGATGGAAATAACTACATTATATATTTAACCTCCTCCCACTCTCCCAAAAGGTCTAACTAAAACTACTAAAACCAAGTAAAAACAACCCCAAACATCATAGTATGCCTTTTTCTTTTCACAATCAGCCATTTCACAGCTGGTTTCTCCTATCCTGCTGACTTGCTATTCCATCAGTGTTTATTATTTCAAATGGACAGTCTGTCTCTGTGTCCTCAACGGGGCAAACACAGCTCCATTAGAGCACGTAAGGGGTCACCCAAGCAGTTTGCGTGAGTTAACCCAGAGTGCTAACATTTTAGCATTAGCATTGTAAGTCAACATGGACAGCTGGGACAGCTGTCAAATAACGACAGGCGGTGTGTGTTTTAGGCCATGTATGGCTTTCAAGGAAGAAAGTCAACTATGGGAACACAGCTAATATATACGAGCAATCCTAACATGCGTGATGGTTACTTTCTTTAAGTGCTTGAACCACTCAGTCAGTTACAAAAAAAACGTGCCAAGACAGCTACTAACTTATATGTTAATATTACATTTAATATTAGAAATAGCCTACTCTTATTTTAAATTGTGTCACTATAACACACACCCTTGGGTCATAACCCCATGACGTTAGGGTTGGCTCTGTTAATTGATTACTTTGAGGTTTGTATGTCCAGTAAAAATCGCATTTTGACCAAAATCAAATACAAAAAGCTGACCCCGGGGTGAAAATTGTGACCTTTGTCTCTTTAAGACTACAACATTGTAGCCCAGTGCTAGTGAAAAGTATTAGTTGCTTTCAATCCCATCCTGTCTGCAGTCCAATCCAGCATTGCAAACGTGTCTTGCAAAAAGTGGGGTAACAGATCTCACTCAGACTGTGCAGCCTTCCAGACTGGAGATTAAAATTAGGAACTAAAGGCAACTAAATTAATCAAAACGGTATTAAAAACTGATGCAGAATGATACAGGTGCAATGCATTATTTTGTTATGTTGTTGCTTTGCACAAGGCTGACCAATCCTCCTTCATCAGAGGGTTAAAAGGGTTCGAAACTTGTGGTCCATTTGTGTGTTTTGAGACTTTGTGTCTCATGTAAAGATTAATCAAGTCCAACTTGAACTCTGTACATGGGCTTTTTCATGTCAGACAACAGCCACTGGCAATGCTAATGATTTGACTGTTACACAGTCATTCTGCCAAGCTATACTGCTGGTTCATTGAATTAAAATGTTGCATATTTGTTAACGTAGGTGTGATTTTCTATAGGTATGCTCAATTCATATTATAGTTGGAACTCCAATATGACTCAAACTACAAATGACACATGGGAAAGTGGCGTTTAGGCCATAAAACATGGTCTAAACAGTTTCCCATTTATGTAAATATGTGCGCAGGTTATATAGTGTATGCAATACAAGTACATTATACTTGATACTAACTGATATGTGTATTAGAGTGACAAAAACAAACTACTGTGTTTATTTTGCTTAAACCCTGTGCGCCAAATAAACACAACAGAATCAAAGGTCCTGGCGCTATTAAAAAGTACAGATCCACCCCCGACACACACACACGTGTGCACACACACACACACACACACGCACACACACACACACGCACACCTTAACAACAGCACGAACGGTACATCCTTGTGTCTTTCTCCGTCCCACATGCGTGCACATACACATTCAGGTACACACATGCATGTACACAAACACAGACACGTACATGCACGCGCACACAGGCGTGGTATTTCAGGTCAGCCAGTAGGCACACAAACAAACAGTTAAAAAGTTTACATGCAAAAACTTACAGTACTTTACACATTAATAACAGACTCTCTCCAAAGAAAGCATGCAGCCCAGCTGATCCGCAGCTGCATGTCCAAAGCAAACACGCTCACTCATCAAAACAAAGTAGGCAGTAAACACTCATTCCCTGTAGTAGCACGTGTCAAGATTCACATCTAACACACCTTCACCTAAATTTAATATCTAGGTGATCCGTCTGAACAGATCCTGAGACAAACACACAACACACTGAAGACTCACCTGAATTCTGTTCCGTCTCAGGCTGCAATTACAGTGAGCAGTTGTACCTTTTCAGGACACAAGCGAATGAATGAAGCAGAAAGTGACACTGTGGTCCTGATTGCCAGTGATTCTGAAGGCACAGGAGGAGTGTGATATGCTGATGAAGCCTCTATGTGCATAGAGCGCGCACACACACACACACTGATACACACACTGTCAGAGGAAGTCTTGCTTTGTCTCTGTGTTGCTCCTGCAGCCAGTGTAAGAGAACGTCAGGCCTTGTCCTGTCTGGGATACAATGTTAAGCCCCCCCCCTCTTTCTCATCCTCATGCTGCTGATTATGCAACATAAGCATGCCCCCGTTCATATCGGCCAATCACAGGCAGCCTGACTCAAAGAGCAAAGAGCGGCAGGATTTAAAGAGAGATATGTTAACATACAGCACTGTGTTTCAATGTGTTTCAAAGTCAGAGAGCACCCTTTTGTTTATTCAGTTTTTAATCAAATGACAAATCAAATCAAATTCAGTACTTATTGTTAATTATTGGTGGTAAACAACAATGATGGGAAAATGTTCAGTACATTCATTAGATTTTCAGTCAAACAGCCGTGCAGTAACACATTATTACCTTTTTAGTGTCAGACAATAATCCTGTAAATGTGAATTT
>JAOUQW010000034.1:25460940-25485469 GCA_028565825.1 Olivaichthys viedmensis | reverse complement strand
TGGGTATTAATGTTTATATTAACATCACTCTTGATGCTATAAAACTTTCATCGTCATTTTGGAGTCATCATTCTGGACACAATGTTTTACAGCTTTCTACAAATGACTTGAAACCAAAGTGCATAAACACTAGAATCATATTACAATCATTTTATAACAACGATGGAATTTATATTACTGAAAACATTGATTCCAAACTTTTGAGCAGCGATTCCAAACTTTTGAATGCTAGTGTATATGTGTGTGTGTGGCATGACTAGGATTCATTTGATAACCCAGAACAAATTAGGTTGAGCTGGGAGAAGGGAGGATGACTGGAAAGGAGAGGAAGAAGAAAGTGGGAAAATGGAGGGAGGTGATTGGTGAGGGACCATAAGCCACACACAGGAGTATGAGTGGAAAAAAGATGAAGAGGAGAGGAAGAGGAAAATGGAGGTTGGTGATTGATGAGGGAGCATAGGCCACACACAGGGCCCCGAACAGCTGGCCTCATCTTCTTCCTGGGTCTGGTTTAGTTTTTGCCCTTATGTGTATGTGTGTGAAGAAGGAAATGGGTTTATATGTGTATGTGTGTGTGTGTGTGTGTTCTTACCAGACCGTTGTCAACACGGGGACTCCAGCTGACTTTGTTGAATATGTGATTAATGAAACAGCAGTAGCGCAAATTCTCCGTAAGCCAGGGATCATAGATCATCTTTCACGCGATTAAACTCTGCTCTTATTATATTTGGACTGTCTGGAACACACTGCTTCAGCCAGCCTGATGGAATCACACAGTTATAGAAACCTCTCTAAGCAAGATTTCATTACTCCCACAGTCTCACGGTCCTTACATACCCATTTTCCCCATAATAAAAGCTACTTATGCTTCAATGCGTGCCTTTACCTAAACATATTAGTCTAGTCTCTGCACATTTTAGTGCTTTCCTGCTCTAACACACCTCATTAGCCCTTCATAAGGCTTACATGGGCTAACAAGGCCTCTTTTTCACCTATTAGTCTGCTAGCATTATCTGAATCAGAGTGAAATTGATACTTTACACTGCACACATTTAAGGGAAAAAAATCATTTGCTGAAAAGAGTATGAAATAGGGTGGGGCTGGAAACATACTCGCAAAAGTCAACATGGTCTCATATTCGCAAATTCATGACAATTCATACGATTCAATTTGTATGAAAAGTTACGATGGTTAAGGTTAGGATTAGTGGTGGGATTAGCGTTCATACTTTTTTCTTCATTTGTATAAAATTGAACAAAATCCAACCACATCACGCTTGTTTGTTTGAACATTTAACAAAAATAATCTCTGATGCCCTTTATAAATCCCAACCAGCATAATAATGTGTGCATGCACCTGAGCTTTAGGTCCCACCCTGTCTCCTCCCATAAATCACCATAAATGGTTTTTAACACAGCCATAATCTCATAATCTCATGTGCATACAAATAGGGCCACAATGCTTAGTGTGTCTGTTTATAGAAACACTGCGGAACCAAAGCGTAAAGAAAAAAAAGAGGAACTTTTTTTTTAGAATGTAAAAATTTTAATAATTTAAATAATAAATACTTCTATTAGATTAAATGTAGAAATGTTGACCCAGGCCACGTTAGTCAGCGCCAAATGCGCAGCACATACATGAAGTGAGGATTTTACGTCATACAAGTTAAATATAGAACCCTAAAATGCTCTGCAGTTTGTCCCTCTGGAGGAACCCCTTAAAATTTGCCAACAGAAGGTTTCCCTATCAGAGAGGGTTCCAAGTATAACCCATTTAAGAAGCTAAGAAACCTTAACTATCCAAAGAACCCTTGAGTATGTCTGCAGCACTCCAGATTTTGACCTCTGGCCCTCATTTTGCATCTTGTATTTCAGTTTAGCAGCTCACACATCAAAAAAGGCTGTCCGCCAACCTGGATTTTCCAGTCCTAGAGTCCCCCTTCACTGCCAATTTTAGATTTTATAAAATGAGCTGACTGTGGGGGAATCATGCAATTTGATTTCCTTGAGTACAAGCTTTCTGAAACACTTCTTTAGTAGGTTCAGAAAAAGAACCGATAAGACAAATGACCAGTGGGAATGGGGAAGAAGGTTATAGAGACTTCCCAACATTTGCACACAGGTAGGACATACCAACCCAGAATTTGGGTTTGTTGGTGTTTGTTGGAAAAGGTTGGCTCGGTGTGACCTGGCCTTGAGAGCACCATGGATCTAATTCAAGGCCTTCTTCTCACCCCAAGATTGGAGCCAGTGGGAAGAGAGGAACATTTGTCTATCGCTAAGCTGGTTGTCACAAATCCCTTTTTAAATGGCATATAACTAAAAGTAAAGCACAGACATAAATAGTACATAGAGCTATATTATGTTACCACATGGAAACAGACACTAGAACTCAAGTGTTAAAAGAGTCTGTGTGGGATCAAGGCACGCACCAGAGAAAGCTGTATATCCTTGTAATAATTTAAAGGATGTGAAACCATGGTAGGCTAATTGTAGCATGGCAGTGAACGGTCTATTTTCAGCTGTCTCTAGTCAGGGGCCAAAGATCTTAACATGCATACAGCAGCCGCAAATCCCATCAAAGGCCAGTCACTTTCTTAAACTGGTCGCTTTGGGAAGGATCCAAGAAAAGGCAACACGAGGTTCTATTCCCATGAGACCAAACTTAACTGTGCCGCATGGATTCAGAACTGAGTCGAAGCAGATGGAGAGTATAATATCTCTGAGAGGATATGTGCATAACAAGCCTCACTGCACTTTGTAGGGTCCTCCTTCAAGGTCTTGGACTGATATGAAATGTGTAAGTGTGTCTAATGCATATGAGCTGATTTCTTCTATGATCTGAGAGCTCTAGTTTGCCAGTGGGACACCCTACAGCAAAATGATAAGCACGAATGGGTTTATTAAGATCGTGTGACATTGTAATGTGCATTAGCATGATAAGCCAAACGGTTCTTGATTTATAAAGTTTATTATGAAGAAGACAGAAGATAAGATTCTGTATTAAGGTTTAAGGCTTTCATAGGTTGTAGTAGGGTCTCTTCTGTCAGCTCTTGTGTTTAGGGATCTGGGCTTATAGTTCCTTTATCCATGTGCTCCAAACAGGGATGCTCAAAATCCAGAATCACAAGGTATTCACATCCTTCCATATTAATCTCGCTACCTTATTTAGCACTAGCAGCACCAGCGGTATGGCATGGTCTAAGAGGTGGGTCTCTTGCTTTAGCTGTAGCTGTCTATAGAAATTACCTTACTGGCTGTCTGTCTGCAGTAACATGGATTGCTCTGTCCAAGTTTTTTGTACTTACACACCCAATCAGTCAAGTTTAACAAGGTGCGGATATTTTCGCTCTTTGTTTAAGAATTCGGACATGGTGTAATTTTTTGTTCTCGCCAGATCATTGGAGTTAAAATAAAACACTGCATTTGGGGTTAAAGTGCAAAATTTCAGCTCTAATTTGATGGTAAATTATATAGAAAGTACTGCCCTTTACAATGTTCAACCATTTTAGGTAATTGGACAAATTAACATCACCTTGAATAAAATGTTATGTTTGTAATTGACGGCCGCTTAAAGTCTGTGACCCAAACACACAACCAGAGGCTCAGGTCAGGTAATTGACTTGACAGGAACATTTTACTGGTTGACCCTGAAAATCTTCAGAGTTGCTTTACTAGTAATTTTCATTGTTTTGCTGCAAGATGAAGCAGAACCTCAAGTGAGTTTTGAGGCATTTGGTTGGTTCTGAACATTTAATTAATCAATTAATCTTGACTACAGAACCAAGACAACAGAAAACTGTGCCACTGTCCAATTGCTTTAACACTGCAAGAAAGAGATTGCGTGTTTATGAAAGTGCAGACTTTACCTTTGTGTTCGTGACTTTAAAAGTTTGTGAGGTCATTTGGAACAAATTCAGATAGACATTTCCTGACTCATGAGACAGCAATAACTGACAATGTCATGATGATGGACAGAAGATACAAAGATGGATCATGGCACTGACTGATTCTATTCAGGGAGACAAGCATCTTTTCTGATTTTTGTGATTTGCCTGCTCTAACACACCTGACTCAAATCATTAACTTGTCATAATCAAGCCCTTTGAGAGCTGATTTAGGTGTGTTAGCAGGAAAAATGCTAAGATTGTGCAAAGAACTGTGGTGTCTATGACTGGAATTGAAAACCATTGGTTTAGACTATTTAAATTATGCAAAAAAATTATCTTTTGAGAATATATTCACTTATAAGAGCCAAGAGTTATGATAAGTATATGATGAATATCTATTATTGCTGCCAAGAATACATTATTTTAGATTTATTAGGGTCAAGCATACATTGCATACACTGTATGATTTAAAAAAACGTTTTTTTGGGGAACTCACTGTACATATGAATCTTGGCCTACATCTACGATTCATATGCTTACACTGTATGCAAATATTCGGTCTGATTGACGTACTACAACGTGGGTTTTCACACTGTATATAAAAAACTTGACCCCTAGACAGTCCTGTCTAAAATCTCCAAATAGTTCTGAAAGCCTTTTTTCCCTTAGCCTTGATTGCATAGCAGGCATTGCTCACCAGTGAGATAAAGTATTCATACTCAGCTTGAAGTTATAAAGGCAGTGGCTCCTTTATCTCCTGCCAATTTTTCCCCCACTCCTGCTGGTCATGGTAGGATGATGAAGAAGTATGATACAGGCACAGATGTTGTTGCCTGTATGACCTAGCCTAATGCGATCTGTCCATACAACACACTCTCTTTGCGTGTCTTTTGCACCATTTGGTTAATATTGTTATTGTTGCCACATGTAGGCGCATAAGGTAGTTGCGCAGTTAACTGATATGATATCATGACTTTGAGAAATTGGTTTGTGCAACTGCTCAAGCTGCAAGACAGCTGAACAAATTTCTGACATGTCAGAAATTCACCCAGTCGTCAAACAGCTCAATCAGATATAGTTAGAGCAGTTAATCAGGCATTGCCACACTCTGAAGCTTGGCTCGATTTAAAAAATTGATTGGCGATGGCCAAATCTGGTTTGAAAACAGACTCAAATTGCCCAGTGTATGGCCAGCACCAGATTCCTTAATCAGCAGATTAAAAAAAAAAATGCATCATTGAGATCAGGTATTTGAGGGGTAAAGATTGTTAATGCAAAGTTATTTGTGGTTGTGATAAATTGTATTGTATTGCATGATGATTGTGTGGTGCTGTTGTTCCTGGATGTGTTGTACACTCTTCGAAAAAAGGTTCCATCTGGCACCCTAAAGGGTTCTTTGGTTTGTCCCTTTGGGGGAGCCTTGAAAGGTTTTATGTAGAACCCTACCGAAGGTTTCCCTTTCAGAAAAGGTTCCAAGGAGAACCTCTTTAGAAAGCTAGAGCTCTTAACCATGCAAACAACCTTTGAGGAAGTCTTTATTCTAAAAGTGTAGGTGAAACATAATGGCTCAGGACGCAAAAAACGTTTCTGACAAATCAGGTAGTACAGTAGTATAGTTTCATATTGTATTGTAACCTATTGTATTTAGGTACCTACAGAACATGGTAAAAAGATACACATTCAAAACTAATATTACTATTTTGGAATTACAGATTTTGCTGACTTTTTCACCTACCATATAAGATGTCAAATTCTCTATGTCTAGCTCACTTTTTTCACTTTTCTCTCTCTCAGAAGTAATAGGGGAGTAAATATGACTTTTCTAAAATATTTGGTTTTCCCCCTGATTGAGGCCTTGGAGTTGGTGAGAGATGCTATATAGACAGATCTGTTATCCCCTCTGGTGCTGTAAGACCTTTTCACAGAGATCGATAATGATGCTTTTTGCCTTATATGCTGCACTCCAGCAATTTGTTTTCATGCACTGTGAACTTCGAACTCTCTGCGACTGGCTGCGTGTTTGTGATGTTGAAAAGCAAGGTGCCGTTTATCTCCCTACTGCAGGTTATCTTTATAAATCGCTCAAAATCCAAATGTAAAGCGAGTTATTTGGACTATTTCTCATCTCTTCGGCACAATGTAAACAGGTGTGAATGGAGCTCCAGAGAGTGAACTGTTTGTGATTCAGAGTTTGACCTTATGCCAGCTTCAAAGTGACAGATTGATGTCTTTGCTGGACATCAGTGGAGCCTCTCTGGTCACACACCTTTTTGTGTTTGCTTGGTCAAATTCATGTAGTAGCGACACTTATTTTCAAAGCCATTTTTTTAGCTCAGAAGAATGAAACCAGAGTTTCTAACATCACACCTCGGACTTAGAAGGAAAACAGAAAGAAAGCATTTTCTGTGTGTGGTCTCTGGCACACAGCAATCGTTAATGACATTGTGGTTGATAACTGCTCTCGTTTATCTGTGTCAGGCGGTGCTTTCGGGGGTGCACGGACACATTTGCGAAGCCGTCTTGCTCAACAAACATATTTATTTGAACTCGCTAACACAGGGTTGAAACATACAAAATATGTTCGCCGTGACAGGCATGTTTAAATGCACGAACCCACGAACAACAGGAGACAATACAGGACGGACACAGGCGAGCATTTAAACACTTCGAAATCAAAGAACGAACAAGGAACAGCTGGGAACATTTAACATGACTCACGTGACAGGGACAGGCGAACAAAAATTCAAGCGCGTGGCGGCCGCCACGCTATGTCCCGCGCTCAGCCGCGCACGTTACAATGTGTGGGGGCGACTCAGTCAGGTGGAAGCAAGACTTGATCAGAGATATTTCATGACCATGTCTATTTCATGACCATTATTTTTACTGATGTTTATCCATTTATTTTGAACACATTTGAAGAGCTCTTCAGAGGTGTGATGTGTGTGTGTGTAACCGTCTGTATCTGTGGTTCGTTATGGAGTGTGCAGCAGTTTAACACAGCAAGCGGTTAACAGCATGAATTGTTATAAATGAACAGAAGGAAAGCTGATATCAGCTACATCTCGCTGTAGAAATCCACAAGGAGCTCAGTGTGTTTATGTGAGAGTGTGAGAAAATAAAGAATAAAGAAGTCAACTAGAAAACTATGCACTATTGTAACCTATTCACTAGGTACCCACCCAGGTTGGTCATATTAGGTTAGATTGCAGCCATGAAAAAGCCAACATTTTGATTTGGGTTTTCAAATCAACATAAGGCAACTAACAGAATTCCAAAGAGGCCTAATAGTTGGTATCTGAATTGTGGGTGCACCGTTCAAAAAAACGTATTATTATTTTAAAGTCTCAAGGAAAACAATCTTGACAATATCATGACAATATAGTGTCCAATACGGCCAAACTACATTGACAAAAAAAGAACAGCAGTTGCAAATTGAAGCTAAAAACTGGAATAGATGGACAAAATAATGGCTAACTACCACAAATCTATGGCTAAACAAATGAACACAGAGTTGAATCAGCACCTCTGTGTGTCCCAACTTTACATTGTAAACTTCACAAGCTGATAAATTGCTTGCATAGAAGACCACGAAAATGCATAAACTTGTGTAAGGAGCTCAAATCCTGGACCCCTGAGAAATGGAGAATAGGATGCCTCCAACCCACAGAGTCTGTTGTCTACTGTTAGTTATTACGGTGGAGCCATAATGCTATGGGCATTCTCCTTGTGGGAGTCATTAGGTCTGATGCTTGCTCTGCATGGCTGTGTAATGGCTATGGAATATGAGGCCATTCTATAGGACCAGGTGCACCTTATGCTCCCTTGTGATCCTTTTATAATCCAAGATGATAATTCTTTCATAAATTACTGCCAAGCAAATTCAAGAGTGGCTTCATGAACACTAGGATGAAGTACAACACTTCCAGCACTAGCTCTAAATCTATGGAAGTTCTGGAACAAAAAGGGTAAATTGGATTGCATTTATTTCATCCCTCTAAAAACTGGAGATTTCTAGATGGTGGGTCCAATATCACACTACCCACACAATGTAAAACATGTATGACAACATTCAAAAAGGACTGAAGTTGTTCATAAGATAAATGGCGGTGCTAATGTAGTTGATATTAACCTTAACAGACTGGCCAGTAAAATGTAACACTGTCTTCTCAGTTCTTCGAGTGAGAGCCCTGCATTTTTTTTCCTGGGAAACTAGAGATATTGGGCTAACTAGTGAGCCCCAGTTTGCCAATGTGGACTATTTCCATGTGCCATCACACTGCTGTGTTAATTTGTAGAAGTAGTAGTTTGTCCTGCTTCCTGGTGCATTGCTTTATTGTTTTTATATATTTTTTTCAGTTTCCGTCCACAGTCTATATTTAAAACATATAGAGTGATTATTTAGACATACTTTTGAGTCTTTTGGCTCTAATAGATTGCACCACAGCCAGTAGGAATTTATGGAATAATATCCTCTATTATAGTGTATAGGAATGTTTATTGAGTATTTTATTAGCTGAGGTTGTGCTGAATCTGTGAACACTGTATAATACTTGATGTTACTGTGAAAATGACATGATAATGCAAAACACAATGCAAGGTATGCAAAGGGTTAATATATTGATAAGTGTTTGTTATTGTGTCCATCCTGTGTATTCTATAACAGTCCGGTAATGAACATGCATTGAATACAAAAGATCAGATGATCACAAATCTGAATGTTAAGGTTTTGAAGGGCAGTGATTTATTAATTCATCTTCAGTGAACGCTTTATCCTGGTCAGGGTCGCGGTGGATCGGAAGCCTATCATTAAAACACTGGGCTCAAGGCAGGAGTACACAGGGCATCATACAGACACAAACACTCATTCACACCTGGGGGCAATTTAGAGTAGCCAATTCACCTACCGGCATGTTTTTGGGAGGTGGGAGGAAACCGGACGAAACCCACGCACACACGCTGAGAACATGCAAAACTCTACACAGACAGGAACCAGAGCTCAGGGTCAAACCCAGGACCCTGGAGCTAAGAGGAAAGCAATACTACTTGCTTGGCCACCATGCCACCACTAGGGTAGTTATTATCACCCTGTTATCAAATCTGTGAAGCTTTTTGGGCTTTTTGGGAGAGGCAGTAGACAGTGTTGGGCAGGTAGCTTTAAAAATGTAGTCAGCTAAGCTAAGAGATACGCTAAAAATATTTAGCTCAGCTACATTAAAGCTATCCATCAGAGAAATCTAGCGAGCTACAGTACAGTACACACTACATGGCAAAAATGCAGCTTTACTACATTGAAGCTACCACCATAATTGATGTCACATCTTCTGCTAATTACAAATAATAATCAAAAGACGCAGTCAGACAAACAGCATGTTCTCAAAAAACTATTTTTTGGTCAGTTATCCCTGAGGACTGACTCTGGGTCATCATTAGGGAGCTATGTATAATGCTTAATGGACACTACATGACTTTCAAAATCTCAGAATCGCTGTACTGCTCACACTACACGATGTAGTGGTGTGCACACTACGCAAGGGATTGCAGACGAGGCTCATACACATACATGATCTTTCACCTGGAGAGATCCCAGACGAAACACGCCTGAGCCCCAAATCCCGCTTTCTCACAAAAAATAGCCTGAGCTTTCTGCACTATTTTGTATGGAAACAAGAAAAAAGAGACATAAGAGAAAAATGTGGAGCAAGGATTGGTTGGAGAGATGCGAGCAGCAAGGATTGGAGGGAATCGATGAGGTCGATGTCAAAATTAGTCTGCGACAAGGAAATCGGGGCTAAAATCGTGTAGTGTACATTCAGCATTACACGCACCAGCTCTCATTACTGCACAACATGAGTGCATCAGAGAAGTTATGTTTTATGTTTTAAGCCCCCCAGGCTCCATATGATGTATAATGTGAACAAGAAACTGTCCAGACCAGGGCTATTCAACAGGCAGCCTGCGATTTCAAACGGCCCGCCAGACTGCTGCCAATAACTCTAATAAGAAAAATAAAAAGAACATTAAACTTTGAAAATTGAACATATGAAATTCATGACATATTTTGTCGTAGCGCTCCCTGACATGCTGCACACATAATGTCATGCTCTTTATTTGTCTTTTTCGCGTTGCTCAGCCTATCGTTCCATCACATCGCAATATGTGTGCAATATATGTAATTGGTTAACACAGAGTTACATTCAAATCTCCGGCAGCAGACAGACAGCACTAGTTCACTCCTGCAAGAGAAACCGAACCTCATGCACACGCTCAAGCTGTCATTTAAACCTTTGCTGTCAAGCTCCCTCAGAATGTTAGACAGCTAAGTTCAGCTTGACATTTTATTGCTGCACAGTTGTGTAATGGTGTGTTTAGTAAAAGACCAGGATTAGTAAAAGATTTTGCGCCAGTTCTGGTTGAAATGTGAAAATGCAATTTAACCCCATAGGTTGAGTTAATATATATATACATTAGTGCTGTCAAAATTAACACGTTAACTTTTGCAATTAATTTGAAATGTTTAACGCATTAATATAAAACAATAACGCAATTAATTAATTGCTTATCAGGTTGATATGCATTTCCTTATTATTTCTGTCCAATGTTGAAGGCCTTGATGGTTTTGAAATGTGATTGCACTTAGGCCTGTTTCACACATATTACTTCTGTGTGGCATGAGCAACGCGGAAAGTCTTGCTTTTCATTTCGGCGCTCATGTTAACAGGTTAGAGTGTTCACACAGGCCGCGTGAGTGGAGGCACTGAAGCGCTGCTGTATCTGGAGAATAGGAGCGACGCCTATTTTTCCCCCTTGTCGCACGCGCCACACAGCTGAATCCACTGAAATAACTGTGAAAACCAATGAAAATTAAACAATAAAACGCTAAAAAGCGAATTCTGTATCTTATATGTTATCAAAGGAAGTACTAGTTTAATATTTCCTGCTATATAAACGTTTTCCATAGGTCTGTAGGCATGAAACGATTGCCCAATCACAAGTCAGAAAACTGAAGAGTATTAACAAATCCATGCACGATTAAAGTGATCTACTTTTCCAAAATAGACGGAACCGGGGTAATTGTGGAGGTAGAGAAACTTTCTACATTCTAAAACTTTGTTATAAGCGGTGACAGTTTCCGGTAGCTCTCTGTACTGTTCTGCAGTGCAAATGCTGCATGTGTGAATGGGCAACACGAGCAAGCTGTAGCAGTCACACTGCCGGAGAAGTACTGTAGTATGTATGAAACAGGCCTTACTGTAGTTCACAGGATTGTTACTTTTATGTTCACAATTAAAAAGATGCTATTTAACAATTTGATTTGATATACTTCCTTCGTGTTGATTCTACATTAATTTGATTGATTTGGTTTCAAATTTAAATATCCTTAATTTTAAAAGAAATATTTTTACAAAAGTACGAATGTGCAATTAATCGCAGTTAATTACAGCAAATCATGCAATTAATTAGTTAAAATTTTTTAATCAATTGACAGCCCTAATATATGTATATATACACACACAATGGGAATCAATGGGAATTGACAGGCTCTCCAGCCAAATGTGTTTCTTCAAGGTGGCCCAACCGCCAACAAAATTGAATAGTCCTGGTCTAGACTATCTGGGGCTGCCATGGCAGTATGATATACACATGCTCATCAACTGAGAGAGGCTCAAGTTGCTTTAGCTGCTTATAGACAGGCCTTTTACTGCCTAGCTACTACTTATTTTTAAAGGAATAGCGTTTTTCAACCTAATCTCTATCCACTGTGTCTGTAGTGTGTGTGTGATTATCATGGACAAGTATCTCGACATGTTTTTCTGTACTAAAAAAAGAACGGAAAACCTGTTTACTCAAGACACACTAATAATAGAAGTGGGGATGAGCACTGCACTCATAAAATCCCACAATGAACTGCAATAGGTAGTGTCCAAACGATGTACCCTAGCAGGGACAGAATAACCACAATGCACTGCACTGTCTGAAGATCACACATGCCCTATATAGTGAATAGGGTGTAGTTTGGGACACATCCACAGTAGACTGAGAATGGCAAGACTTTTGTGCTGCTGTTTATGTTGCCTTCGTAATGCATAGGGTGTGTGGTTTGGGACACTTCCACAGTGGATTTTTGTTGGAGAGACTTTTGGGTTGCTGTTTGTATGTGGCCTTCAAAGTAAATAGGTTGTGTGATTTGGGACACATTCACAGTGGACTGATGATGAAGTGATGTTTGTGATGGTATTTAAGTTAAAGAATGTGCCTGTACTGTCACAGAATGCTGAACAAACCGTGTATTTGTATGAATTTTTTTACTTGACTCATGAATTCTGTTCTCTATACTAGTGTGCCACATAGTGCTCCTGAATTCTCCAGTGTAGGGAATAGGGACTTTGGTGCCATTTAGAACTTTGGACTTTTTTTCACAATTGGACTGCTGTGATGTCATGGCTACTCCATAGAAACAGGTCAAAATACGTGGCAACCTGCCATGGAAACAGTCCAAAGTGGGGGGGTGGGTTTGGCCGATATTGAATATGGAAATCCATAGGAAAATCATGACCTCAGTCACCTAATGTTTGTTGGAGTCTTCTGTCTTTTATTGTTCTCTGGTTATAATTTCGTTGACAACTGGGATTTGTTATGAGGCCAGAGAGAATATTAATTTAGAAATAAACAAGTTTATTTCATTCATGATTCATATAAAATTTTGCTAATTTTGCTCTAAACCATTCCTTATATAATTCCTTAAATAATTCCTTATATAAATTCCTAACATTTTCAGTATTTTGTTCTACATAGAATAATCATCTGATTTCATCACTTTATCACTGATTACATTCAGCTGTTTACTAGGTCTTCAGATATATTATTAGTATGCTTAGGCAGACCTTCCTCTCCTTGTTCATTTTCATGATCTAAACATTGCGCTAACTACACTAGCATTTTGCTTGATGGAAGATGGGATCTTGGGCGGGAGGACAGGCATTGCTCTGAGTCGAGATCAGCTGTGAGAGTTGGGCAGGGTGGCTTGTTATCTAGTGATGCTTTAGTAGTGCCAGATGTTTCACCTGAGCCTGTATTTTATAAAAGAAATATGTATGTTTTGGCAAACCAGTCATTTTCTCCTCACTTTCTTGTAATTTCTTGTATTTTTGTGGTACCACTTGGATAGGGGCATTTCATTTTCTTCTGACATTAGCTAACTAATAAACTGCTAGCTTCATACCGATGCTTGCACACAGGGGCTAAATACTGTATGTGGTTTGATGGATGCAGAAAGTTGACCAACTTTACGTGATGAGGCGGACAGGTTTCCACTAAGGGGGACATTACATAGTGATTACATAGTGGCATTGCACTGTGCAAAATGTAGATAGATAGATAGATAGATAGATAGATTGATAGATTCCACAGTCACAACCCTGGGCTCACTATAAATGTCTCAGGAAGCTGCTATATTTACTGCCTCAAAATGGATATACTGGGAAAAGCCAAGGCTTCACAGGATGAAACAAAAGCTTGGCATTATTCTTTTCAAAACATGATGCTTTCATCCATCTGACGTGGTAATTATAAGTGAAGAATGGCTTGGCTTTGGGGATGGAAAGTAGCACCGTGTGTGTATGTGTCTGTGTGTGTGTGTGTATGTGTGACAGTATTCTTCACAGTGGCCTCCTAAACAGATGGCTAGGAACCTCCCGGAAAGCGAGTTATATTTGCGCCCTGTCTGAAATGACTACTCCGTGCCTGTACATGAAGTCTTACCCCTCACCGAAACACTGCTGTTTACACAAAATGCTCTCGTGTCATCACTGGTTGTCATGGGAACACTGTGCGTACCCAGCCCCGAGGACGGGAATTATAGAGAGGGCAGCCAAAAGCGCACTTCACGATCTGTCTCTGCCATAAACGGATTACTGTCTAAGTAAAACAAACGTTGATTGCATTTTCTGTGCAAAAAGGGGAAACCAATCATAAAATCCAAAGAAAATCGTACAAGTAATCACACTGAGAGCTGGTAATGTACTTCGGGCTGCTCGTTTTTGGAACAGATTTCTCTGGGCCTGATCTCCATGCAGAAACTGAGAATCATGGCGAAGTGTCATTACATTGGGATATTCTTAACTATAGGATATAAGTGTGACAAGCAGAGAGTGTCTGGTGAAAGACGACAGCTGTCTGGTTTTCTGTTCCCGCGCTTTGTTTTCAGGGCCAGCCACGGACGCATCAAAGCTGTCAGTCAAAATGGCACAGCAGTGTTGCACAGCGTTAATCAAACACTCCAAAATTTTCAGGCCCTTTGTGAAGCTTTGGCTCACACTGGAGCTAAAATCGATACTCGGTGAAGACTGAGAACAGAGTCTTTCATAGCCTCTTCGAAACAGGATGACTCACTTACTGGGAATTTCAGCAATACACAGAATAATTTGATCTATTCAGTATGAACTTTACACTGTTAACAATAGTCAGCGCACCATTTTATTGAGCTATTTATTGGGTTAAAATATTCTCAGAGATTGAGTGAAGAAGACAATGTGTGAGATCAGAGTGATTATTGTATAAAGAAAGCCAGGTGATTCATGGATGATGGTTTAAATGTCTTACAGATGTCCTTGTCAGTGTTTTTAAGCAATTTGTTGGTCTTAGTGCCAGAAATATTTTTCGATTGTCAGAGATTGCTTTAGAATAGAATAGAACGCTCCTTTATTGTCACATATACATATACAAGTACAAGTACAGTACAGTGAAATTGATTCTTCGCATATCGGTAAGCTGGGGTCAGAGCTGGGGTCAGCCATGATACAGCGCCCCTGGAGCAGGGAGGGTTAATATGATGCTTTTGGGAAACTGGGCCCTGATCTCCCACAAAATTTGTAAGATTTCTTAAAAGTGATTATTCAATTGTTCAATTTCGTATGAATGAAGTAATTAAAGCTAAGACTCATAACCCCACCCCTCACCCTAACCTAAAAGGTATAGTTTGGCCAAACTATATTCAAATGTAGTCGATCAGCCATGTTTGATGTCTGAAGTTTGCTTTTTTTGTATTGAACTGGCACTACAAGACTAATGTTGCTAACAAGTAATGGAAAGCTAATAGCTGCCAGTTTAGCATTGTGCAAATGACATGCCTAAATAATCACACACTTTCCTCAAAGGACAAAACCATTTGTACATGAACAGTTTCAATGTGTACATAAAAAAGCATAATAAGTCCGTATTTTTAAAAAACAGCGTCCCATACAGTGTCAGAAACCACATAAGCAAAACATGATTTAAGGCGAGTGTGTGATCATTTTGATTTATTCATTCAGCGGTTTAAAAGCTAAACTAGCAGCTATAAGATTCCAATACTTGTTAACTACATTAACCTTGTAGCTTCAATACAAAACTGAAGAAGCAAACTTCATACACCAAACACGTCTTGACTGATCGACTACATTTGGCGTGCTGGAAAAATTGCGTACATTTAATTTTTAACTGAACTGTTCCTTTACCTATTCGTAACTTTTCATAGGAGTTAGCCCATGTGAATTGTTATGGATTTCGAATCGTACAACTGCATTGATTTCATCTATTTTCTGTGCCTTCGTCACTGTACCCTCACACATACCCAGTTACTGAGCTTATGGACTTAATTAAAACTATCCTTTGCAAAAAAAAAGTCACATTTATGTGTCCGCATTCTCTCAATCATAACATTACCATTCAATGTATCGTAACATATATGTGAGAAGATGGCTAAGATGGCTCTTAGCATTAAAATAAGCCATGTGAGGAGAATATAGTGCTGTGACAACCATGCACTATAATCATGTGTGTGCAAAATGTGTATAAAAATGTTCTCATTGCATCTCTCCCACAACGCACACATATACACACTCCTTATAACTATGTATGACCAATACTCAACCTATCTTGGGGAATTACATGCTGTCATGTCATATTACATACTCTGTTAGCGCCGACGGCAACACCTTTAAGTGGCAGCGAGGGTCATGATTGAGTTCAGACAGCCATAAATGCACCAGTGGAATAATGTATAGGCTAAAATATGTAACCAGTCCATATAGTTTTTACTCACATGCACTACGCTTTTGGATATATTATGGGGCGAAAGTGATGGAAATAGCTAAGTAATCTCTACATTTGCATTTTCGAGTCTTAAGACACATATTGCATATTTTATTAATATTTCTGAAATGCTGTGAGGAGGTTTGATTGAGGCCAGTGATTGATGCATGGGACACTTTATAAAGCATAATCACATTAGCATCTAAATGGAATCCCACTGCAGGATCGTGTCATGGGGGAAATTTTATTTGCATTTGCCATGTTTCACTATGGGGTTTTCAGTTATTCAGTTGCACTCAGCATATGTATTTGATTTTATTTATATATATATATATTTTTTTTTTAAACTTATTTTTTTTATTTTGTTGCACTGTGATTAAAAAAATATGGCTCTATCTTTTAGGCAGGAAAAGTGTATTTACCACCTGATGTAGGGAAGCAGAGTGTCACGGTCGCGTAATGGCGGGAACAGGACACAAGCGCAAAGCCACTCTGTATTGTAAACATCTTTTTATTTAAACGAAAAATAAATAGCCGCGCGCGTGACAGAGCCCCCCCTCTATGGAGGAACGTTGCCGTCCCCGAAGCCCAGGGGTGGTGCAATGACGTCCTCCCCTTGCTCGGGGGGAGGAGGAACATCGACGTCCCCGAAGCCTGGGGGCGGTGCAATGACGTCCTCACTGGGGACTGGAGATAGGGCAGAGTCGGACACCCGGGGGCCACCCTCCGCGGTGTCTGGGAACTTGGCTATGCCTCCAGCGGTGCCTGGGAGTTCGGACAGGGGCGGCAGGCGCCGCAACGGTCGAGGCGAGCTAGTGCACAGTGGTTAACGCCGCCATGCGGGCAGCCAGGCTGTTAATCCGTGCCTGCCTCCTCTCACTCTCCTGGCGTACCAGGACCCAGCCCTCTGACTCCCCGGCGGGGAGGGACCGTACGCTCGCGGAGGCCAGCGCTACATATGGGACGAGCTCTTCCATCCAATGATATTATGATATAATTAATTAATATGAAGTCTGAGGGGTTGTTTTTAAACAGTGTGGTCATTTTATATGGCATGTTAATTATTATGATAAAATTATAAACTACATTTAAAGTGAGCTGTAACTGTAGCAGATGACTGATTGGTCAGTTTATCTATTAAACCATGAACACAAATGAACCAAAACATGGGCACAATTTATTAATTAAACAACACAAAATTGCACATTGAGATAAAGGTACATCATACACACATATTATGACTCTGTGACCTTGATGTAGTATCTAATGTCCACATTAAACTAAAGTGTGCACAATATTTAGTACGCTGGTGCACAAATTTTTTTTTTAAAGAAATCTTATCGTGACCTCGCCGCCAATTAATGTGGGTGAAACCAATATTGTTCAATTAAGACAAATTTTTAGTTATTGCAAATGAATGTGATAATCACGACTAGGACTGTTGACGACAATCAGACTCAGTATTTTTACAATACATTTAGTTACTATTAGGTGTTTATTTGAATTCTTCGCATTTGTATATCATCGTATTAGTCTAAACTGTATTTTTGTTGTCTCTTGCTTTTTTTTGGTGCTACATCGTAATGCAACCGACAGCAAAAATCAATTTGCTTTAACAGTTTGCATCTTTTGTCCCCTGACTTTTCTTTGCTCTTAAAGACTTAATTTAACATGAAGTTTAATTTAAAGGGCGTGGTCTAGCTCCTGCCGAGAGGAAGCTTTTTAATGATTTTTTAATAATCCGAACGAGACGTCCAGAAATTCATCTTAAGCACCTGCGTAGCGCGACTCTGAACACAGAGAACTTTCGTCACCCAAGTATGAACATATCTTTTGAACTTAAGTCACTAGCTCTGAATTTGGCTAACATGCTAACTCACTATCAGCGTGCAGTAACACACCTGAACAGTACAGAGGAGAGACAGGAATAAAACCCAAAGTGAACACACACAATCACACGGTAGAGGTTTAAAATGTTGGTCATTTTATTGTTTAAACTTATAAACAGCACCATCTGCTGTTTTGAAAAGGAAACTTGAGCTGATTAAATCATGAAACAGCCCCCACAAGGCTAATGTAGCTAACAAGTAATAGAAGCCATCATTTAGCATCATGCTAGCTCTGCTGAAATCCTCACTGTGGTAAATATCTATAAAAACAAGTAACTGTCGAAAGCTGTAGTGGTGGCCATTGTGAACACGACAATTTATTTCTTTATTTACACTCTGAAATGATATTTTATGTAGTTGTAAAATTGTATAAATGCTAATACGAGGCCAAATGTCACTGGAAATTTTTCACTTTTGCTGAAGTTGTGTAAAACTTAGACGCTTCTTTGTAAACAATGATACTTGAATGACAGGTCAAAGTTCACTTAAAGAAAGACATGCGACAGTAGGATTGAGTTTTAATTAAAGGTGCAGTCCAACTGTCTTTCACCGTCCTTGTCCCTAGTACACACACACTAACCTTTACCTGTCTGTTTGGCGTCACTATTATGTTTGGCTATTCTGAAATATTAGACAATTTACAGTCTCGGTGTAGCACGCGCACGCGCACCACTGTTCATGAGGACAGTTCTGTAGCTGTGATGTGAGGACTTGACACTCCATAAGGCAGTGTGTGTGTGTGTGTGTGTGTGTGTTGGTCGGTGATGTAGACCATAGCACCTCCTACTGTTACTGGCAGTTTATGGACACTCAATGCCTGTGTGTGTGTGTGTGTGTGTGTGTGTGTGACTGATATACATGCCTTCCTGTTTGTCGTTTCACAGTAATCCCTTTCGTATAAAGCAACTGTTTCTCACTTCTGCCCTTCATGACCTTTAACCCCACCGTGAAATAAGGAAGTTCATTTCAGACTGCAAAAACGAACACACCTGTCTCTCCCTTACACACACACACACACAAGAAATTCACTCACACTCCGTTGTGATCTCAGAATAAACTTTACTAAACTCTATTTAATCAGGCTAACATTTGTTCGGTTCAGCATCAAAATAATAAACCAATAAACAAAATAATCTAATAAACAGATGCCTGAGATGAAGCCCTGCCCCCTCTGTGATGAGTACCATCAATCAGCCAACCAATCAAATTGACAGGGGGTGAATTGATCGACCGATTGCTGCAGCCTGCTCTCCAGATTCACAGAGGAGAAGACACTGGAGTCGCCCGGATGGATGGATATGTGCGTGTGTGTGTGTGTGTGTGTGTGTGTGTGAGATTTTTTTATATATATATAAAAAAGAGAGAGACAAGTGTGTGGTAGTTCAGTGCTGCATCTTCCGGAGGTACGCAGTCATTTCATAGACGGGAGGATTTAACTTTCCTCCAGGAGCACTTTTCACTCCCTTGGCTATGATCAGAGCTGAGAGAGATAGATAGAGATAGAAAGAGAGAAAGAAAGAAAAAAGAGACGGACAGCGAGAGCGAGAGACAACCAGTTAAATTTCCATTAGAGTGTGTAGAGTGCACATTAAAAAGCAGGAACCAGCCCAAACAGGAACTAACAGAACTGGGGGTTCTAGTTCATTTTCAACCAACTCGAGAAAACTAGCACGATCCCCGTGACAACAGTAAAAGCAACTTTAGTCCCCATTAGACTAGTAAAGTCCTCTTTAGTCCCCATTAGACTAGTACAGTCCCCATTAGACGACTGTAGACCTGTCTGAGTATAATTGGTTCCTGTTGGTGCCAAAACCCACACAGCTGGAACCTTTGGTACTGGACTGATGGGGAAAAACACAGTTCCAGTTTTCTGGTGCGTGTGTATTACCTTTCAATGATTTGCCGATGGTGAAGAAAAAAGGATCAGGCTCTTTATCGGAGATCTTCATTTTCACATCCATGGTGTTCTGTTCGTCCACATGAAGGGCGTCCCTCAGCACTGTGCACTTCCTCCCTGCTATAGTCACTCCATTAGCAAATAAACCACTACGGTCACTCGCTACAAGCGCCTTCACCTCCGCCGCCTACAGAGACAGACAGATAGAGAGATATATATATAATTAGGAATGATGTTGCAGTCTTGTTACTTGTAATATGTAGGTGGATTCTTGGCGAGCTCCCCCAACCTCATTACACACACATTCCTGCTGTAGAGCTGTTTCATGTCTCATCACGTTTACAGAGCGTTGCTTCATTTAAAGTCACACACACACACACACACAATGAGGAGAAAACGCATCAAATTGGGACTGAACCCATCTAATGAGGACTAAAATGAGTCTAATCTAAAGAAGACAAATAGGACTGGACTAGTCCAGTGTGTGTGTGTGTGTGTGTGTATGCTCTTTACAGCAGTACAGGCATGTGAGGACTTGAGCAAAGGGAACAAGCATAGACACACATAGAATACAGAGAAATACAGTTGTGTGTAATTCTGGTTTAGAAGGAACACCATGGAAAGCTGATTCACTGTGTGTGTGTGTGTGTGTGTGTGTGTGTGTGTGTGTGGGTGTATGTGTGTGTGTGTGTGTGTGTGTGTGTGGGTCACTCACTGTCTCTGATATTGTGGCAGGCAGATACGTACTGTCCTGCTAAAGCACTGCTCTCCCTCATGTCTCCTAACAGGATGGGCAGTTTGTCAGTGTCTGTCAGGGTGGAGAATTGGGGGTGAGTGTGTGAGTACGAGTACGCTGTGTGTGTGTGTGTGTGTATGTGTGAGTACTCCGTGTGTGTGTGTGTGTGTGTGAGTACGCCGTGTGTGTGTGTGTGTGTGTGTGAGTACTCCGTGTGTGTGTGTGTGTCTGTGTGGTGAAAGGTGAAAGTGATATATAAAGGTGAAAGTTTATCATTAACTTTAATGCCTTAGATTCATTTATTATTTAATTACCCAATAAGTACAGTGTACTACTTAAAAATCCGCCATCTTCAACTCGTCTTCATGTAGGAATACTTTTTTATTTATTTAAGCCCCACCGACACAGTTAGGCCGATTCCCAAACGGCCTCCTATATGTGTTCACTATACATGTTCACTACACGTGTTCACTACTTAGTCCTACATACTGCACTATTTTCCCAATAAAACACCATTTGAGATTCAACCACAGAAAAAAGAGCGACTCCAACAAGTGTCTGTTAGAAACCACTAGCATGTAATATCACTTTTATGACACTTTATTCGGTTTTTAGATTTAATTTGAAAATAAATGCAAAATCTTAAATATGTAAAAATAACGTAAGCCATAAATGACTGGAATTTATTCAGAGCCCTTTTCCAACATCAAGCGATGTAGGAAATGGCCTTTTTTATATTTTTTTGCCTTTTAAATACGTGAATATTATGAAAACAGTTCAGTTCGGCTGTGACGGTTTACAATTAACCGAGTGGCCACAGTAACATGGTCTCATGGTGGTGAAATAAAACACGCTTTTTTTCCTTTTCCATATGGACATGGTGTGGCGTTAATTAGCAACATTTAAAGCAAGAACTTTGTTATTGTGCTGCATTTGGTACAATTGGGAAAAGCCTGAGAAATGACGCGTCTCTCTGCTGTTGAGGTCACTGGCTGGTTGAGCGAGAAGGCGCACGTTGGGTGAAGAGGTCTGATTAGGTTCTAAGTAGTTTAGATTCAATGTGTTCTCCATAGTCCGTTGCGACTTATTTGCAGTAGACTGTTTATAATCGACACACTACATCATACATTCACAACAGGAAAGTCCCATTTCTATCATCTGTACGTCTCTCTCTCTCCCTCTCGCCCTCTCCACCCATCTAGTTCAGTACATTTCACCACCATGAGACCATGTTACTGTGGCCACTCGGTTAATTGTTAATTGCTGTCTTCTATGGACTAGTGTTTGTGTATGTGTCTTATGTGTAGACCAAATGCATAATAAATTGCATATTCCCTCTCTCTCCTTTTTCTTTATCCTGCTCTCTTTCTCTTTCTTGTTTTCTCCCTTTCTAGGAGTCTCCCTGAGCCGTTAATGACGTATGCCCTGTATAAGGAGTTCATCGTCCTTGCAAGTAAGCGTTCGTTATTTGCTGAGGATGATTTGAAGTTTGTCATTTCCTCCTAAAATGACTATTTATCTGTGGTTGTGTGCTGAAAAGTCGGAGCAAGTTTCAAAAAATACATCTCAGCGTGTGCTGTGTTTTGTCTCCGTGTGGGGACGAAATGTCCAGTGGTGAAAGGAAAGCGTAATTCTGACATTGTTGGGATGTTTTGTTCGTCCCTTTAACCGGATAAAAAAATCTTTCACAAAAATGTTTGTTTCATTTTGTAAACATTAGTGCAAAATGATGTCCTTGTCGTTCTCACAGTTGATGTTAGTGATTAAGTTTTAAGTGCAGGTCCAACATTATATGCATTATACTGCAGTAATTCGAGCTGGTGATAGGAAAACTATTCTTACGGTAAATGTTGTTGCAAAATACCTGAATCATGTTCGTGATGATAACGGTATAATTTTAAAGGTATGCAATCTTGCTTTATTATCCAGGTGTATTTTTACTTGGGAAGAGTTCGTCCTGTTCTTTTACATTAAATTAAACTAATTAAATAAAAAAATGGCAGCGGGATTAAATAGCAGCAGGCAGAAAGCAGCAACTCTTAACGATTTCAGTTTATTTCTAACGTTTAAACAGCACTAGATCAGACTGCCGCTATTTATTCATTTGATAATGCAGTAAGCCCCACCTCTTCATCTTCCACATTTTTAAACAACGCCCCCTTTCAATTTTCAGTTTTTAAGCCCCGCCTCCTATCTAGTTTCTAGTTTCCTTGGTTTTAAGCCCCGCCTCCTCTCTATTTTCTAAATAGTTTTTTTTCTTTGCGTTTAACCAGGCTTAATTGTTTCTGCTCCTGGACGTGTTTTGATAACGTCGATATAACAAATGACATAATCAATTATCGTCCAGCTCTAGCAGTAATGCACAGGTCCATTAAAAACTCATAACAAAGTAATACAAGTGTGTGTGTGTGTGTGTGTGTGGGTGTGCACATGCACTCTTGTGCAGTATTAATCATAGTAACTCAAGGCCGAATCGTGATGCGTGAAGTGTTTAGAAGCGACGTGCAACAACGCCAGTGGAGATGAGCTCATTCACCTGTGTAGCTCTAACCGGTTATAAAAACAGGACATTAAACACACACTGGGTTCTCCGACTGAAGCAGCCGATCCAGACTGTTTACACAGCTGTATAAGCCTGAATAAATCAGCACATCTATTTCGGTTACGTTTTGTCATGCAATATGTAATACTGACCTTATCAGATAAAAGACCTGCAGTGTTGTAAGTGTTTGGGTGTAAAATGAGTTAAAGCTGATTAACATGGTTTGAGGTGTTAAAGAGGAACATGATTATTTGAAGTGAGGGCGTGAAAAATCCTTGTTATGATAACCTTGCAACTCCATATCGCGGTTTTCAGTACATCTTTGTTTGAGCTTACAACATTGCGTTTTCAAAAAACGCAGAGCAACACTTAAACGCCAGTGCAGGGGTTCGATTGCTTGGTTTGGGGAAACCGCTAGAATAGTTTTAAAAACGGACTTCTTAAGAGGATCGCTCTTAAGGCCTCGGTATACTTTTAGCAAAAAAAAAAAAAAGTTTGCTAAGGTTTCGCAAAGCCAAAATCACCTTCGCGATCCAACAAGCTTGCATACTCTCTGCGGTTTCGTTCTGGCTTGTTGCGTATGAGTGCTCCAGAACTGTACACCTCTTTTGTACTGACCAATCACAGGCTTTGTTGTGTAGCGTGTTCATCCGCGGAGTTCACCCAGCTACCACGTGAGCGACAAGACGAGCCAGTTGTTCATTTTCTCCGCAATTGCGTCATATTGTTCGCCGAAGCCACGCAAACGTCGTCTCCTTAAGTCTTCAGTAGAAACACTGATTTCTCTCATAATCATTTAAAAAGTAGGCCACCTTGTTTTTACAAATCTTGTAGCATACTTAAAGGGGCTTCTTTTAGAAGTTTTCGTGAGCTTAGTGGTGATTAGTAAAACTAACTTTTAGATATTCTTATTATAGTATATATACTATTATAGTATATATATTTATACTGCTTGTATGATTTTTAACGTGTGGCAAAAATATCACTTTAAAGACTTTTTCTCAAAACAGGACATGAATCATGATATTTAGTTTTGCTAACAAACCTCAGTCCCATAGAAACAGTATATCCACATAATGAAAAGTTTTTAATTCAACGTGTCTTGTAGTATTTAAAATCATCCAAAACTTTAGGAAACTTTATTTTTTATTTTTTTTATCCTTTCGAGGGAGTTCATTTGAGTGCGCAGTCTGGTCAAAGTGTGAAAATCGTCACCGCAGCACAAAAACAGTGCGAGCTGAAAGTCTCATTGGAAAATCCGAGTTGATATTGAACAGGCGAGTGTTTTTGTGTCATAAAATATAACAGCCTATCATGTTTCGATATGCAAATGAAGGCTGTGTAACACCGGTTTACCAGGGGAAAGGGGTTTGTGAGTGTGTGTGTGTAGTAGGGCTGTCAAATACCTTTTAAAAAATTGCATTCGAATTTCACTTCCTTCAAATATTTAATATTCAAATGCTTTCGAATATTAATTAGGTATAAAATTAGCGTTAATTTGATCCTG
>JAOUQW010000034.1:25435532-25448021 GCA_028565825.1 Olivaichthys viedmensis | reverse complement strand
ACACACACACACACACACACACACACACACACACACACACACACACACACACACACACACACACACACACACGTTCAGCCAGTCAGAGTCGTTCATTCGGTCAAGCCAGGGAGTCGTTCATCCATTCACTCATTTATCATTTTATTCTTTCATTGATTGATTTAGTCGCTCATTCATTTATGTCCAGCATTCATGCAGATTAGTGATAAAAATATATGAACAAATTCATACCATTTATTAATTTACTGAGTCACTCATCCCCTCATCCATTTACTCATCCCCTCACTGAGTAGCTCATCCCCTCACTGAGTAGCTCATCCCTTCATCCACTTACTGAGTAGCTCATCCATTTACTGAGTAGTTTATCCACTCATCCACTCGTAGTAGGATTTTATAGAACATCTTTATTCATATAAAAGAAAATAATATTTATCATGCTCACCTCCACTCGAGCCCATCTGCCCTTGTGTCGTGCCAAACACACTTTACCACAGAACGGCTGACACACCAACAGCTCCAATGAAACCTGGTCTCTCACACACACGTTAAATAGAGACTTTCCGTGAACGAGGAAATAGAGGAGTTATACTGTTATATTATGCAATATCTAAAATAAATAGAAGTGTAATAAAGTGTGAATAAAGCGAGTACCTGAGACAGGAAGTACGACTCGATCTTGTCCATGATGTCTCGGAGTTTGGCGAGGCCTCGGGATGGAAGCTGGCAGAACACGCTGCCGTCTGAGCCCACGTTCATCACACACACGTTCGAGTACGAGCTGTTCACCTGCACAGACAATGAGATGGCATTAAAGAATCACAGTGATCCAAAGCGCCTCATGCTATTGATACTACACCGTGAGCTTGTTATCAGAGCTGTAGAAGAGTGAACAGAGCGTCTACATGTTGTACAGTGGCCTGCAGTGTGTTTTAAGCCTCATCACGTGTGAGCTGGTCGCCATTCATTTCCACTGACTGCATCTTTAACTGCTAAAACGTGGTTTGAAAGTAAGTTCAGTGTGAAAGCTGTAACCTGCAGGGGATTCTCCATGGCTTTGTCCTGCAGCGCGCGGAGGCAGCCGCCGTTTATGTTCACGTCCATCTCCTCTGACGTGTCATACAGCACCATGAGGGGCGGAGTCTCTCGCTCCACCAGCTCAGCCAATAGGGTTCTGCCACACGCTAACGACTCCAGAGCCTTCAGCACGGCTACATCCTCACTGAAGAGCTCCAGACCTCACACACACACACCACATATAGTCATGAAATAGTACAGTACATGCATGAACACACACACAGTAAAGCGTGAGGTGTGCGTTACCTGCGAGCTGGCAGCTGGAGGCCTGGAACGGCAGTGTGAGGAATCGATCTGTGAGCTGCAGCAGCTTCTCACTGTTCACCACCTCCGAGAACCCGTGATCCACACAGTACACCTGCACACACACACACGAGGTGGAATCCATTCAGTACAGCAACACAACACTTTCTCTGCAATAACGATTGGTTTAGTGAGGAACAATAGCGCAGTTTGGTGTCACTACAAGCCATAGACCCCGCCCGAAGCCCCGCCTCACGACGGCTGAAGGCCTAAGCCCGGCGACGTCTGCTCAGAAAAGAACTTTTCAATAACTTAAATTCCCATGTGCCACACACACACACACTCTCTCGCTCGCTCGCTCTCTTACCTTAACGTCGTTCTCTGTGATCTGGTGCACCTGAGCTCGGAGCACAGTATCGTTGTCCACGGCAACCGCCACCAGCTGACCAATCACAGAAGAGGAGAGGGTGAACCCTGCTCCTGCGCCGTTGTAAAACTCCAACATGGCCTCCTCCATCCTTTCCAGAGCCCGAGAATATTCCTCACCCACGTACCTGAACACAAACAACCCAGAGGAAACACTTTTGTATTTAATTTATTATTATTTATAAACAGTGAAGCTGACCCGTGTGTGTGTGTGTGTGTGAGAGACGATGTGTTTCACCTGAATATGACGTTGTTGGTGCTGTTGGCCTCCATCACCAGTACGGAGGGAAACTCCTCTTCGGGCAGGGGCAGCCGTGGCACCTCCGGGTTGCCGTAGTGGGTGATGAGGCGTGAGCGGGGCTGTGGGCGGGGCTTTGAGGGCACGCTGACAGTGGGCAAGGTGTATATAATGGCTTTGTTGCGATTACTGGGCATGGGATAGTCAATCACACACGTGTCGGTGACGGGAGACAGATCGTTCAGCAGAGACGGTGGGAAATCACACCTGAGGATAAATACAGAGTGAGAGTCAGCATGGAGATAAATTTACTTCCTTTATTATTAAGCACTTGCTCAAACTGTGAATGTTTATATGTAGTTAGGAGCCATCGAGTGCGTTTCAGCCATCTGGGTACCTGAAGGCCTCCTGAAAGAGGCGGGGCAGAGCGTGAGCCCACAGGCCGTGGCTGTATTTATTCAACAGCTCCCGCAGTTTGTCTTTAACATCCTGAGACGCCGGGGTAGGGGGCGTGGCCGGAGGAGTGAGCAGAGAGCGGCTCAGGGACTCGGGGGTGAGCGGCCTCGGCAGCTGCAGAGTGGGATAAGCTGGGGATTGTGGGATCGTGCTGGGGACTGGGAAAGATTTCTGGGGGGCAGACGGAGGGGTGTTGGGTTTTGGAAAGGGGTCTTTAGCGGGGTAGACCAAACGCCCTGCTACGTTACCACCACCCGGCTTCTCCACCTGAAACACAGATACACAACCTATACATTACACATCAAACAACGTACTGATAGTGTGCTATTATATTAGTGTGTGTGTGTGTGTGTGTGTGTGTGTGTGTGTGTGTTAAACAGACCTGCATGTTGTGTGTGTGTTTGTGTGTGTGTGTGTGTGTGTGTGTGTGTAGATTTAGAGCTTGCTCAAGTGCTTAAATGTTTAGTGAAAAGGTGGATTTTCAGTGACTGAACTGTTCAGACAGCCAGGGGAAGTTCATTCCACCACCTGGGTGCCAGTACAGAGCAATATGAATAAAACTGATACACAATGCCAGAGTTTCTGTGTGGCATTTATCCACATAAGATAAAGCTAAAAATCCAGACACAAGATTTTCTTTGCTTCCCTGTCGATATAAAGTAAGGATTCAGAAAGAAGAGCTTTGTGGCTTTAGACCAGTCAGAGAGAGAGAGAGAGAGAGAGAGAGAGAGAGAGGACAAAAACAGGAAACTGTGGCACCCAGTCCACACACATGCCTTTTCTTCCAAAAGTCATAAAATATAGGTTATTTATATTGACTTGACTGATATACAGCCTTATGCACTGCCTTACATTAATCAAAAAATGATATAAAGGTGTAAATTTTCTTTCAAACATTATAAGGAGTGTAAAGTTTAGGTGGGCCTAATTCCTGTTGATACCTCTACTTTTTTCACTCCTGCTCATGTTCATATATGGACTCAATGACACGCCCATATTTCCATATACGCATTTAAAGACACCTTCTCTGGTTTGCGATCTTCACAAAGACTATTGGCCTCAGGTTAATGGGTTGCTTGGTTACTCTAACATGTCCCATTATCTTTGTGTGTGTGTGTGTGTGTGTGCAGCTAATGCTAAAGGAATGTCATGAATCACATACTGAGAGTGATAGAGAAAGTGCGAGAGAGAAAGAAAGACAGTGGAGCGAATTTCTGAAATTTGCCTGGAATCATGAACATTTGGGTGACTAAGAGCTGGTGTTCTGTGCCTCTTCACTGTTCCTAAGTTTAACCGATTTCCATTTGTCAGAGTGAAGCTATGTGCCTCTGTGTCTCATGTCCTCTATAACTACTGCTCTCTCTCTCTCTCACTCTGTCTCGCTCTCTCTCTCTCTCTCTCACTCTCTCTCTCTCTCTCTCTCTCTCTCTCTCTCTGAAATCAGAGGATTAACTACTCGAGGCAGGACGAGGTCACATGTGGTCACTCACTTGGTAGCTTCTTGTTTGACTTTGGGTTTGGAGCCATCCGTCTCCTGTTTGGTCAACATTACACCATCTTGACAGCGAACACACAGTGGCTCGGTCATCGTCCAATTGTGTGCTTACACAGCACCTTCCGATGGGGCATATGAAAGGGACATTTCCAATTTAAATGGAGCCTATACAGAGATGCAGCGTCATGAATATGCATGGTGGGGAGGTGGGGTAATCAATTGATGAGTGTATAGACCCCCACAATAACATTGCAAATGGTTATGCATGGCAAGCCAAGAACTAATAATGGCAACAATCAAAGATAATCTTCTATTATTCGACTGCTGGGGTCTATGTACTAACTCTGCACTAATTCTATTCTCTGCCAGCATTCACACATTTGTGTGTGTGTGTGTGTGTGTCTGTGTGAATGTGGCTATATGAATTAGCATCTCTGCTAGTACATTATTGATAACGCATGCATTTGTGAGTGACAGGCCTTTGATCTCGGGGTCGCGTGTTAAAGATGGCCATTAACAGACTTTGCAGTGCCACTGGGGATGCATGAAAAATTCAGCGCTCATCAGGAGGTGGGTGTCTTCGCCGGGCGAGAGAATGACAGACGTGAGATGAGAGGAAAGAGAAGAATGCGGAGAGGAAGACAGCCGTGTACTGCCCTCAAACAGATAATCGATACACGCCGGCATGGCAAACAGCTGTCAACAAATAGACCCGTTTCACAGCCCACAGGCGATGAGATTGTGCGTGCGTGTGTGTTTGTGTGTGTGTGTGTGTGTGTGTGTGTGTGTGTAGTGCCGTCTGCATTTGAACTGGGCTTTGTAGCACTCGGGTGCAAGATGGCGTTTTCTGGAGCGTGAAGTGTTTCAGTGAAATGACCGACGTCTGTGGACGGGCTGCTGAAAGTAATGCATTCTGACTGCTGCTGGAAAAAACACACACACACAATTTGGACAGAGTGAAGAGATGGGAGAGAATAAGAGGAGGATAGACAGAGCGAAGTGGAGGAGCAGATGGAGAGTAGAGAAAACGAGAGGAGAGACGGAGAAGGAAGAGAAAGAGGGAAGAGGAGGAGAACAGAAGAGGAGGATAGAAGAGACAAGGAGAGGAAGGGAAAGAGGTAGGAAGGACGAAGGATTAAGGAGGTGTAGGAAGAGAGGAGGATAGAAATAAAGAGGAAAGAAGAGGCAGGTGGAGGAGAGGAGAAAGGGGAGAGGGGAGGGTAAGGGGCATCAAAAAGAACATGAGAGAAGAGGAAAAGAACAACAAATGAGGGAAGAGTGAAAGGGAAAAAGGGAGGATTAGGGAGGTGTAGGAGGAGAAGGGGATAGAAAAACAGAGAGGAGGATAGTACAGGGGATAGACCATGGGGAGAGGAGGATAGACAGAAGGGAGAGAAGGAGAGAAAGAGAGGAGAGACTAGGAGGGGAGGATAGACATAGAGGAGTGGATAGAGGGCCGAGAGGAGAAAAGGAAGAGAAGAAGAGAATGGGGAAGGATTAGGAAGGTGTAGGAGGACGGGAGAGAGAGAGGAGATGGGAAAGATGGGAAAAAGGGATAGAAGATGAGAGAAGGATGATAGGAGAGAAGGAGAGAAGAAATGGAAGAGTGGAAAGAATGGTATAAGAAGAGTAGAGGAAGGGGGAGGAGGAAAGAGAAAAGGTGAGAGAGGGAGAGAAGAGAAAAATGAAGACAAGAGAAAAGAAGATGAGAGAAAAGCAAGAAGAAGGAATAACTCAGCAGTGTTTTGACAGACAAGGAGAGGGGAGGATAACTTCTATGCCTTTATACTGCCACACACACACACACACGCACGCACTTACGCACGCACGCACACACACACACACACACACACACACAGTGTCAGAGAATTCCTTCCCTCCTGCATGGTGTAATGACAGGCCCATATGGACCGTCTCTTCTCTCTTCTCACCCTCTGCATCTCCAGCTGACAGAGAGGTTGAAGGGATTTTTTCACCTTTTAACTTATGCAGAGGAAAGATTTACATTAAATGCAAAACAAGCGGCCGCAATTAACAACGTTTCCACAACAGTTTCAGTAAGAACCATAAAGACCCTAAGGACCCTCCCTAACCACCCCGTCTAATGCTTGGTCGACAGGCTGCTCTATTAGGCACGTTTCCAGAAACTGCAGAATCTTTTTCAGGAACTCAGGAAATTTAGGCGCATTTCCAAGAAGAACCAGGGCCGAGATTAGTTCCTGGGCTGTAGTTTCACGACCCTTTCTAGTTCCTGCTACAGAGTATGTACATTTTTGCAGATCAGAAACTATTCTGGTGTAGCTTATTAAACTAAATGTTGCTGATTGGTCAAATGCAAACTTCACAGAATGAACAAATTACCTCTCTGCCATTTATAACCTGTGTTTAGCTAACAAATGATTATTGATGCTTGTTTTTATATGAACATTGTTCCTTTGTCTGATAGGCTGTTGGGTTAACCAGCTCTTATCAGCTGCAACATAATTACTGACAAAAAAGCTTGATGATACAGGGTTTTTTCATTTTAAATAAACGATAACAGCACGACAAAAAAATTGCACCGTGATGAAAATAAAATGCTTTGAAAATGTTATCTTATCAGTGCACTAAAAACCTTTGTAATGTTGCACCCCATTAAAGTATTTCTGTTCCTTCCTGCTGCATTTGTGTTCAAAGAATGCTGTTTGTGCTGGTACGTTTTTTGAAAAATTAAACTTTGATGTTTGTGCAGGTTGAGAAATAAAACAGCATGATGTGTGATGTGGTATGCATAACCAATCAGTAACAAACTGCACTGCTAGCCTTACCCCTGAGTACCATTGGTTCTTGTTGGTACCAGTCTTGAGAAGATTCCAAAAACCATACACCTGAAATCTTTCGTGCTGGTCTGGTGGCCAATGGAAAATAGCTTGTGAATTAGTGTTGAAGACTGTGTGCGCTGTGCAGGGTGGGTGTTCAAATGACATCTGCGCTTGCATCTGCGCTAAGTGTGGTAACTTTCTTTTCAATGTTCAACTGATTTTCTGCATCTATGAAATTATTAGCACTAGGGCTGGACAATATGACGATATTCTATCAATATTGTGACAAATTACGTTCATTTGATAGTATTGTAGGTAGGTATTGGTAGTACTTTTAGAACACTGACCTGCTCCTTTGTTACCTACAATAACACGTATTTAATTGGATGAATCTATTTAAAATATATACAGTGGGGTCCAAAGGTCTGAGACCACATTGAAAATCTGGGATTTTGTTTCATTGCCACTGTATGGCACTCTAAAGCGCTTTGCTGAAACTGGATCAGTCGTATCCAGATCAGAAGAGCAATACATAAAGCTTTGTTCACTGAGAGAGAGAACAGCAACTTCATCACAGATACAGAATGTGCTGAATAAAGAACCAGAGACGAGAGATCAGCAAAAGTAGTGTCAAAAGAAGGCTAGCCAGTAGTGGTCTCAAAGGACGAGCAGCGTCTCTAAAGCACTTCTCAGGAAGGGAAATAAGGCCAAACGCTTGGCATGGGCTAAGACATACCAGCATTTCACAGTGGATCACTGGAAAAAAAAGTCCTATTTATTAATGAAGTTTGAGATTTATGGCGGTAACAGAAGGGTTTATGGAAGGAGAGAAACAGAAGAGAGATTGATACCACAGTGTATCAAAACAACAGTGAAACATGGTGCTGGATTTTCTATATGGTTTCAGACTATATTGTTTTTGAGACTGTGGTCATGTTGTTGTGGTATATAATCAGAAGCTATAACAAAATAATGACGGAAAAACAAAGACAGGACACGACACCCAAGATCCATGAAAACGTGATTTCATTCTTGCAGCAGAAACTGAAAAGACAATAAATGACATCTGTCAGGGGCTAAAAAAGAAGAGAAATCCTCTTAACATTTACCATCTAGCTCAGTTATCTACATGTAGCATCCATTCTAAACAGTCATGCAGATCTATGGATGATGGAAACATGCAAAGCTATTGGCTGTGTCCTACAACCAAATTTTCTAATATTTGCATGACCTGTAAACATGCCACAGTACACATGCAACATTCATTGAAGAAGCGACAGAGTGTGTTAAAGTGATTCAAGCAGTCATTTCCACAGCGGTTATAGCTATTATGCAATCCGTGGACCAGTCATCTCATTCATAAAGAGCTAGAGTGTGCGTAAGAAATGTTCTTGGGCTTATGAGTGATCCCATCATCTTTTTTCCATGAAACCATAGGAAAAGCTTTTTAAAGGGATTCCATGCCACTGCTGGCTACTCCAATGTAACAGACATAGCACTGCTTTTTCTGCCTCTTGTGGATGATGAGCAGAGACTATGAGATCAGTCCTCACCTCAGAACTCCATTTAGAAACACTGTTCAACAACCGCACATGTAATTCTGACCCCATGTCAGTTACTGTAATATAGAAGCTGTCACACCTTATGGCCTATTCCCATTTCCAAATGAAATAAAAGGTAAATAACCCCAGCTTTTTATGACTGTCCATGTTTTCACATCTAGTCATTTTAATGATCTGTTTTTGTTGGCTCGTCATTTTGTATGATGGTAATTGAGCAAGCATTTACCATCCGCTTACAAACAGATTGCTTAGATATGGTGACAACGGTGTATTTTCCCTCAATATAAGATGATTATGTAAGAATTAAATGATGGGTTTGATAACTTCTACAGTTTAACAGGAGAATATTAGCCAATTATCGGCTTTCTGAAAGTTACCTGGATATTCAGTGGAAACGTACTTCAGAAAGGTAGTTTGACCTGGATATCCAAAGTGAAACTAGCTTTTTATACTTTTTTTTTTTGCATCTCACAAATCTGTCAGCACTGCAATAAGATGGCAGCAAAAACAAGGTTTAACAAGAAACCACTCCATTTTCTATAGTTTTCAGAATGACTATGATTTTAAAAGAATATTTAGGTGGCATTACTCATCACAATATCAGTCAGCCAATCAGTAATGTGTAATAGGATACCATCACACTCTCTGCAAACACACCTCCTACAGCTGCACTGCCCTACAATGTCAAGCACACCTGCTTCCAGTCACCATGGACTATAAGCACTACATTCGTCCCAACAGCCATTGTGAGTCTTGCCATTACACAATTGTGTGCAATACTGAGTATTGTTATTTCCTGATCTGTTTATTCTGTCTGGTTTTCTACTATGAATCTGGATTCTGCATGAGCTTTGTTCACCGTTCTCACTCATCCTCACTTACTACAGATGCATTTTAAAGGAATACGCTATATATCCCCCCCAACATAATCTCTATCCACCGCATATGTAGCGTACGAGCGATTACCACAAAAGAGAAATTTGACATATTTCACTGAAAACCCGTTCACTCGAATCTCACTTATAATGGAAGTCGAGGGTCAGTTGTCAAATTCCATCAATAAACATTTAAAATATGTGACTATTGCAAGTTTGTTACAATCTAATAATAAAGATCTAGGGTGAGGAGACAGACATGAGAGAACATCTGAGCAAAGCTGTTCTTATGCTATCCAGTCTTCGAACACTAGAGCATAATAATACAATAAAAAGCAATTCCACAAGTCTGGTTATTTACGCTTTCCACATGGTTCTGTTGTATCCATGTATGATCAGGTGGAAACTGAAGCACTTCCATGTTTACTTTGAGGTACATTGACTACGTTGGTAACACTTAAGCACTAACACTGAAGAAGTAGTCGTGTCTTTTAAAGGACAAATTATACAGACTTAAAACTTAATTGAACCCTTTTAATGGTCTCACCAAGAAAAAAAGCAATGGAAAAATGAATTCTTTGAATTTCTTAGTACTTTAGATGAATTAGATGTCTATTGTTGGTAATGGTTATTTATTTAAACCTAAATAAAATTTCTTGTATATGAAGTGTGTAAAACCTGATGAATAAACCCATAAAAAAAATGAGTAAATTATAATAATATAATATTTAAAAACGTAAAATATGTTAAAGCATAAAACACAAAAATACCAAAAATAATTCAAAGTTATAAAAAAAAAATATTGTCCTTGTGTAAAACATCTCTTTTTTGTGTATTTGTATGAAAATACATCAAAATATCTTACATAAATAATAATAAATAATTAAAGAAAACTTTTATTTTTATTAACGTACCTCAAACAAGTGGCTGAGACAATTTTTTAAACAAAATATCCTTATTAAAAAAGATGCTCTACCAAACGGGTGAGCAGACCATTAAAGGCTTAAAAATACCTTTGACTGAAGAATTTATTAAAGCGTTCCCCAAAAATACAGGTTTCACCTCGACATTTCTTGGGTTTTTCATTATTTTTGCAATACAGGAAAACGTGTCGAAATTCTTGTCCATGGTAATCGCACATACGCTACACATGTGCAAGATAGAAATTAGGTTGAGAAACGGTTGCTTTATATCGAAAACTTGATCTTAAAAGATGGTCTGCTTTATGCTGCATGCATATACACACATACATGTCCACACACCAAGACTAATTCTCTTTCATTTCTGAAAAATATTTCACCGCCAGTTACACGGGGCAGAGCAGACGGTAGAATAGGAGAACACAGTCTGGTTTTTATTGATTGTAAAAATAAAAAAATAAAAAAAGGACTGTGCTGATACACCAAGCTCCATCCCTATGCTTTCAGGTCACATTAACGTAATGAAACAAGACACACACACACACACACATATATATATATATATCTAACATGAATATGCAAAGTAGGAATGGTCGAGTGTGTGGACACGGTGTCCTCGCAGTCTTTTCCACGCATATGAAGGTATTAATGTTCCCAGTGGCCTTTCCTTCATGATGCATCAACAACAACAACAACAACAACAACAACAACAACACGCTGCTCCAAGCCAACGCTTTACCTGAGGTGGTCTGATCTTACAGATGCCGCTTTTCTCCGCGATAGGTCGGATCTTGTTGATGAACCCGAGCGGATCGGAGAAATCCTCCCAGCTCGGCTCGAACACCGGGCACTCGGGGGGAGGCACGAACTCCGTGTACACAGCCATGGCGCAGGCCAAGCCTCGCTTTTCACTTTCCAACGACGCGACGTGCTTCCGCTCAGAAGCGCGGGACGCATGCTTCCCGAGGCGTCGACACCGCGTGCATGATTAGATCGCGGAAATCGTTCATTTCAGGGTCTCCTCGCCATGATCGTGGCCTTCGCGGACAGACCGGAGTGGAAACACGGCCGTTTTTTTTTCCGCGCCGCGCACGGATCCGCGCAACGCCCGCACACGCAGTGACGCGAACCTGTTGTTGTTGTTTTATTATTAGCGTTTAAAAACCTGCGGTTAGATCCTCCCCCCCACGCGGATGCACTTCTTTTAGGAGGATGTTTTCTCCATCATTAGGAAAAACAGTGGGCCGAATTGGAAAACCAACCCCTACACACATTTCACACACCACTCCCGACTTGGTTTTTCCCTACCCTCTTTCGGGCAAATCCCACCTCCTGCGATCGGATTGGCTGAGCGCGGCTGAGCATAACCTACTAGCCAATCACAGCGCAGAAGCAGAGATGCTGCTAACCAATCCTAGCGCACGAGGCGGGACAATGTCGGAATATGGGTCTGGAGAGGAAAAAGAGAGAGAGAAAAAAAAGAGACAAGAAAAGAAAAAGAAAAAGAAAAAGCGCGACGAGCAGCTTCACAAGCTCGGTGAAAAAAAGACGCGACCGCGGCTATTTACATGTGTCGCAGACCGATGTTTGGTAAATAGCAGCGTAAATGTTGTATTTGTTTCCCGTGTGAAGCAACACAGCGCGCTTTGTCCAGAGTGCTATGTTTAGCTAAGCGCTAACTGACGGGCGTTCGTGCGACGGGAGAGACGCGTGACGTCACACCGTGTGCCGGAAGCGAGTTTTTCAACGTCTGTTTCTTTCCCCGGGAGAATCTTTCCGACTTTTCTCCCATAAGTACAATCGATTAAGTGCGCGCGACACCTCTTCCTCTTCCTCCTCCTCCTCCTCCTCCTCCTCCTCCTCCTCCTCACTCGGAAACAACCACGTTAAGGGTTTAGTTTTATTCTAAATAAACCGACCGTTTCTAACGTTCCTCTCAACAAGGCCGCCGGGAAAACGCCTTTTTTTTTTTTTTTAAAACAAAAACAAACAAACAAACAAACACACAAAACAAAAACCGGCGTCTGGCTAGCATTGTGTGTGTGTGTGTGTGTGTGTGTGTGCGCGCGCGCGCCTCCTTTTGTCATGCAGAACTTTTAATATGATTGAATATAACTGCCAATCATTATGCGCGCGCGCGCACACACAGGTGGTGTCACGTCGCTTAGCTACTGCCTTCCACTACCGTTGCCGGGGAGACGTAACTGCCAATCATTATGCGCGCGGACACACTCACACAGGTGGTGTCACGTCACTTAGCTACTGCTTTCCACTACCGTTGCCGGGGAGACGTAACTGCCAATCATTATGCGCGTGGACACACACACAGGTGGTGTCACGTCACTTAGCTACTGCTTTCCACTACCGTTGCCGGGGAGACGTAACTGCCAATCATTATG